>OX244040.2:49456910-49906910 GCA_945859785.2 Tridacna gigas | reverse complement strand
TGACATGAGCCATGCGCTTTGAAAAGGGGGTTTGATGCATTTGCAAATAGTATCAACTCGGGTCAGCCTGCGCAGTCTGTTATGTTTTGAACAATTTCGATGACAAACCCACCATTTTGGCCAAATCTAATTTATCGTCAACAAATATTTCAAAATTGGACAATTCCGAAACCTTGTGTAGTGTAGGATAGAGTAAAAGGTTTTTTTTTTCCCACAGAAATTAACTTATTTTGATGACCTATCTCCTCTGATTTAATCAAATGGACACAAACAAACAAAACGGAAACTGAAAATAAACTCACTTGATATCGACAGGTTCAGATTAAGATCAGACTGCAGATCTGGGTCTATTCCCCCAGCCCTCCACCTTTGCAAAGCGTATCTGGGCTCTTGATACGTGTCATTCAGGTTAAATACATGACCTGAACTTTAATTCTCCTGGCTTATAAATTATTCATTCACATTCAAAAGAAATAAATGTATACATGAAAATATTTAATGTTTATCAGTTCATTCGAACGGAAACTATCAGTTCTCAAACCTTTAAATATGTAAAGAATGAAGTGGAACGAAGGAGGGTTAAAGAATCCCAAATTGATAATCATGTTAAGTTAACCGTTTACCAGTTGACAAAAATTTAGACTCGTACATTTTGAAAGCATACCTAGAGGACATTTTACACGTGGTTCAAATGATGGAATTTTTCTTCGAAAGGGTAGAAAATGTTATGGAAAATGAAGAAAATGCTAGTTACCAGCATTTTCTTCCTTTCCCATGATGTTTTCAAAAGTCTTCTACATAAGGGTCGTTAAAGCTCGAAACTTGGTGGTAAAAGGTTAAAACTTAAACTGCCGTGTTTACCAAACGGTCATAATTTGCTATCTTTATATTTTCTGTTAGGCAAAGGACCAGTCTGTCCCATGATTCAGTCGGTTGTTAGACACACTGGATTTTGTGGATCCATGATTAAGTAATAACTTGCCAGGTTTAGTGCATCACGTAGGTGCATTAAGCCCTCTTTGTCAGAGAATGCCTCAATCATTCGAATCAATTGAGCACCCCAAGGTTTTTTCGTTGCTTTGCCAATAGAAACTTTCAATGTGGGGGGGTTGATTAAGATCAGATTAAACAGAACGTTGAACATGATCTTGGATCGACACTGTCTGCTAAGTTAATTAATTAATATGAACATGTCCAAAATGCAGTATGACTAATAAATATCATTGAGTCATGCTCTGGCAAAAGGGGATTTCATGCATCTCCGTGATGCATTATAACAAGCAAGTCATCACATAATTATGGATCCATTTTGCATAACAACCAACTGAATCATGAGGTAAACTGGTCCTGTGAGCTGCAGAAAATTTACCAATAGCAAAAAGTTTCGACTAAGGTCAGCCTGCGCGGACTGCGCAGGCTGACCTGAGTCGATATTTTTTGCAGATGTATTTAACGCCCATTTCACAGAGCATGGCTGAATTGCAGTTTTAGCCGTCACGTGAAGTCGGTTTGTTTCAATTTGGCGACGAAAGAATTTAAACGACATTAAAAGAAAAGGTAAGATTACGACCGACTGACAAAGTGGATTAAACTTAAAACCCTTCGCTAAATCATTTATTGTTTTACGATCCTAAGGAAGAAGACTTTCGAGCATATTTTAGGAAAGGCAGAAGATACTAGTCAAGAAAATGTGTAATAATCTGCAAAGATCAAACTCCAGGGAAAACATAAATGGGTACACTGGCCACAGCGATATCAGTGATATAGTGTTATATAGGGCATGAACCACCATACAAACAAATCTTCAAACGGGAAAGATCACCGCTTAGATGCCGAACCCCAGTAGCGCAATCAGTAGTGAACAGGACTTGAGAACATGGGGTCGCTGGTTCGAATTCCCAGCGAATTTCTTGCCGAGGATTGATGATAGTCATTACGACAGGATTCATTCCTCTCTCACCGCTTATCATTGTTTCGACGACGGTTATGTGGGAACGCAGCCAGTGGCTTAGGGAGAATATTGTGCTATGTACTGGTAAAAAAAAAACTCCAGAAAGGGAAAAGCATAGACAGGTACACTGGCTATCGCGATATAGATAAAATAATGTTGAAAACGGCATCAAACACCATACAATCAATTGATGACCGCCAAGATGGTGTTTCACAAACATGCTAAATATTGTTTGAATCTGAATTCGATGATAAGCAATCTGATTGGCTGACACAGAACGTCTTAGCCAAACAGATTGCCACTCTTGAAAATTATAATTTAGAATTCAAAATACATATTGAATTTAGGACTGTTGGTGAATACGTTTTTTTTCCAAACATTTTTCTTCGTTTGAGCTGACATAAAAAATTTGATTTAGCGATAATTGTCGGACCTAGCAGTTTAACTCTTTACCAAGCGACAAAATGTGGAGTCGACGTAAAATTAAAAGCAGCTCAAAATATGATTCCTGTCTTTGAAATGGTAGAAAACATTGCGGTTACCGGCATTTTCTCCTTGTCCCACAATTTTTTGTAAAGGTTTCTTCCTCATTTCTTGTGTAATCCCGGGATTGTTTGTTAACTCTATACCACATGACAAAATTTTGGGCTTGTCCAAATCAAAAGTATTTGCAGATCACTAACTAAATACATGTATATGTAAATCAAATGATGGGATCGAATGATTGGAAAAGATTGTGGGAAAAACAGCAAATGCTGGTTACCTGCATTTTCTCCTTTTCCTTGTGGGGGGGGGGGGGGGCGTTAAGAGTCAGAATTGTTTGGTCAAGAGTTAACGTGTAACTCCAGGCGAAACTGTGGTAAGCAGCGCTCGATTTTATATGTAATGAACACCGCTTTTTTTTTTTTTTTTTGTTAATTCAGAAATACGAGTATTGTGCGAATAAGGAAACTTTCACGACTTTCTAAAATTTTAACCTGCTATACCCCGTTACCAATTGACAAAATCGTTGACATGCACACATTGAAAGCATTTGCCGACGACTAAAACTGAATATAGCCCAAGTCATTGGATATGTCTAGTAACTCTTTACCCCAAAATTTTTGACCAACTGAAATTGGAAGCATTTGCAGACGACAGTATATTTGTAGCTCAAATGATGGGATTTGTCTCAGAAATGGATGAAAACATTGTGGTAACCAGCATTTTCTCCTTTTCCCACAATGTTTTCCATCATTTAAGCCACATGTATTTTGTCGTCTGGAATCGCTTTGAATTTAGAAACGTCCAAAATTGTCTCTGTTGGTTATGGGTTAAATTTTAGCTACTAAGGTAAGATGAACGTGCTTGTGGGGATTGTGTAGATAAAGATCAGACTACACAGAGAGTGATGTATGATGGTAAATCTACATTGTCCGAGACAGTCCATTTTATCGGTAAAAAAAAGTACTTCGAAATCGCAATATTTCGCTTTTTTAACTATTCGATTAAAATTTCCATTGCTATGATATATTTAGCAATTTAACCCTATGGTTGATAACAGCCACACAAGGACCTTTTATGGACAGTGTAGATCACACGGAACGTGCAGTCTGATCTTGGATCTACAATGTCCGATAAAGAGATATTTTTCCCCCAAAATAATTTTGGAGTAGCAATAATTAGGTTTTTACGATCGACTTGCAAGTTTCATTTTAGTTATTTAACAGGTTAAGGGTTTAAAGAAGGGGAGGGGAGTTTCTACGCGTCACTGCTTTAAAAGTAGATCGATTTCGATCTGTACAGTTCGAATTCAAATCGACAGTAAAATCGAATATATCATCGGTCCAATTTCAATTTTTTTTCTTTATATAAATTATCTGACACCTAGAACCGCTGTGCATATATGATCAACCGAATGATTTACATAATTTCTTTACCCTTTTGACCGCAACAGGCGAAAACAGTGGCTTTTGCGAACGGCATAGATCAAGATCAGACTGCACATAACGTGCAGTCTGATCTCAGATCTATGCCGTTCAGTTGGTTAGTCAAGCCTATTAAGACCAAAAAAAAAAAAAAAAAGAAATGAGCCATGTTCTGTGAAAAGGGGGCTTAATGCATCTGCGAAAAGTATCGACACAGGTCAACCTGCGCTGTCAGCGCAGGCTGACCTGGGCCGAAACTTTTCGCTATTTTGCAATTTTCTGTTTGCCAAGGGACCAATCTACTTCATGATTTAGTCGTTTGTTAAAAAAAAATAAATGGCTATTTTGGACCCATAATTATGTGATGGCTTGATTGCTAATTTCTTAGTTTTAGTGGTTTTTATTATCAGTTCGTCGAAAAAGGTCGAGTTTGAAAGATTTAGCTGTAAAAGGATGAACCCTTTACAAAAAGAAAAGAAAAAAACCCGGATCTGATGGAAGATGGCTTTTGAAAATATCGTGGAAAAGGAGAAAACTCTGGTGACCAGCATTTTCAACTTTATACACCATGCTTTATACCCATTCAAATATACAGGATGTTGGATCGAACCCCATGGCCCGCCAGCAAAGCGTTTTTTGGATGAGAAGTTTAAACCGAGGTCCCGAGTGACGGTACTACACACCGAGCACGTTAAAAAAAAACGAGGCGTAACTTTGGACGGGTTTCGTCTTGTATGTTGCACTGTCCCCTGTAAAATAACTATCAGCCTTCTAGGGACGTCGACCATATTGGCAACTGTGGACGACGATGATGAAACAGAAAATCAATCTATCAAATACAATCCGCTTTATCAGATAAAACAAATATTATCAAAAATCATTTCTTTTTCTTTTCCTTTCACAATTTATTATGTCATTGTTGCATGTATGCTTTTTTGTCATTTGTATATAACGATGAACTGCTATGTAGTTCAAGTTAAAAGAATAAAGTTCTGTTCTGTTCTGTTCTGTTTATCTCAGATTTATATCTTATAGGCTTTACTAAAGAAGCGGACAGTATAGATCCAAGATCAGACTGCACGTTCTGTGCAGTCTAATCTTGATCTATGCCGTCCGCAAAAGCCTGTGGCACTGAACGTTTAAACTTTCAGTATTACATTTTAAATTTCTAAACTCAGATTAACGTTTCTTTAGAACGTATTTTGAAATTTCATGAGAAAGCTGACATACAATTTCAACTTTTCTCGTTGTCCAGAGCCTATTTCTTTTCGAATTATTAAAGATTTGCCTACAAAACACTGTTTGTATGGGGTAGGGCGGGACATACGGGCTCTTCCCAAAATTAAATAATGTTTAAACAGTATTGTATATACATTATTAACACTTTGCTTGATGTATAGGTGAAATGAATATTTTCAGTCCGGCAAAAATCTCCACGATAATTCAATTATAAAGATTTTCACGGAAAAATAAACTTACAGAATATTGCAAATTATAGATCCAAGATCAGAAAATGCCTTTTGTGCACTTTGATCTTAATCTACGCTGTCTGTTTTAACAATTAAAGCTAGGTGAGAGATTTCCTGAACTCTTTACCAAACGACAAAATTTTAGACTAGTCCAAATTAAAATCATTTGCAGACGACAAAATAAATGTGACTTAAAAACTTAAAATTGTTTTGGGGAGGCTAGAAAACATTGTGGGAAAATGAGAAAATGCTGGTTACCAGCATTTTCTCCTTTTCCCACAATGTTTTCAAAAGGCTTCCTTCTCAGGGTCGTTAAAAGTCGTGATTGTGTGGTAAAGAGTAGAAAGCGATTATCTACCCGATATGTCAAATGTGGAAGGAAATATATAAGTAAATTCGCTTCGATCAATGTTCCAATATATTTATTGACATTAGATCAGTAGAGGGAATATAAACGGTGTTTTTGGCAGATCAAAATCTACTTCTTACTTTCTATAGATTGTACTGATAGGTAAATATACCTTAGTATATAGATAAATAGAGGATTTTTTTTTTTTTTCACGGAGATCGCCTTCAAGATTGCTTAGTTTTAAAAAGTGACAGGCACAAATTTGGTCTGTTATAATTACATTTTTTCTATGTTAATTAATCTTTCATCGAACAATATCGTATTTTTACGAAGAAGAAGAATTTCGAAAACAGTCGGAAATGGAGAAAATGCTGGTAACCAGCTTTGCTTTTTCTCCTTTTCCCACTACGTGTTTTACCACTTGAAAGACAGAAATTATGTTTTGAGCTGAAGTGAATTTTTCGTCTGCAAAATTCTTTCAATTTTAGTCGGGCCGAAAATGTCGTTTTGTGTAAAACGTGTAAGAAGGAATTTGCATATAGCGGAACTATTGGGAAAACAGCATAGAAAAACATGTGTAAGTTTTTTTTTGTTTGTTAATAATTAATCTTTACTTTTTAATTTCAGGCTATGATGAATTTCCAGGTTTGGATGGATATTTCGTGGCAACTGTAGCAAACGGTGTAGACATTGTCCGATAGAACGATGAAAAGGACAATGTACCGAGTGCTTTAAAGAATATCCTAATTTTATTTCGGAAACCGCAAAGTGTTAAAATTGGAATTGTGATTAGAAGAAATGTGTATTCTTTTGGTGTTTTCATTACAATAGGCTTTGAAGATAACATTGTGTTCATGTGGAAATAAGTGACCACGGTTGTGGTGGCGTGGAATCTCTGAAATAATGCAATAAATCGGTGCAAGTCCAACAGTAAAAATGTTGACCAACTATACAATTGTGGGTGCTAAGTCTGGCGGTGGAGCCTTGAGCTCGCTGTCCACAGTTCTCGTTGGCTCGAGCTCTGTTCACACATCAACTCTAGCCTCCGTCGTCCCAGGAAACACGAGCAATACTTCCGGTACAAACAGCGTCCCTGGTGACGACGAGGACATTGCTAGGAAGGTCGTCATTGGTACGTTGCTTAGTCTGATGATATTTTTAGCCGTTTCCGGTAACACCCTAGTGTGCATTGCAGTATTTACAGACAGGAAACTTAAACGTTTAAATAATCTATTTATAGTATCGCTCGCTGTTGCCGACCTATGGATGTCTTTACTTGTGATGCCATTTGCAACAGTAAATGACCTGGCCAATAAGTGGATGTTTGGACCCGTGTTTTGTAATATTTGGATTGCCTCCGACATCATGGGCTCAACAGCCTCCATTCTAAACCTTTGTGTTATTTCTCTAGATAGGTATATACATATCAGAGACCCTCTTAAATATGCAAGACTGATGAACGGTAAGAAAGTCGCATGTGCAATTGCCCTAGTTTGGGTTATCTCGATTATTTTGTCTTTTATACCCATACACGTGGGCTGGCACAAGGAACGCGACGAGGCGGACTATGTTCCGCCGCCAGGTCTGTGTATATTCGAAATTAGTGGAACATATGCTGTAGTGTCATCCTCAATCAGTTTTTATTTCCCATGTATTGTGATGTTGGCGATCTATTGCAAGTTATACATGTACGCTCGGGAACAAGTGAAAAGTATCAAGAGTACTTTTGTCCATAATCATCTAACCGAATCCCAAGCAAAGCAAGCCTCGGGGCTCAGTGATCATAAAGCGGCTGTAACACTTGGAATCATAATGGGAACCTTTCTGTTTTGCTGGCTCCCGTTTTTTATTCTCAATCTCGTAGAAGCTTATTGTAAATGTGCACCACCAATACTCTTCAAGATTCTCACGTGGCTTGGTTACTTTAATTCGTGCTTAAATCCAATAATCTATAGCATTTTCAATTCCGAATTCCGCAATGCCTTCAAAAGGATTCTATTTCCAAAGTCCTGTCCGTGTTTGCGGGACGATCGGAACGATTTTTATAGAAGTCCCAAAAAATCGAAAAATGGGACTTCTACAGCTAGTACACATTTAATGAGTCGAATGGAGAATGGTTCCAAAGCAAGTCATGACTCAAAACATCCGCTGATGGAAGAGAAAATCACAGCTTTATGAAATTCGGATAGCACCGTCCAACCGTAAGGATTTGAGAAAAAGTGGAAATTATAGCTTTTTATAAGAACTGAGTGTTAGTTGTAGAATTTTGTTGGACGATTGTTAGCTGTACGAATTGAGCAAAAAAGACGTCAACAGGACATCTTATAGAGCTAATGCTGTGAGCAGTCCCTGGTCTGAATTCACCAATCATTTTGAAATGCATTCTTTGTTTAATTCAAAATTAGGAAATAAAGTGAACTTTTTGATTAGCTGAAGCATTTGGGTCAGCCAACCAGAAATTATGTTACTCTGAAATGATGGGTCTGTCAATGAAATATTGTGTTATATTGAAAGTGACAAAAGTCTTGGGAGTTAAAACTATAATTCAATTTAGAATGTTTGGTGAACACGGGCCCTCAGACGTTTTGCAGTAAGAACGTAATTCTGTGCATTTCAACATCTGGGTCCATATTTATCAAGCATTCTTAGAAACATTCTTAGTCTAATTTTAGATTAAAAAGTAACACGACTTCTGATTAGCTAAACCATTTGGTTAAGCCAGTTAGAAGTTGCGTTATTTTCAAATTAAGAAAATTATTGGGAATAAAACTAGGACTGTTCTTAAGAATGGTTGGTGAATACGGACCCTAGTTTCTTTTGAGTGTAGGTTTAGATCAGGCTTGCACTCGCTTATACCATATCTAGCGTTTCAGCTTTACACTTAATATATAAAGCCAGAAAGCGAGTCCTTGATATTTTGGTTTAGGATGGTTTCTTTACAAAACGACAAAATTTTACAGCAGAAAAGGGACCGCATTCACCAACCATTCTTAAGAACATCCTTAGCCTCTTCTTAGAAATTTTCTGAATTTGAAAGTAACACAACCTCTGATTGGCTAAACCAAATGAACCATGCTCTGTGAAAAGGGGGTTGATGCATCTGCGAAAAGTATCGATCCAGGTCAGCCTGCGCAATCCGCGCAGGCTGACCTGGGCCGAAACTTTTCGCTATTGGACAATTTTCTACGTGTCAAAAGACCATTCTACCTTATGATAACAGTCGTTCTTTTGATATTATGATTTTTAAGGATACCTAACTGTATCGTTTGGTATGGCGCATCACGGAGATGCATTAAGCCCCCTTTTGCCAGACCATGACTGAAATAGTTTAGCCAATCAGCAGTCGTGTTACTTTCTAAATCCAGAGTTAGACTAAGAATATTCTTGAGAGTGGTTGGTAAATACGGTCTCAGAACAGAACAGAACAGAACTGAACTGAACAGAACAGAACAGACATTTTATTGAGAAGTATACATATTACATTGGCTTCTCAACAAATAAACTTTTAGGCGTGGCTTTATTAAAAGCATGTGCAGATTACAGATCAAATTTGGTTCAAACGGTAGACTTTCTCTTTCTTTGAAAACATTGTGGGAAATGGAAAAGAAAGTGCTGGTTACCAGCATTTTCTCCTTTTACCACAATGTTTTCAGAAGTGTATGTTTTTTTTTTTCTCATGGTTGTAAAAACAGGGGATTCTTTGGTAAAGGGTTAAGCGGAGTAAAGGGTATATGTTTTAAAGGTTTACGCAAACAGGAAAAATACTGAACACTTTTCTACGCATTTTTTTCTTTTTAGGTTAATTTTATTTTTTTTTGTGCAATTCTAATACAGCAGATAGAATGTGTCGTTTTTAAAATCCTTTTCAGCACCATAAGTGAATATAAGAGCTACATAGACCAAGATCAGACCGCAAAAACAACCATGCATCTGGCACTGTGACTATAATTTTTTTTTTTTTCAGATTCAGACTCGACTAAGTTCAACATGACATTACAAAGTTATGTAGATGAGTCATGTTCTGAGAAAAAAAAAGAGAGGGTTTAATCCATCTGCAAACAGTATCAATCCATGGTTCGAAAACTTTTTGCTTTTGGTAAATTTTCTGCATGTCCAAGGACCGTTCTAACTCAGGACTGGTTGTTAGAGACAGAATGGATTTTTATGAATCTATAATTTAGCCATGCTCTGGCAAAAGGGGGCTTAATGCATCTCCGTGATGCATGATACCAAGGCAAGTCATCACATAATTATGGATCCATAAAATCCTTTATGAATAACGACTGAATCTATAATTGAGCCATGCTCTGGCAAAAGGGTGCTAAATGCATCTCCGTGATGCATGATACCAAGCTGGTCACCATATAACTATGGATCAATAAAATTCTTTATGAATAACAACTGACTGAATCATGAGGTACACTGGTCCTCTGACACGCGGAAAATTGACCAATGGCGAAAAGTTTCGGCCCAGGTCAGCCTGCGCGGAGAGCGCAGGCTGACCTGAGTCGATACTTTTCGCAGATGCATTAAGTCCCCTTTTCACAGAGCACGACTCAATTATATGATGACCTGCTTAGCACAAATAATACCGGAGATGCATTAAACCCCCATATGCCAGAGAATGACTGTTGAGAAAGCAGTGTATCTATAGTCTGGATGGCTCTTAAGGGCATCAGAGCTACAGTCGCACCGTTTTCTGTTTACTTTTTTCTGGGGAAAAAAATGTTTCACGCTATGTCAGACATTTTCATTTATTTTCATTTCTTATTTATCAAATAATTTTTGACCTTCAAACTGATAAATTAATTTAATGAAAATTTTAAACCGATGGTTCATTAGTAAATATTGTGATTCAGATCTTATTTTCACTGGAAAAAATCTCACCATCTCGGACAGTGTAGATCCGAGATCAGACTGCACGTTCCGTGCAGTCTGATCTTGGATCTACGCTGTCCGCAATAGGGCAGTGGATCATGCTTATCAGCCAAAAAGTTAAGATTGATCAAACATGAACAAGAAGCGAGAGACTGTTGGGGGCAACATTCAATAACCTGACTTGACCCCTATGCTGCTAAGCGCGACTCAAGGACCTTTTGCGGACATTGTAGATCACGATCAGACTGCACAGAACGTGCAATCTGATCTTGAATCTACACTGTCCAATAAGGAGATATTATTCCTAAAAATGACTTTGAAAGTCGGGTTTTTACTATCGGCTTAAACGTTTCATTTAACTTATTTGCAATCGCAGGTTAGAGTGAAAGGGATTGTAATTCTGAATTCTAAGACTTGCCACCTCATTGGTCGAGACATAACGTGACATTTTCAAGGTCCATTACTACAGTATTTTTGGATATGATGAGTTGGAGCCCTTATTTTTTAATCATAGACAGGTTTTGTTTTTTGCTTAAGTTTACTGTCGAAACGATTAGCTTACTACTGGGTATGCAATATTCACAATATGACTGCTGAATAAGTAAAATGTTCTTTCATTCAGTTTGAAAAAAAAAACAGTCGTCAGTGTTTTGATTGACAAATCATTGTACAGTCTAGATCAAAGATCAATTTATTGTGGGTCTTTTTGCCACAGGATCTTGTAGATCTACATTGTTAGCAAACTTACTTCTTGTAACCTACGGACTAGATCTTTTGAAACGGAAGGTCCTTGGAGGGAAGGATGCGACCAAATGTTCTGGTGCAATTTTGAATACCGACTTTCATTTAACTTTTTACAATATACATGTACATGCTCGTGCAAAAGCGAGTTCATTGCATCTCCGTGATGCATTCTACCAAAAAATTCATTACATAATGATTTATCCATTAAATCCATTTTGGGCCACGTAGCCTCTTAAAGGGAATAACAATTCCTTTGACAATGAATCTCTAGTTTTTGTTATTATTGTCTTTTTTTGTCAACAACACAACCATGTGTCAATATGTAAAAACAGAAAAGGCAAGAAAAGACTTTATAAGCATGAAAAAAAACAAACTCTTTTTCATCCTTGAAGCGAAGCCGATCCTGTGCTAAAGAACAGAATGTCTTCCTTTGCGAGCACCCTGTGTTTGTCACGTGATCAAACTAGCGTTATCGGCATTTGTCACGTGCTCCTCCGGCATGAATAAATCGTTGGCTAACTTACTAAATCAGCGGCGATATTATGTCATCTTAGTTGAATTACATCATTTGGTCTAATACTAAGCGAAAATATAAGAAGACTTACACAAATCATATGAGCCATGCTCTGGCAAAAGAGGGCTTAATGCATCTTCGTGATCCATGATACCAAGCAAGTCATCATGTAATCATGGATGCATGAAATCCATCCAACTGGCTGAATCATGAGGTAGATTGAATCTTGTACATGCAAAACATTGACCAAGAGCGAAAAATTTCGGCCCAGGTCAGCCTGCGCGGACTGCGCAGGCTGACTTGAGTCGATACTTTTCGCAGATGCATTAAGCCCCCTTTTCACAGAGCATGGCCCATATACATGTACCTCTCTACTCCAAACTGCCGAATTTTAACGACCCTGACGAAGAAGGTTTTTGAAAACATTGTGGGAAACGGATAAAATGCTGGTAACCCACAATGTTTTCTACCCTGTTATAGACCGAAGTCATGTTTTGAGCTACATTAAATTCGTCATCTTCAAAGCTTTCAGTTTGGTCGTGTCCAAAATAGATAGTTTAACATATCTGTCCTACCGATGGATAGTGTACACGTACCCAGCGTTTAATTATAGCACGAGATTTACACGACCTTTTTACATGAACGTAGAGGCCGATGTGTACTGTTTGACCTACGGAGCCCGGTAGGTGTCATGCTCTACACATTTTTTATTTCGAAATAACGAAATCCTAAATCGTTCAAACGAAATACCATTTCGAGAAAACGAAATACTAAATCGTTAAAACGAAATACTATTTCGAGAAAACGAAATACTATTTCGAGAAAACGAAAAACTAAATCGTTAAAACGAAATGCTATTTCGATAAAATGAAATGCTATTTCGAGAAAACGAAATGGGTATGTTCGGAACACTTTGTTGTCATCCTCCGCCATGGCCATGTGAGATGAGTGACTACACAGTCTGTAAGATTAGGATTTATTAAATCGGCAACAATTTTCTTTTAAATCTATATCGTTATGGATTTTATGGCCTTTAATTCTTCTTAATCGTGACTTTGTTTTAACGATTTAGTATTTCGTTTTCTCGAAATAGCATTTTGTTTTAATGATTTCGTATTTCGTTTTCTCGAAATAGCATTTCGTTTTCTCGAAATAGCATTTCGTTTTAACGATTTAGTATTTCGTTTTCTCGAAATAGTATTTCGTTTTCTCGAAATGGTATTTCGTTTGGACGATATAGGATTTTGTTATTTCGAAATAAAAAATGTGTAGAGCATGACACCTACCGGGCTCCGTATTGACCAGCTGTCGGATGACATTTATTAATTAGCCATTTAGTGTTTTATGGAATCTATACAACTGTGCACGGAGGTTAAAATGATTTCATCGTTAAGTAAGATTCTCCTCTCTATCGGATTTCTTTGTTGGAATTTGTGAAGTGGTTTTATTTCATGATTTGTTTACGCATTCCTGACAACTCACGTGAGTACTCTTAAAACAGACTTATACCGTTACTAACGGGATAGAAAAAGTGAAGGGAATTCTTGTAAAATAACGAGTTCTTCTTGCTCCCGAACCTCATTCTTTCACAGACTCGCCTCATAATGGCCTTCCCCAAAACGAAATAAATTATTTTGTCGATGTCCAAAATTTTCATTTATTTTGCGCTTGTGCTACTCTGGTTAATAGTCCCTTTAACCCTTTATCAAACAATCCCGGTTTTTCACGACACTGAGCAAGAAGACTTGTGAAAACATTGTGGGAAAAGGAGAAAATGCTGGTAACAATTTTCTCCTTTTCCCACAACGTTTTCTAACCTCTCAGAGAGATTAAGCCCATTTGTACTACTTTTGAACTTGTCGTCTGCAGATGTTTTGTATTTGAAGGAGTCTAAAATTTGTCATTTGGGAATGGGTTAAGGCACCTTTAGATTTCACGCAAAGACTTGTGGGAATGTTAATGATCAAAAAGCACACGGCGATTACGTAGATTCGTATTCAAATCAGTACGATGACGTCATTTCTGATGTAACAAAAATAGATGGAGTTAAGTATTTCACAACGACCATACAATCCATTAAGGTAAGACCTGTGTAATGGAAAACAGCTATTTCCACTAAAATATCATCCTGCAAAATTAGCTATAATTAAAAATGAGTATTATTGAGCTACTTTCACCTTTTCATTTTTTCCATTTTTTCCTTTTTTGAATTATCATTTATAAATTTAAAACCGCTATATTCTCAATTGAAAAAGAGATAATAATTACCTCCCTTTTTAGAAAACAAACAAAAGTATCAAAAAAAAGTTTCAAGATAGACATAAACGGAATTTCTGATTCATTAGAAATGTGCAAAAATATTATTTCGGCATAAATCCTTATTTATCCTTATTTAACTACCAATTAGAATTTTTGCCCAATGTTCACCGGAAGTGCATTACACAGGTCTTACCTTAAACGCCCATTTTTTTTTTTAACGTAATAGTACAGTTTCTACATGATTGCAAAGAAATGAGCCATGTCCTGGCAAGATGGGGATTAAATGCATCTCCTTGGTGCATCGTACCAAGCAAGTCATTACATTATTCTGGTTCCATAAAAATCCGTTTGGCCTGACAACCGGTTGTATCATGATGCAGACTTTCCTTTGCCATACGAAAAATTAATCAGTAGCAAAATGTTTCGATCCAGGTCATCCTGCGCAGTCTGCGCAGGCTGACCTGATCGAAATATTTTGCTATTGAGTCGATACTTTTTGCAGTTGTATGAAATCCCTATCAAATATATATGAGCTATACACTTTGAAAAGGGGGCTTAATGCATCTGCAAAAAGTATCGATCCATGTCAGCATGCACAGTCCGCGCCGGCTGACCTGGGTCGAAACTTTTTGTTACTGGTAAATTTTCTCCATTTTAAAGGACCAGTGTACCTCACGATTCAGTCGGTTGTTAAACAAAAGGGTTTTTATGGACCCATAATGCTGTGATGACTTGCTTGGTGTCTTGCATCACAGAGATTCATTAAGTCCCTTTTGCCAGAGCATGGCTCATATCTTAAAATATTCATCGATATTCTACACGAAGTTTTGATTTGCGAATAAAAACTAAATAGCTTCCTTTCAACTGCATTGCTGCTGTCTGTTTTCCTTATTGGGAAAGTCCGTTTCATACATGTATATGAGCCATGCTCTGTGAAAAGAGGGCTTAATGCATCTGCGAAAAGTATCGACCCAGGTCAGCCTGCGCAGTCCGCGCAGGCTGACCTGGGTCGAAACTTTTCGCTGTTGGTCAATTTTATGTATGTCAAGGAACCAGTCTACCTCATTATTCAGTCGTTTGTTAGACAAAATGGACTTTATGGATCCATGATCATGCGATGACTTACTTGGTATCATGCGTCACGGCGAGGCATTAAGCCCCCTTTTGTCAGAGCACGGCTCATATATATATATCCTTAAAATGGGTTGGTATTACTTTTTACAGCAATAACGTCCTTTAGCAAAGTATTTAGTATTTTAATCACAGTATTACATAGGATACTTTACTTTACATGCAGATTTTCTGTACTTCAATTTTAAAACCAGTTTTCGAGGAAATCTTTAGATTTTTGTGCTAAGGAATTGATTTACACCATTCGAATTTTGTTTCTATGCTTCTTTTAGGTTAAAACTTTCTGGTGAATTATTACATGTGTATGCTTGTATAGTATTAAGTATGTAAGGAACCTTAAAGTGATACGTAGCCGTTTGATAATTTCCTAAGTCAATACATAATATTTGTAACTACCAAATGACTGAAACTCTTTCAAGCAATTTGCAGTTTGGCTTTTTCCGATCAAAAACTAAAAATCTTAAAGTAATATTTTTACGACAGACAAAAAAAATCATGTTCATTAATCTAGAAAGTATTTTGGAAAAAGATGTAAATGTTCAGCTTCAGGCTAATGCCCCTTCGTTAACAATGCTTTCCAAACCTGTACATTGTAGGGACGTGAAATGGGAGACCTTTTGCAAAAATAAGAACCTGGTATGCAATACAAATGAGCCATGCTCTTCGAAAAGGGGGCTTAATACATGTGCGGAAAGTATCGATCCAGGTCAGCCTGCGCAGTCCGCGCAAGCTGACCTGGGCCGAATCTTTTCGCTCTTGGTCAGTTTTCTGCATGTCAAAGGACCAGTCTACCTCATGATTTAGTCGGTTGTTAGACAAAATAGCCTTTACGGATTTATAGTCATGTGATGACTTGCTGGGTATCATGCATCACGGTGATGCATTAAGCCCCCTTTTGCCAGAGCATGGCTCAAATACATGTACACGTATTCACATGGCATGAAAAAAATGTGGCAGCTAATCTCTGAATCGTCTTTTTTAACCACGATAAGAGTTATCAGTTCATAATGACTGAGCTACGTTTTGGCAAAAGGGGGTTTAATGCATCTCCGTGATACATTATACCTTGAACAAGTCATAACATAATCCTTGATCCATAAAATCCATTTTGTCTAACAAACTACTGAATTATGAGGTAGACTGTTCTTTTGAACTGCAGAAAATTGACCAATAGCAAAAAGCAAAAAGTTTCGGCTCAGGTCAGCCTGCGCGGTCCGCGCAGGCTGACCTGAGCCGAAACTTTTTGCAAATGCATTAACTTATCTTTTCACAGAGCATGGCTCGTGTAAATACATGCAGTTGAATTCGTCTATCAAGGTTAAGTAAAATAACCGACAAGGTTTTTGATGAGACACACAGTTTGACTTTAATCCACTTTATAATAAGATTAACTCTTTACCAGACAGTCACGCATTTTAACGGACATGGAGTTAAAAGATTTTGGAAATAGCTTTGAAAAAGAAGAAAATGCATGTTACCAGCATTTTCCCATTTTCCGACACTGTTTCCTCCTTTCAAAGACGCCGAGCCCCGGTAACTCAGTCGGTAGCGTACAGGACTTCAGAACGGGAGGTCACTGGTTCGATCCCCGACTCGGCCAAATTTTTTTCCAAGAATTGATGATAGTCATTGAGACAGGATTCATTCCTCTCTCAGTGCTGACCATTGTTTCGACGATGGTAGTGTGGGAAAGCAGCCAGTGGCTTGGAAAGAACATTAGGCGTAGTACTGGTAAAAGAAACTCCAGGAAAGCATGGATAGGTGCACTGGCCGCCCTAACTGAAATAATGTTGAAAACGGCGTTAAACACCTTACAATCAATCAGTCCTTTCAAAAAAAAAAAAATCCGACCATTTGTGTAACATTTGATTTGTCGTCTGCAAAATGGAAGCGATTAAGATTTTGTCGTCTGGTAGAGATTTAACCTTTATCCTAAATAAGTAGAATTAAACTTTCAAGCCGATAGTAAAACTCCAATTACCACTATTTCATAGGCATCTCCTGGGGAAAAACATCTCCTTATCGGACAGTGTAGATCCAAGATCAGACTGCACGTTCTGTGCAGTCTGATCTTGATCTATACTGTCCGCAAAAGGTCAGTGAGTCGGGCTTAGCAGCCTAAGGATTAACCTAAACCTTATCTATGCAATTCAACTTTTGATTCTTTCTGGTTTATAGACTTAGTGGGGACACGTAGACCGAAGTTATATAAGGTAACATCTAATGTTTAGAATATTTTGACTAGTGGGAAAGAAAAAAAAAAATGGTTAAAAATTCTTCTGGGCAATTTAATTTATGTTACAATATATGAGCAATGTATGTGGCATGCTCTGGCAAAATGGGTTTCTTGTATCTCTCTGATGCATCATTCCATGCATGTCATTACATAATGGTTGATCCGTAAAAACCATTTTGTCTAACACCCGAATGGATGAAGAGGTAGTGTGGCCCTTGTGCTTGTATAAAATTTACAAATAGCAAAACGTTTTGATCCATGTCAGCCTGCGCAGTACGATACTTTTTGCAGATGCATTAAACCCCCTTTTCAAAGAGCATGGCTCATATAAATATATAGTGCTAATGGTGGAAACTTAGACCATACTTGTAAAAAGGAACATATAAGGTATTGAATATCGTGACAGGTAGAGAAAAAAAAGAACAAAATACTCATTTATGCTATTTTAATACATGTTAGCATTGATGCTTTCAACGAAATCCAGTTCAGTCTGTCAAGGTTTCTCCTATCGAGACAGGCACACTCTGGACGTGTGGAGGCAGCGAGAGGACTCGAACCATGATTTTACCTTCTAGGTACCCTTTACATATGGAAACATATCAGCCATGCACTGTGGAAAAGGGGGCTTAATGCATCTCCGTGACGCATGATACCAAGAAAGTCATCGTATAATTGAGTCATACTCTGAGAAAAGGGTGCTTAATGCATCTCTGTGTTGCATTATACCAAGCAAGCATTCACATAATTATGGATCCATAATAGCCACTTTTTTAACAACCAACTGAATTATGTGGTTGAACGGTCCTTTGACACGTAGAAAATTGACTAACAGCGAAAAGTTTCGGCCCAAGTCAGCCTGCGCGGACTGCGCAGGCTGATCTTGGTCGATACTTTTCGCAGATGCATTAAGCCCCCTTTTCACAGAGCATGGCTCAATTATAGATCTATAAAATCTATTTAGTGTAACAAATGACTAAATCTGGAGTTAGAATGGTCCTTTGACATGCAGAAAATATAAAGAGAGCAAAAAGTTTCGGTTCATGTCAGCCTGCGCCGACTACGGGTCGACACTTTTTCCAGATCTAAGCCCCCTATTCACAGAGCACGGCTCACATATACAGTGCTAATGGTGGTTATTGCCCCAGTTATGAATTAAGGGTTGATCTAATTGAAATATTTTAAACTGATTATTTATGCCCACTTAACTCCTTAAAGCTGTAAAAATTAAAGTGCAATTTGTCATAACGCTGTTTAAATGCTGCTATAGAACGGTACTTTTTCCTTCACAAGCTATTTACACAAATTTAACTTTTCAAATTTGGAAGGAAGTTCACTAGCTTACCTATAATTATAGGTAAGTTCAGAATTATGTTATGCTCCTTTTATTCAGAAATTTTCCTGCTAAGACTATTGGCGTCTGAACTGACTGGCTAGTAAGTTAAGAAAAACCCTCAAAAGAAAGATACAAACTGCACATGCTAACGATATATTACGTATGCAGTCCTCATAGTTTAGTAAGCATTACATACATGCTTTTTTCGGTAGTTTATCGAAAAATAATGGTGGATTATGGTTTGATATTTCATGGTTACGACCAGTGAAAATACCGATTTCATATTTTCTAACTCTTCAATTGAAGGCGGAAACAGTAGCTCCCGCGCACTAGTTACCGAGGTAATCAGCGCGTGCCATTCAAATGGAAGGAAATATGACGTAATTTGCGCTATAATTCTCGCGCTTTACGTAATATTGTAATGCGTTATTATGGGGGGGGGGGGGGTTACACTACGGGGAATTACCGAAATCAGCTGTACTGGATTTTGATGAAACTTCCAACAAAATAGAGGTTAGAAGCATGAAATAGATAGAATAATGTTTTTTTTTTTTGAAAGATCGAATTTATTTCATCGAGTGAACATCATCGATAATATTTTTACGAGTGGCGCAGCCACGGGCCACCACGAGTGAAAATATTATCGATGATGTTCACTCGATGAAATAAATTTCGATCTTTCACCGAAAAAAATACATAGCCCAATTGTAAAGTTCGCATGAGGAATCTTTGTGATAGTCTTAATATGGTTTAGTGATGTACTGAGATTGTCCTCTGTGTACATACTAGCTATCATGACAGGCAAAACTTTTCGTGACATCATGGACGATATATCCCGCGATTTCATGGTGTTTAGATACGCTACACATACACCCGACATATCTTGAGTATTCATGATTCACTTCAGCTCGAAGGTCCGAAGTTTATGAATAAAGTGTGTCCAATGCAAATGTAAGAAAGCATTACACGGAAGGAGAAATGTGGTGGGATGTTCGGACAGCTACCCATATTAATGTTGGCAAGGCTTTTGGTCGCACTATACTGTTATCACCAGATCCTGTCTGCGGCTTCAACGGTATGGCACACATATCAGGCGGTATAGTGGTGCAGTAGAAAGAACAATCTCTGCGGTTGAAGACAGATTTTGGTCATACAGGACCAGAAGATACAAACAACGCAGCGATCCTAAGAATGAATCTTGGGTCATTGTAGTAACGAAATCATCTGCACAAGGTTGAATGAAAGGGGTCTTTGGTCGAGACGATAACGTATATGCAATCCTTTTTTTATCGAAGCTAAGAAATTAGCCGGTCATGGACCATGGCTATCTGTTCTCGTTTTCCCTTTACCACACAATCCCGACTTTTAACGACTCTCGAGGAAAAGGACTGTTAAGGTAACCAGCATTTTCTTCTCTTCTCACAATGTTTTCTACCCATTTAAAGAAAAAATTCTCAACTTGTGCAACATTTGATTTGTCGTCTGCAGATGCTTTCAATTTGGACCAGTCTAAAACCTTGTCGTTTGGCAAAGATTTATAGATGAATGCATGCATTGCATAGACTATACAGATATATAAGTGCTAGAGTATGGCGACTGCCAGGGGAGAAACTCTATGCAAAAACACTACTGAATATGGTCGGTATAATTTTAGGCTTCTCTTTCATGGTCGGAGGCGGAACCAGAAGGAATAATCACACACAGTCTGTTTTGTCCTTGGCCAGGACACATTGACTCGATACGAGATGAAGTTTTGGTGCTCAGTCGAAACTGTTTGCCGGTGCAGTAGATGAAGGGTTTATTTTCATTAACGATAATGCACGTTCGCGTAACGCTCATGTTGTGCAAGAATATCTAGGCTACATAATTAAGATAATGCACTTCTGGAATGGCATTTCCGATTCCCTTACATTGGTCCCAATATGTGCATTTTGAATAAGTTGTAAGTTTGAATTTCAGCGCATCAGGTCCAACCAAAGAGTACCCAGGATCTAGGTATCATTATCAGAAGCGAGTCACACAATCGATGTAAATCCTCTACCAGCTTACATCTATACCTTATGTGGCACATTTTGAAAATTAAACATTTTATTAACCGTCAGGCTGCTTATCGCGACTCACTGACCTTTTGCGGACTGCGTAGATCAAGATCAGACTGCACAAAACCTGCAGTCTGATCTTTGATCTACACTGTCCGATAAGTAGATATCTTTCCTCCAAAAATACCTTTGAAACAGGAAAATTTTGGGCTTATACTATCGGCTTGAAAGTTTCATTTCATTTATTCAGCAGGATAAGGGTTAAAAAGTCTATTCTTAATGGTCATCCTATACTTTCTTAAAAACATGAAGGAAAAGCACACGCGTATAAACATGAATTCTTTTTTTTACAGCATTAACAAAATGATTTATGAAAATGTGTGCGGGAAAAATCATAACAATATAGCCTCAAACCATAAACTGTGTACCTGATTAATTCTTGATGCTTAATAAACTTTAAGTAGTATACATCAAGAGAAGTTGGCGAATCATGTTTTTTGTCTTCTAAGCTTACAATATGAAAAAGAAGAAAGACAAAAAATCGCCCAAAATTTTGGTATCTGCCTTGAAGTCTTACACTGGTATTTAAATGAAATCCTTGTTATTCATATTTTATGATCGTGAATAAATGTTTATGTCTAATTCATTATTCACTATTAGACTTGAAACAAAATCATAGGGAAGTTGCAATTTAAGATATTTGCTAATACTGGCCGTAAAATTATCGCGATGATAAAGTTATGATGATTCAAACATACGTTATGTTTCTAGGGAAAACTAGATTGCAAAAAATGAAACGTAGTGCTTGCCGAGGAATTATACCTTACAGCTCTATAACAACTATAAGGTTTCGACATGTGACCTAAACCACTTTGTCGGACGTTGTAGATCAAGATCAGACAGCTCAGAACGTGCAGTCTGATCTCCGATCTACACTATCCGATATTTTGTAAAGTATCCCCGGCGTAAATGGCTGTGATATCGCAACAAATGAGTCTTTGAAGTTAACTGAAATGTCAACTTTATTGAGCCATGCACTGTGACAAGAGGGTTTAACTCTTTACCAAACGACAAAATTGAAAGCATCTGCAGACGACAATTTCAATGTAGTTCAAATGGTGTGACTTTTCTTTGATAGGGTAGAAAACATTGTGGGAAAAGGAGAAAATGCTGATTACCAGCATTTTCTCTTCCCACAATGTTTTCAAAAGCCTTCTTTCCGTGGGGTCGTTAAAGTTCAGGATTGTTTGTCAAAGGGTTAATGTACCTGCATAAAGTATTCGACCCAGGTCAGTCTGCGCAGTCCACGCAGGCTGACCTGGGTCAAAACTTTTGAGGGTAAATTTTCTGCATGTGGAAGGACCGCATCACCTCGGGATTCAGCCGACTGATAGAGAAAATGGATTTTATGGATCCATAATTATGTGATGGCTTGCTTCGTATCATGCATCACGGAGATGCAATAAACCCCCTTTTGCCAGCGCATGGCCCAATTTATTCAGCAATTAAACCCTTTAGCAGACAGTTCTGTATTTAAACTACCCAGAGGAAAAAAGGCCTTTGAAAACATTTTGGAAAAAGAGAAATTTCTCTCAAAAAGAGATTCCACTATTTGAACCACATTTTTAATTGTTTGCAAAAGCTTTGGATTTGGACAATTCTAACATTTTGTTGTCTGATAACGGGTTAAGCTGTCACACTTCGCTCGGTCAAGTAGACTCGATATCTGAAGCTATGTCTCATTGAGGGTTGAGGGTTTTCTCTGCATTTTGCAGTCTAGTACTAGTTCCTAGTTTGTTCAACGTCAAAGGCTACATTAGCGGTTCGTACGGACAGCATGGATCAAGATTAGAAAGTACAGAACGTGCAGTCTGATCTTTGGCCCAAACCATCCGCTTGTTTATTGTTGAACACAAATCAATCAATCAATAAATCAATCAATCAATCAATCAATAATTCGGAGTGAAAATAGCAAATTTTCACCTAAATTGTATACCAAATTAAGTGTCTCTTATAAATTGTGTATGGTGTTACTTTTTATTTCTCTGTGCGATGTTAGATCCAGGGAAAAGGGATATTGGGTTGTGGGAAATCTTTTTGTCAAATTACCGGTTGGTCAGCTTAATATGGGAGTCAAATAATAGTCTATAATTTTTGAATTTCTAAATGTACACATTTAGTGATTCCTTTACCGTGTCTTTAATATTTGTTCATTTTTGTTTTCTTAACTACTAAAAGTTTTGAGCCATGCTCTGTGAAAAGGGGGCTTAATTCATATGCAAAAAGTATCGATCCAGGTCAGCCTGCGCAGTCCGCGCAGGCTGACCTGGGTCGAAACTTTTTGCCAGTGTTAAATATTCTGCATGTCAGAGGATCATTCTACCCCCATATTCAGTCGGTTGTTAGAGAAAATAGATTTTTTATGGATCCGTAATCATGTGATCGCTTGCATGGAATCATGGATCACGGAGATGTATTAAATCCCCTTTTGCCAGAGCACGTTTTTTATATATTTTAGGTCAGCTCTCCGAAGCAGTTCAAACCAAGGTGGTTTCCTTGTACTTTACGCAAATAAAAATCCATATTTTTATTTTGTCTTGTAGCTTTTTTAGGGCTGGGAAAGATTTTCGTGTATAATGAGTAAGAAAAGATTTAGTGACATTTTAAACCTATTTTTCCAGTTTTTGCAATGTTTTTTGGTCACATGCATATCGAGATACTAAGTATATCGCAATCTTTTTCTTTCTTATCAAACTTAGTGACTCATAGTTTCATACTGAGTTTTTTTCTTTTTTCTTTTTCAAATTCATAAATGAGCCATGATCTATGAAAAGGGGGTTTAATGTATCTGCAAAAAGTATCGACACAGGTCAGCCTGCGCAGTCCGGGTAGGCTAACCTGTGTCAAATCTTTTTTTTTTTTTTCTATGGTCATCTTTCTGCTCGTCAAACGCCCATTACATCTTATGATTTAGTCGGTTGTAAGACAAAATGGATTTTATGGATCCATACTTATATGACAACTTGCCTAGTGTGATGAATAACGTAGATGCATTACACCCCTTTTTGTCAGAGCATGGCTCAAATGTATTCCGATATTTTTGCTAAAATATGAATTCCCCTTTTTATTGCTTTTTGTTTTCTTGTGATCTGCATACGCCACGGGAAGAAATGCTTAACGGTATATAAAGTCAGTATTTACTTACAAATATGTTTTCATGTTTTGACTTTCATAGAAAAATATTCAAAGGCCACGTATCACTTTTTCTATCCTTATACACTCCATACAGTACCAAAAGCATAGAACTTTTATCCAGAGATAGAGAGAGATGGTAACTTTTGTCAAATTGACCTGATACATGAAAACAGAAGTTTGAATATTTCAACTTAAAGTTTTGACAGAAAATTATACCAAGTAATTTCTACACCGTCCTCTTTACCATCCGACAAAAATACAGACTTGCCCGAATTGAAAGCATTAGCAGATAACAAATGAATTGTGGCCCAAATGACGGAATTTATCTTTGATAGAGTAGAATACATTGTGGGAACAGGAGGAAGTGCTGGTTACCAGCATTTTCTCCTTTTCTTACAATGTTTTCAAAAGGCTCTTTTCTCGGGGATGGTTAAGTCTGACAGTGCCAAGTAACTTAAATAGACATTTAAGTCAGTAAGTTGCATCGATATGTTGTAACATCTAGACTGTTTCAGTCAGAATATATATACGTACATTACACTGGACAGTGTAGAACCAAGATCAGTCTGTGCATTCTATGCAGGCTGATTTTGATTTATACTTTCCTCAAAAGCAAATTAAATTCTGAAAGGCTTTCTAATGATTTAGATTGAAATTTTAAGAAAAAAAAAATAAATAAAATAAATAAAACAGCAGGACATTGACCCTCAGTTTAAAATATGGTACAAATCCTGATCGGACACACACAAACAAGTGTTTATTTAAAATTTCTTTAGATGTTTGGTATTAAAATTTATATCGAGACGTGTATTTTTATCTGTTGATATCAATTTCATTACCCATTAGGCCTTTAACCCCGCTTGAATGGGCTTTTTCTAGGACAGTGTAGGTTAAGACCAGAGTGCACAGAAAGTGCAGTTGGATTTTTGGATCTTCAGTTCCGGCCAACATAGCTTTGCTAGTTTTTTCAGCCAAAAGTTAAAAAAAAAAAGAAAACAAATATTTCGATTCCACGATTACTTTCACTGGAAAATACTCTACATACGTTCAAATTGAGCAGTCCTGACCCAAAATCAGGTTGTGCAAGTTTCTTCAGTCTGATCTTGATCTACATGTATATTGTCCGCAAAAAGGCGTTTAACTCTTTACCACACCATCCCTACTTTTAACGACCCTGAGAAAGAAGCCTTTTGAAAACATTGTGGGAAAAGGAGAAAATGCTGGTAACCAGCATTTTCTCCTTTTCCCACAAAGTTTTCTACCTTTCCAAAAACAAATTTCAAATTTTCAGTCACATTTATTTTGTCGTCTGCAAATGCTTTCAATTCGGACTGGGCTAAAATTTTGTCGTTTGGTAAGGAGTTAAACGCCCATAGCAGCTAATAGGTTGAATTTCTAACATTCTTTAGAAAGAATCACTGTTTTATTTCTCCAGTTTTTAAAATACGAAACATGTACAGCCTGTTTTATAACCAGTCGTTACTTAAAAAAAAAAATGTAAACGGACGATAAACTTTATTTTTATATTGTGTTCTTTGAAATAATACAGATACTTACAGCACCTGTTTTATGAATGTTTAATTATTGTGAAAGAAGGATTGATTTATGAGTTTATAACAGGGTTCTTATTTTTGTCTTTTTTATTGCAAATTTGGCGCTGTGACGAAATGGAGAGTGTGTTTTGGCTACTTTTCATTAAACTGTTAATTCAACCATTTACGACATTGTTTTCTTGTTTGTCCCGAACCTGGGATGGAAAGGCTTTTAAAAACATCGTGGGAAAAGGAGAAAATGCTGTTACCAGCATTTCCTCCTTTGCCCACAATGTTTTCTACCCTTCCAGTGACTAATCCCAGGGAAAAGACTTTGCTGAAGTACATTTTGAATTTGAGCAATGTTTAAAGTTCGATCTCACGGCTGCGGGGCAAAAATATTGAAAAGAACTTATATTACTATGTTTCACCATTTTCATGATCTTAAAAGACGATAGAACGCAAAGTCAGGTAGTATGTGTACAATCTTATTAACATTCGTTCAGAATTATGTTAACTCTTAGGCTGCTAAGCGTGACTCGCAGACCTTTTGCGGACAGTATAGATCAAGATCAGACTGCGCAGAACGTGCACTATGATTTTGTATCTCAACTGCCTCTGGATTATTCGAGCCGGAAAGCTGAAAAATCTTTATGAGTTTCAGTGGATTTAAAGTTTCAGCCGTCGAAGGAGGTTGGATTTATATATTTGGCGCTGAAATAATGCTACCCTTACGATCTGGACAAAGCAATTGTAAATGCAATATATATTTTTTTACCGTTTTACCGCAATAATTAGCTAATACCGACGGCGTCGATCACAAACAGAATGCACAAAAGATGCAGTACGAACTTGCATTTACTGCTCCTGGTATTTTAGATTAAAATTAATCACACATGCCTCTTGAATTTTGGTTGAGCGTATTTTTGTTGTGAGGGATCGAATTTATTTGGTGGCGAAAGAGTTAACCATCCCACTAGTCACAACTCGGCCGATTCCGTAACTATATTTAGGATTTGATCAATGGATCACCCGAGGTTATCCGAATGAAAACATCCGTTTACGTTGGTATTATTTAGTTTCTTTAGTTTCTATTCAATAGAATTTTGTTCGAATTTGTTGTACATGTGTATATAAGTATGTACTCTATACATAATGATATTATTTATTGATGTTTTATATTGAAATAAATGAAAGCAATATTATCAGCTTTTGACTTTCAATTTTCGTCCTACCTCGACCTGAAAGATGTTTAACCCTTAGCCTGCTGAATAAGTGAAATGAAACTTTTAAGCCGATAGTAAAAACCCAGATATTGCTATTTCAAAGTTACTTTTCGGGGAAAAATATCTCCCTATCGGACAGTGTAGGTCCAAGATCAGACTGCACGTTCTGTGCAGTCTGATCTTGATCTACACTGTCCGCAAAAGTCCTTGAGTCACGCTTAGCAGCCTAAGGGTTAAATAATGTCTGCTACTGGGACACCAACCTTTTTGCCACTTTAACATAATAGCAAGAAGTGTTCATGTAGAAAAAAAATGTTATTTATCTAGACATTGATTTTAAAGTATATAAAAAAGTTATTACTAACCAAAGGATCAGGAGTTTCAACGAAGCTGTGAGAGAAAGTTGTTGAAAACGTTGTAGGAAAAGAAGTTGCCGGTAACCAGCAATTTCCCCTTGACCCACACCATATATGAACTTGACCTCTTTCTACGATAGGAAATCTGCAAAAACACCGAAAGATGTTTATGCTATAGGCCTTACTAAACAAGTGGACAATATATAATATTATTCAAGATCAGTCTGCACGTTTTGCGCAGTCTGATTTTAATCTGTGCCGTCATCAAAACATCGATTACCCCTCTTTTAATATGCCTTTTCATGCTACTCAAGCTGTCTGTCTGCCTGCCTGTCTGTCTGTCTGTCTGTCTCTGATAAACTTTTTGTTTTGTCTATTTTCTTTTCGAAATATGTTTGATTAAAAACAGTTTCGGACTTTCTTCTTTTTTCACTTATCGTAATTTGACGTGAAACGTAAAAAAGTTTTACGATTGAGCCATGCTCTGTGAAATGGGGTTTAATGCATTTACAAAAATTATTGACCCATGCCAGCCTGTGCAGTCCGCGAAGGCTGACATGAGTCTGTACTTTTTGCTATATGTAAAGTTTTTGCATGTCTAAGGACCATTCTACCTCATGACCTATTAGGTCATATTTTATGGATCCACAATTATGTAATGAATTGCTAGGTATAGTGCATCTCAGAGATGCCATAAGCTACCCTTTTCCCAGAGCTTCATATCCCAACGTCGGTTCCTGCCGGTGGGGATCATTTACAAAATGTTTCACCTAACGCGGGCATATTTGTCACTTTAATTCATTACAAATCGATACACAATAATCAATATCGATCTTCGATCCTTTAAAATAATATTTTATTTAAATTATCCACCTTAGGTCAACTGAAGAAAATCCGATTGTCCGGTCCAGTACTGGAATGAATGGCGGCGATTTCACACCGTTCTGTTTTGAACTCTTTACAACAAAATTTTAGACTTGTCAAAATCGATTTCACTCAAATTGTAAAACAAGTTACTAGATTTGGTTGAGATATTATCTCAAGAACATAGCTGTGTGGTGCAAGGAAATCAAGGATAAAAACCAAGTAATCCCTTCATCAGGACGAATGGTGTCACAGCACTGGTTTTTGCCATATTGAAAGTAGAGTGAAATCGACCATCTTTGAAGCTTCAAAAATCGCTTAATGGCAAAACTTTGGCTTTACCGTCTCTTGCTCTCAAAAGTAGAGTCATAGTCCCCCAATAAAAAATGCATAAAAAAAACAACATATCAACTGACTGCGTTTTTCGCTATCCCAATAAGCACAGGCACCCTAGAATTGTCCTCTAAAACACACCTGTTCACGGCCATGATCCCAATTTTTTGTTTCTCCACTGACACAAAAAAGTCAAATCAATATATAATAAAATCACATCTAAATGGTCCCCCACTGCCTGAATTTGAAGCAAATCTAAATTATATCCATCATGTCCTCTCAGCTCCATGAAACAGTGCAACAAAAGTGCTACTGCAAAATTTCACATGGGACTACTTTTGATACTACGACCCGGAAGCAATCTCGCAGTGGTGCGACACCAAATATAGTGCTGGTAAGGAATCGAGGTAAATAACCGAAAAATGGCCCCCATTGCTGTTAAATGAATGGAAAACGTTGTGGAGAAAAAAGGAGAAAATGCCTGTTACCGGCGTTTTCTCCTGCCATGAGGTTTTCAAGACTTTTTTCTCGCAGGGTGGTTAAAACACGGGATCTTTCACTAAAACGGAGAAACGACTGGCTTGCTAAAGGACATCATATCAACTTTTTCCGGACAGTGTTGGTAAGATCACACTGCACACAATGTGCAGCCTGATCTAAAATCTACAACCTCTCATATTCTTTCAAGAATTCTAACATAAAAATGACCGTTTTTGTCCATTTTTTTCACTAAAAATACTCTTTTATTTATTTAGTATTGCCGTGTTCTGCTGATTCTGAAGGTTCTGGAACCGGGTCCCATGAAAGCGGAAAAGGTATCCTATTAGAGTGCATACAGGTGAGATTTTGTCCCTGTAAATTTGAGCCATGTTCTGTGAAAAGAGGGCTAAATGCTTCTCAGTGATCCATCATACCAAGCAAGTCATTATATAATTATGGATCCATAAGATCAGTTTTGTTTAAAAACGACTGAATCATAAGGTAGACTGGTCCTTTGACATACAGAAAATTGGCCAAGATCGAAACGTTTCGGCCAAGGTCAGCCTGCGCGGACTGCGCAGGCTGACCTGAGTCGATATTTTTCGCAGGTGCATTATGCCCCCTTTTCACAGGGCATGGCTCAAATTTATTTTTGAGAATTCGTCTGTTCTGCGTTTGTTATTCTTACGTTGAAAACGTCCCCTATACTCGTAGAGTCCGCGAGGTTCTGGGACAGTTGTCCCCGCGCTGAATAATCCTTTTATTATTCATGACAGAACACTGGAAATCAAGTTCTTACGAAATACCCCGAGTAATACATGCTCTATCGCTGGCACTCCGAGCTCAAAGGAGTGATGTAGATGGACGGACAGATACAAAGACAAATAAACAGACAGATAGATAGATGGCTGACCAACTGACGGACTAACTGATTGACTGACTAAACACGAAATAACTACCGGTTCTAAGACACCTCTCCGGTTCTAAGACACCTCTCGACTTCGGTGAATCCTGTACAGTTTGAATTGCCAACAAAAGTACATGTATATTTAAAGATTAACTATGAATTCCCTCCCAGCCTGCACACTTCCATTTTTAGCTCACCGTGAGCACAGAGTGCTCAGGGTGAGCTATTGTGATCGCCCGTCGTCCGTCAACAATTTCTTTAAACATCTTCTTCTCCTAAACCACTGGGCCAATCTTGATGAAACTTGGCAGGGATGTTCCTTGGGTGAAGCCCTACCAAAGTTGTTCAAAGAATTGAATTCCACCCACAACTCTGGTTGTCATGGCAAGAAAAAAGAAAAAATGCAAAATCTTTGAAAATCTTCTTCTCTGAAACTAGAAGGCGCAGAGCTTTGATATTTGGTATGTAGCATCTCCTAGTGGACCTCTACCAAGTTTGTTCATATAATGTCCCTGGGATCAAAACTGGCCCCGCCCCGGGGGTCACAAGCTCGAGCATAGTAACAAAGAAGGAAAACTTTAAAAATCATCTTCTCTGAAACTTGAAGGCGTAGAGGTTTGATATTTGGTATGTAGCATCTCCTAGTGGACCTCTACCAAGTTTGTTCATATGATGTCCTTGGGGTCAACACTGGCCCCACCCCGGGGGTAACAAGTTTGAACATAGGAACAAAGAAGAAAAATTTTAAAAACCCTCTTCTCTAAAACTAAAAAGCATAGAGCTTTGATATTTGGCATGTAGCATCTCCTAGTAGACCTCTACAAAGTTTGTTCATATGATGTCCTTTGGGTCAAAACTGGCCCTGCTCCGGGGGTCACAAGTTCGAACATAGGAACAAAGAAGGAAAACTTTAAAAACCATCTTCTCTAAAACTGGAAGGCATAGAGCTTTGATGTTTGGCATATAGCATCTCCTAGTGGACCTCTACGAAGTTTGCTCATATGATGCCCTTGGGGTCAAAACTGGCCCCGCCCCTGGGGTCACAAGTTCGAACATAGGAACAAAGAGGGAAAACTTAAAAAATCTTCTTCTCTGAAACTGGAAGGCGTAGAGCTTTGATATTTTGTATGTAGCATCTCTTAGTAGACCTCTACCATGTTTGTTCATGTGATGCCCCTGGGGTCAAAACTGGCCCCGCCCCGGGGGTCACAATTTCGAACATAGGAACAAAGAAGGAAAACTTTAAAAATCTTCTTCTCTGAAACAGGAAGGCGTAGAGCTTTGATATTTGGTATGTAGCATCTTCTAGTAGACCTCTACCAAGTTTGTTCATGTTGATGCCCTTGGGATCAAAACTGGCCCTGCCACGGGGGTCACAAGTTCCAACATAGGAACAGAGAAGGAAAACTAAAAAAATCTTCTTCTCTGAAACTGGAAGGCGTAGAGCTTTGATATTTGGTATGTTGCATCTCCTAGTGGACCTCTACCAAGTTTGTTCATATGATGTCCCTGGGGTCAAAACTGGCCCCGCCCTGGGGGTCACAAGTTCGAACATAGGAACAAAGCAGGATATCTTTGAAAATCTTCTTCTCTGAAAGAGGAAGGCGCAGAGCTTTGATATTTGGTATGTAGCATCTCCTAGTAGACTTCTACCAATTTTGTTCATATAATGTCCCTGGGGTCAAAACTGGCCCTGCCCCGGGGGTCACAAGCTCGAGCATAGTAACAAAGAAGGAAAACTTTAAAAATCTTCCTGTCTGAAACAGGAAGGCGTGGAGCTTTGATATTTGGTATGTAGCATCTTCTAGTGGATCTCTACCAAGTTTGTTCATATGATGCCCTTTGGGTCAAAACTGGCCCTGCCCCGGGGGTCACAAGTTCGAACATAGGAACAAAGAAGGAAAACTTTAAAATTCTTCTTTTTCTGAAACCGAAAGGCGTGGAGCTTTGATATTTGGTATGTTGCATCTCAGAGTGGATCTCTACCAAGTTTGTTCATATGATGCCTCTGGGGTCAAAACTGGCTCCACCGTAGGGGTCACAAGTTCGAACATAGGAACAAAGAAAGAAAACTTTGAATTTCTTTTTCTCTTAAACGGGAAGGTGTAGGGGAGACCGGGGCTAGTCCGGCCTCGGGGCATGTTCGGCAAATGGTTATATTTAGCATGTCGACAATGATAAAGAGCTGGGAGCTATATTGTGACGTCACTTATGACGATTATATCTACGTCAGTACACAATGGCCGCCTTGAAGAAGATAGCGTAGATTTTGGAACCGAGATCTCGTTTTCTTGCATAGTGAGTAAATTTTCCCTAGTAATTTCAGTTTTTATTTTTCTTTAAATGTGTTATTTTTCCGATTTAATTTCTATACCTTTATTACGGTAAGATAATGCCCTTTAAACTTATACATTGTTAATTCCTATTCCTGCACCCTACAAGGAGGTGTCACGTGATGTTTCTGCAAAGTCTGTCAGGGGCTAGTTCGGCCTATTAAGTCGGGGCAGGTTCGGCCCATAGCCGAACTTGCCCCACACTTACACTACGTATTGGCCATTGCGTTTTTTTGTTTTTTTTTTTACTAGATATTACTTTATTTCTCATCTTAATTTTACGTACCCGTGTATGATGTGAAGCACTTAACAAAAAGGTTCGAATAGATCTACTGTAATGCTATGTTAGGATAATTCTTTCATTTGAAAATTGTTTGTCTACTATTTTCAAACAGCCGATTAAACTTCATCCTAGGCGCAGTCATTTAACTTAATTTTCTATTTATTTCAGAATAAACATCATGGTGCGTACCTATAAGAGGAAAAGGTCCAATACAACGCCAACAGATATCTTGGAAAAAGCGCTGGACTACTACAACAGTACTTCTGATGGATACAAGAAGACAAGTCAACTGTTTGGCGTTCCACGTTCGACCCTACAAGACTACGTGAAAAAATTCAACAAGTTACCGGTGTCAGATAGATCCACTTCAAATATTACATTCGGATACCAAAGACCGAGACAGGTCTTTTCAGATGAGCAAGAATCTAAACTTGTGACATATTTAAAACATGCGTCGACCATTTACTTTGGACTTTGTCCGAGAGAAGTTAGATTGTTAGCCTACGAATGTGCCAAACAGTTCAACATAAAAATGCCAATGTCGTGGTCAGATAAAGAAATCGCAGGGGCTGACTGGTTCTCTTCTTTCCTCAGGCGTCATTCCGACCTTGCTTTAAGGACACCAGAGGCAACAAGCATCGCCAGAGCAACAGCATTCAACAGGGCTAATGTGTCTTACTTTTTTACAAAACTAGCTGAAGTAATGGACAAACACAAGTTCGACGCATGTAACATTTGGAATGTGGATGAGACAGGAGTCGTGACGGTGGTGAAACCGAAAAAAGTCGTCGCGGGTACAGGTGTCAAGCAAATAGGATCGTTGACATCGTCTGAGAGAGGACAACTTGTTACTCTATGTGTCGCAGTATCAGCAAGTGGTAACAGCGTTCCACCATTCCTTGTTTATCCACGCGTCAACTTCAGAGATCACTTTCTGAATGGAGCACCTGCTGGTTCAAAGGGAACAGCTCATCCGTCTGGGTGATGACAGCAGACAATTTTATCCAGTTTCTGAAACACTTTGTTCAACATGTTAAACCAACAAAAGATAAGCCAGTGCTGATTTTGCTGGATAACCATGACTCTCATCTTTCTATAGATGCAATTGACTATGCCAAGGAGCACGGTATAGTCATGTTATCGTTTCCACCGCACTGCTCTCATCGTATACAGCCGTTGGATCTGTCGGTGTTCGGACCTCTGAAAAGAAAGCTGTCAGTGTCTCAAGGTAACTGGCTACGTAACCATCCAGGAAAACCGATATCCATCTACGATATTGCAGGCATTTTGTGTGAACCTTGGAGAGAGGCATTAACTATGTCTAACATATGTAGTGGATTCCAGAAGGCTGGGATTTTCCCATTTAATAGTGACGTATTCACAGATGAAGATTTCATACCGGCAGAGGTAACTGACAGACCATTGGAAGCTGGATCAGGTAACGCATTTTCAATGTCGACGCCAGTAGAACCGGCAATTGACTCCTCCCTTGACGGGGATACGGATACCGAGCTTGTTACTGACACCCAAAATGACAGTGATACAGGCATGACTCGCTCTCTTCGAGAACATAATATTTCAGTTATACCAGTAAGAGGCGATGGTCATTGTCTCCTATATGCTGTTAGCTCATCTCTGCATGCTGCTGGAGGTAAGGTGTATACAGTCGACGATTTGGGAACGTGTCTAGCTAATGAAATTCGCACGAATCGGGCATTTTACAAAGAGTTCACAGAAGCAGCCGACGGGGACATAATGGTGACAGTCGAAAAGTATATAAAAGAAAAACAATATGATAACAATATTTGTAACATGTTTCTCAGTGCTCTTTGCAATGCCATGAACATGAAAGCTGTTGTCATTCGAGAAACGAATGACATTAGCTCTCATGTTCATGGCATCAGCGAACCAGTTTTGCTCCCTAGCCGTGCAGGAGCAGTTCCCCAGACAACTATATATTTAGTTTTGACAGGCTCTGGTGCCAGTGCACACTACAGTGGCGCTGTCTGTAAAATAACAGAAACCACACCTGAAGGTTATCAGATGATGGATAACTCGTCATCCACCGCAGCAAGCGATTCCTGTATCAATAGGCCTACGCAGGTAGATTCTTGCGCCTCCGCTAATACAAGCAACTCTGGTAAACTAATGACATATCCCTCTACGCCTATTTCAAAGAGAAAGGACTTTTCTCCAGATTCAGTTAAACCCCACCCAAGGGCACCCACACGTAAGATTTTATCCGGAAACAGGAAACGCAGAAAGACCTGTATCCTCACCGATACCCCGGAAAAAGAAGCTCTAAGACAAAAGCAAGAAAAACGTAAATCTAAGTTTAAAAGTACACGAAGTCCGACACAGCATACAGCAAAGAAAACAAGCGTGAAGTCTAAATCCAAAAGAACAAAACAACAGTTAAGCAAACCCAAAAGCATTTTAAAGACTAAATCGACCCCAAAACAAGACGTAAACTCAGACAGTGAAGACGAATATTTCTGTTTAGTATGCCTTGATAACTGGTACAACAGTAAGCCCAACGAAAAGTGGATTCAGTGCACTGAATGTAAAATGTGGGCACATGACGAGTGTGCAGACACGAGAGGAATGTTGTTTTACAAGTGCGAAAACTGCAATTCCGACACAGATTAGAGAAAAATGAAGATGGTACCCATCAAACATGTTTGATCTGTCTTATACCTGATACGTCGACCTGACGTACCAGACATAGGCCCGATATCGAACCGATATAACATATTTGTCGGCTATTTTTATGTTAAAGGGTTTTGTTTTCTAACATTCAGGTATTCAGACTTTGAGAAAAGTTCAGTTTTAGTTACAGAATTAAAACTACATGATAGCTGGGTTATATATTTATACTACTTTTCCTCCCTACAGGTTAGCTCTGTGAAATACATAACGCTCACCCTGCTGAATTACTAACACGAAACTTTTGAGTTGATAGTAAATGCCCAAATTTTGCTATTTTAAAGATATTTTTGGTAGATAGATATCGCGCACAGTGTAGATCCAGGATCAGACTGCACATTCTGTGCAGTCTGGTCCTGATCTACACTGTTCGCCAAGGTCAGTTTGTCGCGAATAGCAGCCTAAGGGTTAATACTTCAGGACAGTTTCCAGGAGCCGAACTTGCCCCGTGGGATGGCCGAACTTGCCCCTTTGCGGGGCAAGTTCGGCCATCATGACCAGATCTCTTTGACTAAGAAATACCCTTAATCGGAAAGAGACATGAGAAGGCTCATACCTGGGCTAATACGGCTCCATTGTGCCTTACTTAGATATATAGTTTTCGGAGACCTAGCTGTAATAGTCATTCCAAAATTGAATGTTTTCTAAAATGGGGCCGTACTAGCCCCGGTCTCCCCTAGAGCGTTGGTATATGGTATGTAGCATCTCCTAGTGGACCTCTACCAAGTTTGTTCCAAGGATGCTGCTTGGGTCAAAATTGGCCCAGCCCGGGGGGTCACAAGTTCGAACATAGGAACAAAGAAGGAAAACTTTAAAATTCTTCTTAAAATTCTTCTTTGAAACTGGAAGGCGTAGAGCTTTGATATTTGGTATGTAGTGATTCTCTTCTAAGTTTGTCTGCCCATCTAAGCACAACGAGTTCATTGAGTTCAAAATTGGGTCATCTTGGGTCATAAACTAGGTCACTAGGTCAAATTAAAGAAATACCTTGTTGGCAGTCTCGAGGCCACATTATTTGGCTCAATTGCCTTGAAAATTGGTCAGAAAGTTTGTCTTTATAAAATCTCACATAAGTCTGAATTTGGGTCAACTGGGGTCATAAACTAGGTCACCGAGTCAAATTAAAGAAATACCTTGTTTGCACTCTGGAGGCCACATTTATTGCTCAAATGACCTGAAATTTGGCCAGAATGTTTGTCTTGATGGAAATCAGATGACTTTGGATTTGGGTCACCTGGAACCATAAAATAGGTCTCTAGGTCAAATTAAAGAAATACCCTGTGGGCACTCTAGAGGCCACAATATTTGTTCAATTGCCTTGAAAATTGGTCAGAATGTTTGTCTTTATAAAATCTCACAGGAGTCTAAATTTGGGTTAACTGGGGTCATAAACTAGGTCACTCAAATTAAAGAAATACCTAGTGGGCACTCTAGAGGCCACATTTATTATTCAGTTGATTTGAAAATTGCTTAAAATGTTTCTTTTGATAAAGTCCAAGACCAGTTCAAATTTGGGTCACCTGGGGTCATAATCAAGGTCACTAGATCAAATTAAAGAAAGACTTTTAGAGCACTCTAGAGGCTACATTTTTCGCCCAACTGACTTGAAAATTGGTCAGAATGTTTGTCTTTGTGAAATATGAGTTTGAAATTGGGTCACCTGGGGTCATAAACTAGGTTGCCTGGTTAAATTAAAGAAATACCTTTAAGGCAGTGTACTCAGGTGAGCGATCCAGGGCCAGCATGGCCCTCTTGTTTCTCCTCTATATGATCTGTTTAAAAGAAATCTGGGGTTTGTCTAAATTTAGCCTGTGCAGAAATGGGTTAGATAAATACATAAAGTGCATGGATTGATGAATCAGCCAACATGTAGCGGCCGAAATAATGTTACTTCCTAGCTGCATACCATACAACCCCATGATTACACACCACAAGGGAGTTGACAAACAATGTGAAAAGGAGAAAATGCTGGTCACTAACATTTTTTCCTTCACCTACATTTCTTTTACCCATTCGAAGACAACTCTTTCCCACATCACAAAATTTTAGACTTGTCGAAATTCAAAGCATTTGCAGACGACAAATTAAAAGTGGCTGAAATGATGGTTCCATGTTGCCTTTGATTGGGAAGAAAGTATTGTGGGGAAAAAGGAGAAAATGCTGGTTACCAGCATTTCCCCTTTTCCCACGATGTTTTCAAAAACTCACTTTCTCGGGGTCACTAAAACTCGGGGTTGTGTGGTAAATATTTAATCTTGCAGAAACGAACATACACTAATCGGACACGGGATTTACTGGAGCCCAATTCTATCTTCCCTGTTTGTAAATGTCATTTTTGCAGACGGTACGCATAAACTTAAAAACTAAATCAAGCCTCAAAAAGGATTAGGTAGAAAAAAAACTAAATATTGTCAAACTATGTGGGAATGATTGATAAAAGCCCTTTGAAATAGTTTGTGAAATTTTGATAGACCGAAGCTCGCCATTCTGTATAACAAAGCCATTATTCTGTACATTCATCGATCAAACGCTATAAAAACTTCTGTCTCGTCAATGCAGAATTGGCTGGTTTTTTTTTTATGGGATACACTTGTCCCTGTGTTTACTTATCTAAACGTCAGGGTCTTTATTCACCAACCACTCTTAAGAACATTCTTAGACTTATTCTCAAGAATTTTCTGAATTTGAAAGTAACACAAGTTCTGATTGGCTAAGCTATTTGGTCTAGCCAATCAGGAGTTGTGTTACTTTCTGAATCTGGAATAAGACGAAGAATATTCTCAACCCTTACGCTGCTAAGAGCGACTCACTGACCTTTTTTGGACAGTGTAGATCAACGATCAGACTGCACGTTCTGTGCAGTCTTGATCTTGATCTACACTGTCCGATAAGGAGATATTTCTCTCCAAAAAATACGTTTGAAATAACATTACTCGGGTTTTACAATCAGCTTGACAGTTCTATTTGACTCATTTATCAGGATAAGGGTTAAGAACATTCTTAGTCTTGTTTGTGTTCTCCAGATTTTTCTAAATTCGAAAGTAGCACAACTTTTGATTGGCTAAACCATTTTAGCCGTGCTGTGGCAAAAGGGTCTTAATACATCTCCGTGATCCATGATACCAAGCAAGTCATCACTTATGTTTGATCAAAGAAATCCATCTTGTATATTGTATACCAACCGACTGATTCATGAGGTACACTGGTCCTTTGACATGTAGCAAATTGACCAATAGCGAAAAGTTCCGGCCCAGGTTAGCCTGCGCGAACTGCGCAGGCTGACCTGGGTCGATACTTTTCGTAGATGCATTAAAGCCCCTTTTCACAGAGCATGGCTCATTTGGTTCAGCCAATCGGAAGTTGTGTTACTTTCTGCATGAATCTGGAATAGGACAAGGAATATTTTTAAGAATGGCTGCTGGATACAGGCTAAGGAGGCCATGGAAAACTACTAGTGCTATCATAGTAGTAAAGATTAAGATCAAACTGCACAAAATGTGACGTCTTATCTTAGATCTACACTGTATTTACGGGTGTTATGCTATATATTCCGACCAAAACATTTATAAAACGTTCTATGGTTTGCATTAAATTCCCTTCAGACATAAAACATCTGAATGGCGCTCTGGTGAAAGGCGTTAAATGCATCTTCGTAAATGGAATCAATGACGTTTGCACAAAGTAGGGAGGACCCACGAAACGCCCCCTCCCCCCCGCCTAAAAAATACTTTTTGGTCATATTATGGTTGGATTTTGCAACCCTGGATCTTAATGCTTTTGCGTTACACAATGCATCCTTGAAATCTAAGATAGAAATGATATACACTACTTGTGGACGGCCTGATGCCGTTTATAGGCGCCACATAAAAGAAGCAGATATATTTTGTCTTGTAATTTAGATAATAATGACTTAGATATTCCACTTTCAAGGATATATAGGATCTGGCATGAGTTGGTATTTGAGATAAAATTTTATTAAACGAGTGTACAAAAATGTTATTGAGCGAGCCTTTGTGGATGAGTTTATTTTTTTTTACCCCAAAAGCAAACTAATGTCAGATTCTCTTTATCACATAACTGTAGAACGAGAATCATACTCCATGATGTGTTAAAACATAGGCATACATGTACAATGTGCAATGAAATTTACATGAAGCCTATTCGTTTATCTGACAGGTACATAAACGAACGAAAAATAGTTCCAAAGAAACCCTTTATCTTCCGCTATGTTGCATTTTTCAAATACATACTTACATGATATGGACATTCTGGGTACTCTAACGGGACTCAAGGCGGCAATCAATGCAGCGAATTTCAAAATAAAATATACGTTTACTCACTAAAATCTACCTTGTACGATTTATCCAGATCGATTTGGCAAGAATATAACCTATGCACCAACCATATATAAATATAACCCCTATAAGGTTGATTAAAAGCTCCAGTATAAGCCCAGCAAGGTGGGGACGCTGTTGTCAGTCTTTTGCACAAATCCCGGTTTTCCCCGTGTCTACATTTAGAAACTGTCTACGAAGATTTGCATAAACAATGGTATTGTATAATTTTTTTCTCTATTTGAAATCATTATATTTTTAAGAAATTTGTAACGAAAAATTGGTTTGATTTTGCCTCAGACGTATTATTTATAGAAGATTTCCGCTTGCTCTTTTTAGTGTCAATTTACTCACCGCGTATTAATATTTATCCTGTACAGGATAGTGATGGCAGACAGGTTCAATCTTCGAAGAATATTAGCATGGATATATATTGATTTTGCTTTGAATCTAAAAGTAATGAAATTCACAACTTTTTCGTGATTTTCAGTTTTGACAGTTAATTCCACACAGGAATCTAGGTCAGCGATGTTGTAGACATTAGGTGTATAATTACAGAGTGTTGACCAAGTACAACGCTATTTTCTTCACGCAAACGTTTGTGAGACAAGAAAATTCGTAATGGTTGTATTACATTGGAAACAAGGGGATTTATGTGATAAATGTTAATCAGAAATAAGGCCGAAATTTGTTTCAACGGAAACTTTTACCCCCTTCAGTGCCAAATATTTACCTTGACCTTTTTCTACGACTGAAAATAAAATCCACTCGAACCCAAAACGAATTTTATCCTGCAAGCTTGACTAAACATGCGAATAGTATAGATCCATGAGCAGACTGCACGTTCTGTTCAGCCTGATCTTGATCTATGCCTCCTAGTAAAGCCCCTGTTTTCGACTTTGGCACTTAAATTGTCATGAAACCAACCTATCTTAAAGGCAAACTTTTAAGCTCTCAAATTTAGAAAAAAAAATATCTGAGCGGCGGTCTGGCAAAATGTGGATTTAATGCATCTCCGTGATGCTTTGTACCAAGCAAGTCATCACATAATTATGGATCCATAAAATCCATAAATGGACCATTCTAACTCAGGGTTAAGTCTATTGCTAGCAATAGACTTAACCCTGAGTTAGAATGGTCTTTTGACACGAAGAAAACTGACCAATAACAAAAAAGTTTAAACTCAAGTCTGCCCGGGTGGACTGCGCAGGCTGACCTGGGTCGATACTACCTTGTAGATGCCCTTAGTTCTTTTTAGAGAGCATGGCTTATCTGTATAAAGAGAAGATTTCTTTAAAGGAGACAATTCAGAATGTTTCACCCTCAAATCAGATTTTCTCGTAAAACACTGGTAATCACTACGAAATATACTTTTCTTTACAAGCATAAAGAAATTGGATGGTTATGTTCAGTTTAAAAGAAAAAAAAACTGTAATTTGGGGATTTTAACGACGTTTTGCAATGGCTCCATTCGTCTATATTTAGGACATCGAATATGACGTCATCGTAATTATTTGAATATGATCCAACATAATCGACGCTTGTTACTGATCATGTGATATTCCCACAATTCTTTGATAAATTATGGCTCAAAAAAAGGAGCTACGTATCCCATCTTACCTTTCTCGTTATCGATTGTCGATGGTTTGCCAGCTATTTCCATACTTAATTCAAAGATAGTGCATTTTGAAGTTTGGTTTGATTATAAAGTTTTGAAAGGATGAGCATCCTTTAAGCAAGCACATTTAATTTACTGTTGGCTGATTTCTTAGTACAAGTTTGAGATTGAGGATAAGAGATTGGAGATTATAAATTATTTTTATGATCGCCCGTAGTCCGCCTGTTTGTCTGTTTCTCTGTCTACAAATCGCCCAAAGGAACTGTTGAAGTAGTATTTTTTCTTTTAATCCTTTCAGCGCCTTAGTCGAGGAGAAAAGCTTTGCGGATGATATAGACAAGATCGGACTGCACAGAACGTGCAGTATGATCATTAAATCTAAACAGTCTGCTTGTTTAGTCAAACCTAGGAGAGAAAATCTTTCTCATTCTCTGTGGGCTATTTTCAGCTGTCGAAAGGCTTCGAATTTACATATTTGGCCGAGTAGGAGTTAGAGAATTAAGAATTATAGATGAGCCATGCTTTGGCAAAATGGGACTTAATACATTTTCGTAATGCCTCATACCGAACAAGTCTTCACAGCATTATGAATCCGTAAAACTCATTTTGTATAACAACCGACTGAAGTATCAGGTACACTGGTCCTTTGAGCTGCAGAAAATTGACCAATAGAAAAAAAGGTTTCAGCCCAGGTCAGCCTTCGCGGACTGTGCAGGTTGACCTGAGTCGATACTCTTCACAGATGCATTAAGCCCCCTTTTCACATAGCACGGTTCATTTATAAAGAATCACCACCCATAGACATACAACAAACTCGCACAATGAACGCAAATTAAAACTTTAACCCTTATACTGCCGAAGTTAAAATATTGACTATTACAGAAATAGATTTCCGTTAAGTATATTGTCACAGAATCGGATCTAAATGACCGTACCTATACAGAGTATAGCGAAGAGTGTAAATCGAGACCAGGCTGCTCTTACCGGTATGTGCAGGCTGATCTTGTTTCACAATCGCCGCAAAATATGTATATATGTCTTCCAACTGCAGAACAAGAATTAAATGTAAATAAGGCATGGTTTGTGAAAAATGGTGTTTAGCACATCTGCAAAAAGTATCGACACAGGTCAGCCTGCGCAGTCCGCGCAGGCTGACCTGTGACGAAACTTTTTGCTATCTTAGATTTTCTGCATACCAAAGCACTATTTTATCTCCAGATTCACACGGTTAATAAACAAAATGGATTTTGTGGTTCTAAAGTTTATATGACGTCTTTCTTAGCAAAAAGCATTACGGAGATGCACTAAGCCCCCTTTGCCAGAGCGCCGCTCAGATATTGTTTTCTTCGAATTGTGTGGAAAATATTGCTGGGAAAAGGAAATGTGGCTTGCCCAATCAATTTCACCTTAATCTCCGTTTTTATAGCAAAGGATTGGAAGGAATTATTTGCTTGAGCGGGGAGAAAATGGTTTTCTTTTATCTGCTGAAATCTAAAATGTGAGTAAAGGAAATGTTGCTTGTGCTAGCAACTTTTTCGCCCTTTTTTGCAACGAGGCAGTAGAAAGTCTTACTTGCTCGAGTTAGTAAAAGAAATTATCTATTTCGTCAGAAATCAAACTTTGTGGGTAAAAGAAATGTTGCAGGTACAAGCAATGTCTCCTCTAACATTTGTTTACTATTATTATTATTATTATTAGTAGTAGTAGTAGTAGTATTTACAGCCAGGGAATTGACGGTCTATTTTTTAGCCACAAAAAATGTTATCGATTTCATCAGAGAGACGGACCTCTGGCTTTAAGGAAAAAGTCCATGGGCGAATGCAGGGGCTTTTGCGAACTGTACAGATCAAGATCAGACTGCACGTTCTGTGCAGTCTGATCTTGGATCTATACCATCCGTTTTTGTACTCGAACCCATATAATGAAAGACTCTCCGAGTTTCTGATTGTAGTTTCAGCTGTAGAAACACCTCGACTTTTTATACTTGGAAAGAGTCAAGGGAAAGTCCATAGACGAATCGGCCAAACAATAAAAAACCTATTTTCATCCCACTATAAATATTCACTTTTGTCGCCCCACTATGATTTCGAGCCACGCTCTGGCAAAATGGGGGTTTAATGCGTCTCCGTGATGTATGATAACCTAGCAAGAGTCGAATAATTATGGATCCATAAAATTCGTTTTGTAATACGATCGGCTTAACCTTGGGGCACAATGGTCCTATGACAAGTTACAAGTTTGAAAATTCACAAAAAAAAAAGCAAAAGGTTTTCGACTCAGGTCAGCCTGCGCGGACTGCGCAGGCTGACCTGAGTCGAAACGTTTTTTTGCAGACGCAATAGGGCCCCTTTTCACAGAGCACGGCTAATTTACAAATCGAATAAACGCGTTAATTGTGCAGAAGAATCGGGAAGATTGAATGAGATAGCCTCTTTTCAAACAGGGCTTTTGATTATCAAACAATAAAACTCACATAGAAATCTACAATTCATTAATGGAACGTCTATACGCCATTATGCCTGTAATAATAGCAAAGAAAAGTGAACTCTTTCATTCAAACGCCAAATGAATTCCCTCGACATTTTTTTGACAGCTATAGATATGTTCCATGTTCCGTGAAAAGGGGGCTTAAAGCATCTGCAAAAAGTATCGACCCAGGTCAGCCTGCGCAGTCCGCGCAGGCTGACCTGAGCCGAAACTTCTTGCTATGAATCAATTTTCTGTAAGTCCAAGGAACAGTCTGCCTCATGATTCAGTCGGTTGTTATACAAAATGGACTTTATGGATCCATGATCATGTGATGACTTGCTGGTATCATGCTCCATGGAGATGCATTAAACCCCCTTTTGCCAGAGCGTGGCTCATATCTAAGTGTTAGTGACTACCATTCCAGAGACTTTAACCTGTTACCGCACAATTCTGTGTTTTAATGACCTTCAGGACATAGTGAAAACATGAAGAAAAACGACTTTTGAAAACATAGTGGAAAAAGGGAGAAACGCTGATAGCCAGAATTTTCTCCTTTTTTCCACATTATTTTATGCCACTTTAAAGACAAGTTTTGCAATCTGAGCCACATTTAATTTGGCATCTGCAAATGTTTTGGCTTTGGACAATAAAAAAGTTTATCACATGGCAAGGACTTAATACTTAGTTTAGTGTCCTTGGCTGCCTTTCACTAAAATGCGTACGCAGGAAATTCGCGTACGCAGTTTATGTAAGCAAGCATGAAGTCTGAAAACTGCATAACTTTAGGATTTATCTATTTATTACTATATGCAAAAAATTACTCCTGTTCATACCTTTGGGTAAAGCAAGCCTTCGTATGTGTGAATATTCAATCCCAAAAATTTACCGTAAATCTACGCAGTTTAGTGAATAATTGATTGATTAATTGTTTGGTAGTATTGTGGTTTAACGCCGTTTTAACAGCTTAGGTCGTACCATGGCGGTCAGTGCACCTGCACGTGTGTTTCCTGGCTTTCTCACACCAGCACTGACACAACTTTCCTTTCAAACCTCTGACAATTTTTGTCACATGCATCAGAGGTGAGAGGCGAAAAATCGCCGGAAAGAAAGTTTCCCTCAACCGGGTTTTGAACTTGCAACCACCCCAAGTCACGAGTCAGATACGCCAACCACTGAGCTACCCGGCCGGGCCGGTTTAGTGAAAGTAACCGCGGTGCGGGTCGGCGGTGTAGATCGGTTGTCAGACAGCAATTTCTTTTTCTGTGCAGGCAGAGCTGAATCCATGCCTACTACAAAGGTCCCTTTTTAGATCGTGGTAGAGAAAAGTGTTCAAATTTTACATTTTTCAATAAATATTTTGCAAGTGCTGTATAAGGAGAAAATAAAAGTATACATCCAGATTAATTGATTTTACTATTTACAAACTATTTTTCTATTGTTGGATGATTTCTGAGCCATGGACAAATGTAGAAACTTGATAACATTGCGATATAAAGCGAAAATTGTCCAAAACGAACAGTTCTATTTTTTATTTTACAATTTTTGCTATGTACAAAGTCTTCAATCGCCGAGACATGTTCATTGATTTCAGCCATGCTATGTGAAAAAGGGGGTTTAATGCATCTGCAAAAAGTATCGACCCAGGTCAGCCTACGCAGTCCGCGCAGGCTGACCTGGGCCGAAACTTTTAGCTACTGGTCAATTTTCTGCATGTCCAAGGACAGTTTTTACCTCATGATTCAGTCTTACACAAAATGAACTTCATGGATCCATGATCTTGTAATGTCTTGCTTGATATCATACATCATTGAGATGCATTAAAGCCCCCTTTTGCCAGAGCATGGTTCTTTCCTTTTTTTTTTTTTTTTTTTTTTTTTTTTTTTTTCTTGAATAATAATTATTGTACTCTTAAACTAAGTAAAATTTAATAAATTGTTCATCTAATGAGCACCAGCTATTGCAAACCAAATGTGTGAAAGCTTAATGCATCTGCGAACAGTATCGACCCAGGTCAGCCTGCGCAGTCCACTCAGGCCTGACCTGGGCTAAAACTTTTTGCCATAGGTCAATTATCTGTATGTCAAACGACCAATCTACCTCATGATTAAGTCAGTTCTTAAAAAATGTGGCTATTATGGGTCCATAATTATGTGATGGCTTGATTGGTATCATGCATTACGGAGATGCATTAAGCCCCCTTTTGCCAGAGCATGGCTCACATACTATATTGGTCAGAATGTGCATGTCTGTAGTGATACATGGATGTACGCACAGATTACACGTTATTAACAACGCGGTCTCGAATTGCATCGTCTGCAAAAAGTACCTAACTTTTCTGTTAGAATGTCAAGAGTTGACCTTTTTACAAATAAGTTTTATTGATTATTTATTTAAAAACCAATTTGCATCAAATTAAAATAAAATTCTACTTCTACAAAAACTTTCTGGTATTTATTTTTAAAACCTCTCTGTCTACACGCTTATTTTTATGCTAATCTGGGCAATTTATTTGAATGAAACTAATGGAAAAAAGCTCTGTGAAAAGGGGATTTAATACACCTACAAACACTGTTGACCCAGGTCAGCCTGCGCAGGCTAACATGGGTCGAAACTTTTTTGTTTTACTATTGGTCCATTTTTCTGCCTTATGATTCAGTCGGTTGTTTAAAAAAATGGATTTTATAGGTCCATAATTATATGATGACTTTCTCGGTATGATTGCATCCAAAGAAAAAATTAGGCTGCTAAGCGCAACTCACTGACCTTTTGCGGACAGCGTAGATCAAGATCAGGCTGCACAGAACGTGCTGATCTACACCTTCCGATACGGTGAGATTTCTCCAGCGAGAAAAAATTTAAAATCGTAAAATATGGACATTTCACTATTGGCTGGAAAACTTTAGCTTGCTCTATGTAGCAGCTTAAGTGTTAACGACCGAAAGGATAAGGACTTTTAAAAATATCATGGGAAAAGGAGAAAAGCTTGTAACAAGCATTTTCTCCTTTTCCCACTATGTTTTCTACTCTTTCAAAGAAAAATTCTTATTTCATGCGCCATTTTTGTCGTCTGCAATTTATTTTAGTTCTAACTAGTGTAAATCTTTTTCGTTTGGTAGAGTTAATTTGTCTGTAATTGCTTTCGATATGGCCTGGCATGCAATTTTATCGTCTGGTAAAGAGTTAAAGATACATCCTTACAGCCAGAGAAAAAAAAAAAGCTATTAAAATTCGAACTTGTGTAGAATGGCTCAGAATTTGGTCAGCTCTGTAAACATAGATAAATTACCAATATAATGGTGTAAGGGATGGAGAAAGTCGAGGGATTTGTCGTCATTTGAAACCGAAAACGACAACAATGACTTCTTTAAAGGCTGCCGTCGTAATCTGTTCAACAGAACAGAAAAGAAAAGAATTTCATTCAGACTTGTACGTTACATACATCGTCTTCATACTATGCAGTACAAAAAATAACAAATGTCACGTGATTACACTATGTTTCTTCATGTCAATGTATACATACATATAAAATATAGGGAATGTGTGTGTATGTTTTTTATGCTATTTTTAGGAGAGTTCTAACTTGAAGCAAAAGAATAATTCCAAGAATACAGTACAAAAGACTTAAACATTAACAGTTGGAATGTATATAATGAATAAGTAAAGAACATTAAGTACTTTCTATGACGTTAATTTCAACATTTCTTACGTAAAAAGCTTGTTTAATATATCTAGAAAAATTTCGTAAGCCATTCTTATCTACTACTTGAAATAACTGACACAATTTGAACATTGATGGTCTTAGATAAAATTTCTTGTCGAGATATTTCGCTCGTAATGGAGCACATAAAGGGCAAATAAAAACAAAATGATAAATGTCTTCAACTTCATGCGAATCGCAAAAAATGCAATACCTTTCGTTCCTTGGAACTCTGTTTGGTCCATACCTACCTGCCTGAATTCTTAGTGAGTGAGCTAATGATCTCAGTTTTGTAATATAGAATCTTAAGTCATAAGGTACCAAGTCTAGATAATATTCGTATGTAAAACTACTTTTGAAAAACTTATATTCTGCTAATATTGAACTGCTATTAAGAGACTCATGCCACTCCTGCATGAAACAATCAATTACACGCTGTTTAAAAACTCTGGGGAAAACTTTCCCTTGCAGCAGTCAGGGGCAACACTTGGCATGAAGATACAAGAATGATTATAGTTTCATAAAATGAAGATGAAATAGCTTAAAAACTGGCTAAACACGAGTATAGATCTATCTCTACAAAAAAAGGAAACGCGATTTCACATTCACTTAACCCTTTCCCAAACAAGCCCTGGTTTTCACGTGTCTTTAGTACAAGTCTTTTGAAAACACTGTGGGAAAAGGAGAAATTGCTCGTAACGAGCAATTTCTCCTTTTCCCACAGTGTTTTCTACCCTTTTTTGACAACTTTCTGCCATTTCCATCAAATTTAAAATTGTCGTCTGCAAACTCTTTCAATTTGGACCAGTCCAAAATTTATCGTTTGGGAAAGGTTTAATTCATAGATCAACAATCGATTATCAATGGAAACGGGGTTATTTTACATAAGTACGAATAAATCAAATTCTAACCTAAAGTTAATCTAATTGAAATGAAATAATTTCGTATTTTATTTCCCAAAACAGATTTTTCAGGCAGATCGGACCTAAATAGATAATGGGCTTTTTGGATTCTCAAGTTTCATGCGAATAACCAAATCGCCGAACACGACGACAGTTCAATGAAAAGAAATCATTTAAAATCGAATAAATAACGAACAACGAAACTTTTCTGAGTCGAAAACCTGAGGATACTATCTCAAATGTCATGTCATTATGGCCATTCACAAAAACCCATTTATTTATTTATTTATTTATTTTAAAAAATCTATCTATCTATCTATCTATCTATCTATCTATCTATCTATCTATCTGAGCTGTGCTCTGGCAAACGGGGGCTTAATGCATCTCTATGATGCATTATGCCAAGCAGGTCATCATCAGCCATGGATCCATAAAATTCATTTTGTGTAACAACTGTCTGAATCATGACGTAGACTGATCCTATGACATACAGAAAATTTGACTAAGATCAAAAAGTTTCGCCGCAGGTCAGCCTGTGCAGAAAGCGCAGGCTGACCTGGGGCGAAACCTTTTTTCTCTCTCTCTCTCTCTCTCTCTCTCTCTCTCTCTCAGATGCATTAAACCCTCTTTTCACAGAGCACAGGCCATTTAAATTCCTATTACTAAAACTAGCAATCTGATTGGTTGAGGAGTTTTGCCTCTACCAATCAAATGGCTTGTCATGGCATATGGACTTATGTTACTGCCTGGTGTTAGAGTCATTGATATTTTACTATATCTATATATGAGCCATGCTCTGTGAAAAGGAGCCTTAATGCACCTGCAAAAAGTATCGACTCAAGTCAGCTTGCACAGTCCGTGCAGGCTGACCTGGACCGAAGCTTTTTGCGACTGATCAATTTTCTGAAAGTCCAAGGACCAGTTTACCCCATAATTCAATCGGTTGTTAGATAAAACGGATGTCATGGATCTATGATCATGTGATGACTTGCTTGGTATCATAGATAATGGAGATGCATAAAGCCCCCTTTTGCCAGAGCATGACTCATATGTATATGAATGTTGTCAACCTTTATTCTAGTTTTGATATTATTTATTGTGACTGAAACCTTGACCAACCACACTCAAATAACAACTCCGTATTCACAGCCACTCTAGAGAACATTCTTGGTCTAATTCTAGATTTAGAAAGTAACACAACTTCAGATAGGCTTAACCAAATGGTTTAGCCAATCAGAAGTTGTGTTACTTTCGAATTTAGAAAATTCTGGGGAATAAGACTGAGAATGTTCCGAAGAATGGTTGGTGAAGACGGATCCAGATTTCCAATTTTAATAAAACGCAAAATTTGCAACTTTCTTTCTCTTGCACACACACACACACACACACACACACACACACACACACACACACACACACATATATATATATATATATATATATATATATATATATATATATATATATGGATGGGTGGGGAGTGGGGGGGGGTGAAAATAGTGTTGCACCCCCTGTGATTTTACCGGGTTTGATTTTCTGGCGTGAATGATATGAAATGGATTGGAAATTAGAAGTTGGCTGCTGCATACACCAACAAACCAGCCTGATGTCTTTGAAATGGACTGAACTGAGATATCCCTTGACCTCATGGCAGCGGCTACTAATCCATCTGTTTCACCCTCTTTTGAGAGATATGAGACGAAGGCTGCAAGCGGTTCTGCAAGCCCCGGGCGGAAGTACACAATATTGACTGATTGTGTGTGCCCATTCTCTGCAGGCGACTTTCAACCTGTTGTAAGTTTTATTTCGACATTCAACTCCAAGTTCTAACCAAACTTAAAAGCTTCTCCTTTTTCTTAAATTTGAAAGCAATATCTAAGCAAAAAAATCCTACTTACCATGAGGTCAAGGGATACCTAAGTTCAGTCCATTTCATAGGCAAAAGACTGGTCTGCTGGTATATATTTAGAAGTATTTATCGGGATTTTACAAGCAACTTTGATCCACAGCAAAAGATATAGATATGCCCCTTTTAACCCTTTACCGCACAATCCCGAGTTTTAACACCCCCTATGAAAAAGCACTTTTGAAAACATTGTGGGAAAAGGAGAAAATGCTGGTAACCAGCATTTTCTCCTTTTCCCACAATGATTTCTACGTCTTCAAAGAAAAATTCCCTAAGTTTCGCAATATTCATTTAGTCGTCTACAAATGCTTTCGATTTGAACCAGTCTAAAATTTGTCGTTTGGAAAGAGTTAAACTTGTTGGTTTTACGACATTAAGCAAAGCAAGGAGATACTCACATTTTAAATTTTGTTGAATGATAGATAGATAGAAAACGCTAGTTCAAAGAGGATAATCAGTGAAAGCCGAATCACATATGTACTAGCCATTCATTATACATTCCATACTAGGCATGCTCTGTGAAAAGGGGATTTGGTGCATCTGCAGAAAGCATCGACCACGTCAGCCTGCGCAGTCCGTGCATGGGTCGACATATTTTGCTACCGGTCAAATATCTGCATGTAAAAGGACCAGTCTAATTCATGATTCAGTCGGCTGTCAGACAATACGGGTTTTATGGAGCCATTTTGTATAATGACTTGCTTGATATATAATGCATCTCGGGGATGCATTAAACTCCCTTTTGTCACAGTGTCGTTCATATATTTGTACCCATTCATGCTTTCTCTTTTACCTCTAACTCTTTCGGCACCAGGTATATAAGTTCGAACACTTTCGACGGCTGAAAACACTATCTGCTGAAACCAAGAAAGATTTTAATCGTACAGACATGACCAAAGAAGCGGACGGTATACATCCAAGATCAGACTGCACGTTCCTTGCAGGCTGATCTTGATCTATGCCGTCCGCAAAAGCCCCCCTGTTTTCGCCCTTAACGTTGAAAGGGTGACGAACAAAACAAGACAATGAATAGGTCACGTGTCATTAGCCTGAAGATTGAAGTTCGATAACCCTGTAATGACTGTTAGAGCCTGGCACAGTCGTTAATTGTTTTAAACCCTTTCCCAGACAGTCCATGTTTGACCCCTTAGAGAACTGAATTAAATAAAAAGGGTCTTCCGATTTAGACCGAAATATTTCAGCCACACTCTGTGAAAAGAGGGCTTAATGCATCTGCGAAAAGTATCGACTCAGGTCAGCACGCGCGGACTGCGTAGGCTGACCTGTGCCGAACCTTTTCGTATTTTCTGTATGTCAGAGGACCAGTCTACTTCATGATTCAGTCGGTTGTTAGACATAATGAAATTTATGAATCCCTAATAATGTAGTGTCTTGCTTGGTATGATGAATCACGGAGATGCATTAAGCCCCTTTGTGCCAGAGTATGGATCATTCATATTTCGAGGCTGCTCAGGCCGGAATGTGAAACAAAGTAGAGGACTGTGTAGATACAAGATCAGCTCTATGTTTTGTGCAGGCTAGTCTTAATCTATGTTGTCTGTAAAAGTAACCGAATTCGTGCTAAGCGCTTTAACGGTTAATGACCCTGAAGAAAAAAGGCTTTTGAAAACATTGTTGAAACCCGGAAAAAGCCGGTAAACTGTTTTCCACAATCTTTGCTTCTCTATGAAAGACAAAGCCTATCACTTGAGCGACATCGAATTTGTCGTCTGCAAATGCTTTCAATATGGAAATATCTACACTTTTGTCTTCTGGTAAAGAGTTAAACAATTAAAAAAAAAACATTGTGTTCTGTTATTTAGAATTGATTGACAATTACAGCCTCAAACTAATGCCGAAATCACTGGGATATAGATAGCCTGGGTTCCAGTCCGTTATTTTTACTCTTTTATATTCAGACTTCACTTTGTCAAGAAGGACATCATTTTTTGACAAAGTAAAGTCCGAATATAAAAAAGCAAAAAATGATCGGACTAGAACCTAGGCTAGAATACATAGACAATCATAAAAATTTAGTGTGAAAAAAGCAGCAATAACTCTTCCATGTAATTCTGCATGTGCCACAATGTTTTCGCGAGCCCCCTTATGCAAATACCTAAAGAGTGGTTAATTGTGGAAGAGGGGTTAACTCTTTACCAAACGACAAAATTTTAGACTGGTCCAAATTGAAAGCATTTGCAGACGACAAATTGCTTGTTGCACAAGTAAGAAATTAGTTCTTTGTGGGGGTTATAGAAAACATTGTAGGAAAAAGGAGAGAAAATGCTGTTTACCAGCATTTTCTCCTTTTCCTATGATGTTTTCAAAAGTCCTTTTCCGTAGGGGTCGTTAAAACTCGGGAATGAAAAGTACAATTCCCAAAAAGATCGACGGGCGAACCAATCAATCACACATCGAATTTTCTATGACAGCTCAACAAAAACATAAAAGTAAAACAAGAAATACATTAATATTAGATTAGTGCTTTATTCACATTTCAGGTATTTCAATTTCCCATGTCTTATGTTTTGTCAGCTTTTTTTGTCTATTTACAGACGCGTAGGAAACGTTTTCACATGGGGTGGGGGTGACTAAAGAAAAGAAAATCAAATTGAAAAATGCAAATAAAGAATATATCAATTTGATGCTTTGGCATTTGAATATTTTCTATAGTTCACTTTTAGATGAACTTTCCATACTTTTCACTTTCTTGTACGAACTCAACGCTAGATAAGAACTACGACACCCTCTAAAAACTCGAAAATGAAAAAGGTTGCGTTGTGATAATTAAAAAATGAACCTTATTTGCACAGATCACCGACTCAATTTACATGTAATAAGCAAACATCTCGTAACTTATCAATGACATCTTCTTCAGTCTATGACTTTGTAAGTACATGTATATGCCGTTCCAATGGAGTGGTAGAAGTTTTGTAGTTCATGTCAAAATAGTCATTTCAATAGAATTACGATATCTAAAACAGAAACATTCATTTTCTATTGGACAGTATTTAGTGACCCTTTTTTTTTTTGTGGTTTACATTTGAATCTGAGCACAGGCCTAAGAAACTCCAATGGTCTATCACGGAACACTAAAAATTTTCCTTGCTCGATCATGGAACACATTTGCACATTGGTGCATCACCTGTGTATCACGGAACATTCAAATTTTCATTTACACCGTTACAATAAATAGTACATTGGCGACTGCCTCTACATTGTATACAAGTTGGCTTCTTTAAAAAAGAAGCCAGGAGAGGTCGGCATCAATGTTTTCAAATAGTTTATTAGCTTTTGATTTCAATATAATTTGGTAGATGTAAACAAACAAGTTAGGAATTAAATGAATGAGAAAAAAAAAAATCTTTTTTTTTTTTTCAATTTTGCTGGTATAAAGGCACAAAACAGTACATGTTCCACATTCTTATAATATTCTAGGAATTGTAGGCCATATGCTATTAACATGCTCAGAAATGCATTTTTTTTTTTTTTTTTTCAAAATTCAAGCACACAAAACTTAAGATGATGACCCATTTGGCTCCTTTTCAAAAGGAACAAACCTCTAATGAATGTTTGTAATGTGTGCTCAGATAAGCCAAAAAATTTCTGGAAAGGAGAAATCGTTCAATTAAAATTTGATACGATATGCTAATTCCACTGAATATGCAAGAATCTTACCTGGTGACAATAAATAAAGGTGGCCTATACATAATACTAGTACCAGACATGTTAAAAATAAATGTAACATTTTTTAATCCTTTAACAAACAGCAATTTTTGGACTGTTCCAAACAGAAAAGGCATGCAGACGACAATTCAAACTTTGATAATTAATGTGGAAGATGGTGCTTTGATGCGATGGAAACCATTGTGACAAAGGAAGAAACTGCAGTGACAAGCAGCTTCTCCACTTCCCACAATATTTTGAAAAGTTGTCTGCTGCCGACATGTAAAATGAAGAGGTTGTTTGTCTAAACGTTAAAAATTTAAGAAAGTGGATAAATGAGCCATGCTCTGAGAAAAGGGCACTTAATGCATCTGCAAAAAGTATCGACCCATGTCAGCCTGCGCAATCCAAAGGACCACGGACTCTTTTGAGGTGTGGGGTACGTTGGGCAAAGAGGCAGGACTTTTTTTCCGCTCATAAGTTGATTTTCACGGCATTCTCGGAATCCCGCATAATAGAGGCAAGTCTGTGTGTTATTTCATCAAATCTATATCATTATAAATCCATAGAATTTTTGTATAAAACTGAGAAAAATGCAAGAGTCTAGTCAGTTTTGAAAAATAGAACTTGAAAACATACTGATCAACCTATTTATATCTATTTGTGGGGTACGAGTTCTCCAGAGAACTCGTGCTTTCGAGATTAGGGTACGAGTTCTCCAAGGTACGAATTCTCCAGATAGTATCAAGTCACGTGATCTTTTCCCGCTGTGTTGTTTCTCTTTTTTTTTAATGAAATTTGTTTCTCTTTGCCCAGATTTATTTGTTTAATGAAAAATTGCATTTATTGGAAAGATTATTTACAATTAATATAGTATAATAAATCTTTTTGGAAATCCGTCATATGAAAAAAATACGTTTATTTCCTATTTCAGTTTTTTGATTTCGGTTTGTTTATAAAACCATGACGAAATAGACTGTGTATCAGAACAATTTCGCAAAAACAAATGGATTTAGACAGCGATTTCTGTGGCAGTCTGCCTTTTAAACTCACCACTGTTGGAGAGGTCTGATGACCTCTCCAATAATAAGACAAGGTGTGCAACTATTACCTTGTCCTACTATATACGATGTAGAGACAGTCGCCGATGTGCTATTTATAGTAACGGTGTCCGCTAAGGAAAATTTAATTATCCCGTGATAGACTAATAGAATTGCAGACGCCTATGATCTGAGTCACTGTCGAATGCAATAGACTAGCAATCTTATGACTCAAACACATCTCAAAAACACACCCAAGAATTCAATAGAATTACCAGGAATCAAAAATATGTTATCAAAATGGTGAGCTTGTACATTTTACCTCCGTTACTTTGAAATAAATTTCCTCGATTGAATAGCAAGTAACTCGATGATGCGGGGACATACTTGGTATTTAAAAAGAATTTAAGTTAAGACTCACGAAATGTTGTATTTACTATTGACAACAACATGTTAGCATTCTGTTTTTTTTTTTTTTTTTTAACATTTTTAAATGTAAATGGCATCAAAAATTTTGGAATGACTTTAAATCACTTTTTCACAGAGCGCCGCTCAATTAAAGTTTATTGATATGAATTCACCTTCCGATAGCTAACAACTAGCCCAATATCTATGTAAACACCCTCAGATATGACAAAAATATAAGAAAATGTCAAAGTTTTTGAATTACGATGAGACAAGAAAAGACTCAAAACCTTGAAATTCTTGATTTCAATAATAATCACCCTATTAAATTCACAAATAAATCTACTTGAGTGAAATAAAGAACGATCTAAAACTTATCAAATATGTGCATGTGAACCATTCAATATTTATGAAGTTTGACGAGCTCGTAGGAGGCTGGCCAAAAAAAAAGTAATTTGTCCAATACCGTGTACAAAAAAGTTTGGGACGAACAAGTAAGTGCTAAAAACTCAACGGACGACAGAGTCTGTTAAAAAAGAGGCACCAGCTGGAACGGTAACGAGCCTGACGGAAGCGTTGTAAACTGCACGTGCAGAATACAGCCACAAATAATTGTTTCGTTTCCAAAGTCAAAAAAATCTAATTAATCAGATAGATACTGTCCGAAAGGTATGCAGACCCTTTATCTGAATTTGTAGTGAGTTAATTACGACAAACAACAGAGGAAATTTGAGATAGAAACCTACTTTGTCTTCTTTTTATTCGATTCCATGCTTCAACATCCCAAAACCAGTTCGTCCCAGGACTTGTTCGCCCGGGCTTGTGTGTCCGACATTATTACATGCCTATTTATTGACCGAAAGGAATGTTAGAAAATCAAGTTACATCATAAATTTATACCTAAGAGTTATTTATTCCTTTTACCAGTTAGTTTGTTGTATTAATGTATTCAGATTACTGATTTTTCTAAAGTTTGCAATTTGGAATGGGCATACAGACCAGGATTCTTTGCAATTGTTGGTCACTTCTCAATACTTTGGTTACACATCATCAAAATAATGAGTGCGCAAAACAGTGGGCTTTCCCATGCAAGATGTCTTATGGTGCCACCTCGAATTCTCTGGCAACTATTAGAACTCTCATCTTTAGCTAAAATAAGGGTGTTTTGATGACATTTTGATGATTCATTAGACCATTTAAAATATCTGCAAATGAACACATTTCATCATGTGGGTAAAGTCCCACAGGTGGTCAGAAATTATTGCTCTCTCAGTGAACATAAATCATAAACTTAATCGTATTGAAAGTATTTTTTTCTACAAAAAATTGTGATTCAAATGATGGAATTTATCTTTGAAAGGGTTTAACTCTTTACCACATAAACCTGACTTTTAATGACCCTGACTTTTAATGACCCTGAGAAAGAAGCCTTTTGAAAACATTGTGGGAAAAGGAGAAAATGCTGGTTACCAGCATTTTCTCCTTTTCCCACTATGTTTTCTACCCTTCCAAAAACAAATTTAATTTTTTAGTCACATTTATTTTGTCATCTGCAACTGCTTTCAATTTGGTCATATTCTGGGGAATCACACTGCAGAGCCCATATCTAAGCCTGATGAACCCAGAAAACAGATGAACAAGTAGCTATTGCCATGATGTAACTGGTATACTGCTGAAAGTTGTGTAGAACACTAGATGGAGACAAATCTGTGACTGGTTGGAGATGAACCGTGGACAGAGGTACATATACAAACTTTGTCCTAAATAATCGAAGTTCTTTTGATGCTCCTGCCATTTTAAAAGAGGTCCTGTGTGGCGCAGTGGTAAAGTGTGGGACTTGTGACCTGCAGGCCCCAGGTTTGTGCCTCGTTGGATCCACAAAGTTCCTTTTGCAAGTGTCCATGGGCAGGACACTTCAAAGCCCTAGCCTAGTACTGGTAAAACCCAGGAAATACATGAATATGTGAGCTGTCGCCATGATATAAGTGAAATAATGTTGAAAGTGGCGTAAAACACCACTCAATCAATCAATCAACCATTATAAATGCAGGTGGCATAATAGTATCCCTGCTGTCCATAGGTATGTCATGAACATACTGTTAACAGTAAGCACAATGGTTTCTGTTTGTCTTCTTTGAATACACTTTGAATGGAATTGGCATTTTAAGCTTGGTTAATGATTACAAAATATAGGTCATAGGTCAGGAAGCTGGAGTTCCATCTATGATAAAATCCATCAGTTAGCGATTTATGACCATTTTTAGCTCCGCTGTTTTGAAGTCGAGTTATTGTCCTAGTCCTGTTGTTGTCTGCATTGCTACCATGATGCAAGAACTTTGACATTTTATCATATCTCTCTGTTAATACTGATAACATTTTTCTCAAACCCAGACAAGTTATTAACTGTCAAAAGGGGAACTCATACAACAAGGGCAGGTAACCATCAAAGAATTTTTGACACAGTTATGCCCCTTTCTCCACTTGGAATTTTCACTGAAAATCAAGCATCTACAGCTGAGCGTTGGCACCGGCATGCAGTGCTCTTGTTTTTGGTTTCATTTTTGGTATAGTATAGGTTTCCGTTTCTTATCCCACTGACCACTGTTTCGACGATGGTGATGTGGGAAAGCAGCCAGTGGCTTAAAAAGAATGTTGTGCAGAGTACTGGTAAAAGAAACTCCAGGAAAGCATGGATAGGTGCACTGGCCGCCCTGACATAACTGATATAATGTTGAAAATGGCATTTAACACCATGCAATCAATCAATCCGTTTCTTATCTCCCAAAAAATCTTGGATTTGACATGTTACACAATATATATCAGATTTGATACGTGGTAGGGTTTTTCATTGAAGGATCCTTAAACAAGACAATACAAAGCCCTAACCTAATACTGTTGAAACCCAGGACACACTTGAATGAGGTGTTGCTGTGTTATGTTTGAAATAATGGTGAAGGTGGTGCTAACTCCTGTTGATAAAAACTATCAACTGCACCTTAACCCTTTACCACACAATCCCAACTTTTAACGACCCTAGGGAAGACGCCTTTTGAAAACATTTTGGGAAAAGGAGAAAATGCTGGTAATCAGCATTTTTCTCCTTTTCCCACAATGTTTTCTACCCTATCAGAGAAAAATCATATCATTTGAGCCACACTGAAATTGTCGTCTGCAAATGCTTTCAAATTGGATGGGTCTAGAATTTTGTCATTTAGTAAAGGGTTAATCTTTTGCTTCTCAGCTGATTTTTATGTGCTATTAGGTATAGACTATGAGCCAGCAGAGTGTCCCCCCCCCCCCCCCCCCCCGGGAAATTTTTGGGACTATTATTTTCTTACACCCCAATGTCTCCCGAGTACATTTCCAAAGTCTGCCACCTGGCGAGTGGGGCTTTTGGAAGTTATAGAGGTCAAAGGTCATTAAGAGCACCTCTGACGGCATCATATCAGTTTATCAGCAATTAACAGTGTTTTGGTAATTTTAGTCCTTCTGTAAGCCCCAAATGATCTCAGGTAATAAAATAGCTTATATTACACTATTTCTTTGCATTTGTTAAAAGAACAAAGAGTATTAAGTGCAAATCGAAGCACTGAAAGAAAGTACTGAATTTTTACGGTTTAAGCTTTTAAAAAATCATATTATGTGAAACTATGTGGCTCAGATAAAACACATTTTCTTGATTAAAGATGATTTGAATGCATCCTAGAAGCAATCTACATGGCATTTTTGGCCAAGCCGCCGTAGCTCAGTCGGTAGTGAACAGGACTTGAGAACAGGAGGTCGCTGGTTCGATCCCCAGCTTGACCAATTTCTTTCCGAGGATTGATGATAGTCATTGCGACAGGATTCATTCCTCTCTCACCGCTGACCATTGTTTCGACGATGGTTATGGGGGAAAGCAGCCAGTGGCTTGGAAAGAACATTGTGCGGAGTACTGGTAAAAGAAACTCCAGGAAAGCATGGATAGGTGCACTGGCCACTGTGATATAACTGAAAAAATGTTGAAAATGGCGTTAAACACCATACAATCAATTAATCAACATGGCATTATCAGATTCATATTTCACCAATTTTTCATATCCATAAAGAAAACGGAAGTACTGATAACAAAAGATCATCAAATAAACTTTTGAATGTTTTATATCAGTTGCTGAGAATTCAACTATTATCTGGTTCATTTCTTGTTTTTGGTTGAAAATGATCTAAGATTTATTGGTATGCCTATTGTCATGGTTTCATATGTTACAATAAATAGAAACTTTTTGTGTAAATCAAAGCACTGAAGTTACTGATAATTATTTACCATTAAACTCTTGCGTCTAAAAAACCGGACAATAATGTTTAAAAACACAATATATTTGGATCTTTTTCACAAAGAAGACATTTCATATGTTACAGTGCCTCCTCTTGTTTATTTATCATTTTAGTTCTATCAGTCAATGAAATTGTAGTACTAAATATTCATCTTGACAAAGTACGAAAGGTATGACCTACAGCTGTATTTACCTTTTTTACTAAATGCACAATACATATGCATGGCTATAACTGTCTTAAGTCAGACATATATTTTATCATTTCTAGCTAATCTTGGGATACTCTCCACGTTTTGGACACATCAATTGATTTACTAGCTATGTTTTTTACTAGTTGATTTACTAGCTATGTATATTACCTAGATGGGTTCCCCCTTTGGATTTGATATTTCAAAAGGCAGATGTACCTGCTATAGCGCATTTGTCGGTCAGTATTTAGTAACAGAGGGTTATGGTGACATAGGGAATGAGAGATCATATTTGCTCAGTAAAATCATCATCATCATCATTCTCATGCATGCCCCCTATGTTTGTGACTGCTCGGGTTTGTTATGGAAGCAAAGGTTGTTGTTTTTCAGTTGTTACTTATTTAGAATAAGTCAGAAAAACTGTTTGGCATTATGAAAGTAAGAGGCATCACTTCACAGTTATGAAAAAAGGCTATGTATAAAGGTTGGAAATGAGATGCTTTGGGTTTGATATATTAAGTCCTAAAGGCTTAAAATATGCAATGAAGAGCCCTGGCTTTTTTCCCGTTCTTTTTTCAATTTTTATCCTTTTCCCCCCTTTTTTTGTTAACTTGGAAATGAAGGCCATTTTGTGTTTTATAATGTCCTGTTCATTTTTAGCTTACCTTAGCACAACGTGCTGAAGGTGAGCTATTGTGATCGCCCTATGTCCGGCGTCCGGCGTCCGTCAACAATTTCTTTAAACATCTTCTTCTCCTAAACCGCTAGGCCAATCTTGGTGAAACTTGGCAGGGATGTTCCTTGGGTGAAGCTCTACCAAAATTGTTCAAAGAATTGAATTCCACCGACAACTCTGGTTGCCATGGCAACAAAAAGGGAAAAACAGCAAAATCTTTGAAAATCTTCTTCTCTGAAACTAGAAGGCGCAGAGCTTTGAAATTTGGTATGTAGCATCTCCTAGTGGACCTTTACCAAGTTTGTTCATTTGATGCCCCTGGGGTCAAAACTGGCCTCCCCCCCTGGGGGTCACAAGTTTGAGCATAGTCAAAAAGAAGGAAAACTTTAAAAATCTTCTTCTCTAAAACTTGAAGACATAGAGCTTTGATATTTGGCATGTAGCATCTCCTAGTAAACCTCTACCAAGTTTGTTCATATGATGCCCCTGGGGTCAAAACTGGCCCCGCTCCGGGGGTCACAATTTCCAACATAGGAACAAAGAAGGAAAACTTTAAAAATCTTCTTCTCTAAAACTAGAAGGCATAGAGCCTTCATATTTGGCATGAAGTATCTCTTAGTGGACCTCTACCAAGTTTGTTCATATGATGCCCTTGGGGCCAAAACTGGCCCTGCCCCGGGGGTCACAAGTTCGAACATAGGAACAAAGAGGGGAAACTTTAAAAATCATCTTCTCTGAAACTGGAAGGCGTAGAGCTTTGATATTTGGTATGTGGCATTGCCTAGTGGACCTCTACCAAGTTTGTTCATATAATGCCCCTGGGGTCAAAACTGGCCCTGCCCCAGGGGTCACAAATTTGAGCATAGTAACAAAGAAGGAAAACTTTAAGAATCTTCTTCTCTGAAACTTGAAGGCGTAGAGCTTTGATATTTGGCATGTAGCATCTCCTAGTGGACCTCTACCAAGTTTGTTCATATGATGCCCCTGGGGTCAAAACTGGCCCTGCCCCGGGGGTGTCACAATTTCCAACATAGGAACAAAGAAGGAAAACTTTAAGAATCATCTTCTCTAAAACTAGAAGGCATGGAGCTTTGATATTCGGCATGAAGCATCTCCTAGTGGACCTCTACCAAATTTGTTCATATGATGCCCTTGGGGTCCAAACTGGCCCTGCCCCGGGGGTCACAAGTTCGAACATAGGAACAAAGAGGTAAAACTTTAAAAATCACCTTCTCTGAAACTGGAAGGCGTAGAGCTTTGATATTTGGTATGTAGCATCGCCTAGTGGACCTCTACCAAGTTTGTTCATATGATGTCCCTGGAGTCAAAAGTTGCCCCACCCCGGGGGTCATAATTTCCAACATAGGAACAAAGAAGGAAAACTTTATATATCTTCTTCTCTGAAACAGGAAAGCATGGAGCTTTGATATTTGGTATGTAGCATCTTCTAGTGGACCTCTACCAAGTTTATGCATATGATGCCCTTGGGGCAAAAGTTGGCCCTGCCCTGGGGGTCACAAGTTCGAACATAGGAACAGAGAAGGAAAACTTTAAGAATCATCTTCTCTGAAAGTGGACGGCGTAGAGCTTTGATATTTGGTATGTAGCATCGCCTAGTAGACCTCTACTAAGTTTATTCATATGATGCCCTTGGGGTCAAAATTGGCCCAGCCCCGGGGGTCACAAGTTCAAACATAGGAACAAAGAAGGAAAACTTTAATTTTTTTTTTTTCTTAAATGGGAAGGCATAGAGCTTTGATATTTGGTATGTAGCATCTCCTAGTGGACTTCTACCAAGTTTGTTCCAAGGATGCTGCTTGGGTCAAAACTGGCCCAGCCCCTGGGGTCACAAGTTCGAACATAGGAACAAAGAAGGAAAACTTCAAAATTCTTCTTTTCTGAAACCGAAAGGTGTGGAGCCTTGATATTTGGCATGTTGCATCTCAGAGTGGACCTCTACCAAGTTTGTTCATATGATGCCCCTGGGTCAAAACTGGCCCCGCCCCGGGGGTCACAAGTTCGAAGATAGGAACAAAGAAGGAAAACTTTAAATTTCTTTTTCTCTTAAACTGGAAGATGTAGAGCTTTGATATTTGGTATGTAGCATTTCCTAGTGGACCTCTACCAAGTTTGTTCATATGATGCCCCTGGGTCAAAACTGGCCCAGCCCCGGGGGTCACAAGTTCGAACATAGGAACAAAGAAGGAAAACTTTAAAATTCTTCTTCAAAACTGGAAGGCGTAGAGCTTTGATATTTGGTATGTAGTGATTCTCTTCTAAGTTTGTTTGCCCATCTAAGCGCAACAAGTTCATTGAGTTCAAATTTGGGTCATCTTGGGTCTCAAACTAGGTCACTAGGTCAAAGAAATACCTTGTTGGCACTCTGGAGGCCACATTATTTGCTCAATTGCCTTGAAAATTAGTTAGAAAGTTTGTCTTTATAAAGTCTCACATAAGATTAATTTGGGTCAACTTGGGTCATAAACTACTTGACTGGGTCAAATTAAAGAAATACCTTGTTTGCACTCTGGAGGCCACATATATTGCTCAAATGACCTGAAATTTGGCCAGAGTGTTTGTCTTGATGAAATACCAGATGACTTTGGATTTGGGTCACCTGGAACCATAAACTAGGTCACTAGGTCAAAATAAAGAAATACCTTGTGGGCACTCTAGAGGTCACATTATTTGCTTAATTGCCTTGAAAATTGGTCAGAATGTTTGTCTTTGTACAATCTCACATTAGTCCGAATTTGGGTCAACTGGGGTCATAAACTAGGTCACTTGGTCAAATTAAAGAAATAGCTGGTGGCCACTTTTATTATGCATTTGATTTGAAAATTGGTTAAAATGTTTCTTTTGATAAAGTCCAAGACCATTTCAAATTTCGGTCACCTGGGGTCATAATCTAGGTCACTAGGTCAAATTAAAGAAATATCTTTAGGGCACTCAAGGCCACATTTTTTGCTCAGTTGACTTGAAAATTGGTCAGAATGTTTGTCTTCATGAAATATGAGTTTGAAATTGGGTCACCTGCGGTCAAAAACTAGGTCACATGGTCAAATTAAAGAAAAATCTTTAGGGCACTCTACTAAGGTGAGCGACCCAGTGCCATCATGGCCCTCTTGTTTGGTCATTATTATGTTTTTCAATGTAAAGGTCATGCAAATTATTATCTTTCAAATGGCAATCACTTTATTGCTTAAATGATTTTGTTAGCTCACCTGAGCACATAGTGCTCAGGGTGAGCTACTGTGATCGATCGTTGTCCGGCGTCCGTCCGTGTGTCCGTGTGTCCGTCCGTCCGTCCGTCCGTCTGTCCGTCCGTCCGAGAACAATTACTTAAAAAATCTTCTCCTCTGAAACCGCCCAACAGATTTCAGTGAAACTTCACAGAAATGATCCTTAGGTGATGCACTTTCAGAATACTTCAAAGATTTGAATTCCATGAAGAACTCTGGTTGCCATGGCAACCGAAAGAAAAAACTTTAAAAATCTTCTTGTCCCAAACTGTAAGGGCTAGAGCTTTCATATATGGCATGTAGCATCATCTAGTGGCCCTCTACCAAAATACTTCAAATAATGGCCCTAGTGTGGAAATTGGCCCTATGTTGTGGGTTCTCGGATTTCACATAGAGATAAAGAAGGAAATCGGTAAAAATCTTCTTGTCTCAAACCGTAAGGTTTAGAGCTTTCATATTTGGCATGTAGCATCATCTAGTGGCCCTCTACCAAAATACTTCAAATTATGGCCCTAGTTTGAAAATGGCCCTATGTTGTGGGTTCTCGGATTTCACATAGAGATAAAGAAGGAGATCTGTATAAATCTTCTTGTCCCAAACCATAAGGGCTAGAGCTCTCATATATGGCATGTAGTATCATCTAGTGGCCCTCTACCAAAATACTTCAAATAATGGCCCTAGTGTGGAAATTGGCCCTATGTTGTGGGTTCTCGGATTTCACAAGGAGATAAAGAAGGAAATCTGTAAAAATATTTTTGTCCCAAACCGTAAGGGCTAGAGCTTTCATATTTGGCATGTAGCATCTTCTAGTGGCCCTCCACCAAAATACTTCAAATTGTGGCCCTAGTGTTGAAAATGGCCCTATGTTGTGGGTTCTCGGATTTCACATAGAGATAAAGAAGGAAATCTGTAAAAATCTTCTTGTCCCAAACCATAAGGGCTAGAGCTCTCATATATGGCATGTAGTATCATCTAGTAGCCCTCTACCAATATACCTCAAATAATGGCCCTAGTGTGGAAATTGGCCCTATGTTGTGGGTTCTCGGATTTCACATAGAGATAAAGAAGGAAATCTTGAAAAATCTTCTTGTCCCAAACCGTAAGGGCTAGAGCTTTCATATATGGCATGTAGTATCATCTAGTGACTCTCTACCAAAATACTTCAAATTATGGCCCTGGTGTTAAAAATTAGCCCTATGTTGTGGGTTCTCGGATTTCACATAGAGATAAAGAAGGAGATCTGTATAAATCTTCTTGTCCCAAACCATAAGGGCTAGAGCTTTCATATTTGGCATGTAGCATCATCTTGTGGCCCTCTACCAAAATACTTCAAATTATGGCCCTAGTGTTGAAAATGGCCCTATGTTGTGGGTTCTCGGATTTCACATAGAGATAAAGAAGGAAATCTGTAAAAATCTTCTTGTCCCAAACTGTAAGGGCTAGAGCTTTCATATTTGGCATGTAGCATCATCTAGTGGCCCTCTACCAAAATACTTCAAATAATGGCCCTAGTGTTGAAAATGGCCCTATGTTGTGGGTTCTCGGATTTCACATAGAGATAAAGAAGGAAATCTGTAAAAATCTTCTTGTCCCAAACCATAAGGGCTAGAGCTTTCATCTTTGGCATGTAGCATCATCTAGTGGCCCTCTACCAAAATACTTCAAATAATGGCCCTAGTGTTGAAAATGGCCCTATGTTGTGGGTTCTCGGATTTCACATAGAGATAAAGAAGGAAATCGGTAAAAATCTGCTTGTCCCAAACCGTAAGGGCTAGAGCTTTCATATTTAGCATGTAGCATGATCTAGTGGCCCTCTACCAAAATACTTAAAATTATGGCCCTAGTGTTGAAAATGGCCCTATGTTGTGGGTTCTCGGATTTCACATAGAGATAAAGAAGGAAATCTGTAAAAATCTTCTTGTCCCAAACCATAAGGGCTAGAGCTTTCATATTTGGCATGTAGCATGATCTAGTGGCCCTCTACCAAAATACTTCAAATTATGGCCCTAGTGTTGAAAATGGCCCTATGTTGTGGGTTCTCGGATTTCACATAGAGATAAAGAAGGAAATCTTTAAAAAATTTTCGTGTCCCAAACCATAATGGCTAGAGCTCTCATATATGGCATGTAGTATCATCTAGTGGCCCTCTACCAAAATACTTCAAATAATGGCCCTAGTGTGGAAATTGGCCCTATGTTGTGGGTTCTTGGATTTCACATAGAGATAAAGAAGGAAATCTTTAAAACCTTCTTGTCTCAAACCGTAAGGGCCAGAGCTTTCATATTTGGCATGTAGCATCATCTAGTGGCCCTCTACCAAAATACTTCAAATTATGGCCCTAGTGTTAAAAATTGGCCATATGTTTTGGGTTCTCGGATTTCACATAGAGATAAAGAAGGAAATCTTTAAAGATCTTCTTGTCCCAAACCATAAGGGCTAGAGCTCTCATATATGGCATGTAGTATCATCTAGTGGCCCTCTACCAAAATACTTCAAATTATGGCCCTAGTGTTGAAAATGGCCCTATGTTGTGGGTTCTCGGATTTCACATAGAGATAAAGAAGGAAATCTTTAAAGATCTTCTTGTCCCAAACCGTAAGGGCTAGAGCTTTCATATATGGCATGTAGCATCATCTAGTGACCCTTTACCAAAATACTTCAAATTATGGCCCTGGTGTTAAAAATTGGCCCTATGTTGTGGGTTCTCGGATTTCACATAGAGATAAAGAGGGAAATCTGTAAAAATCTTTTTGTCCCAAACCGTAAGGGCTAGAGCTTTCATATTTGGCATGTAGCATCATCTAGTGGCCCTCCACCAAAATACTTCAAATTATGGCCCTAGTGTTGAAATTGGCCCTATGTTGTGGGTTCTCGGATTTCACATAGAGATAAAGAAGGAAATCTTGAAAAACCTTCTTGTCCCAAACCATAAGGGCTAGAGCTCTCATATATGGTATGTAGTATCATCTAGTGGCCCTCTACCAAAATACTTCAACTAATAGCCCTAGTGTGGAAATTGGCCCTATGTTGTGGGTTCTTGGATTTCACATAGAGATAAAGAAGGAAATCTTTAAAAATCTTCTTGTCTCAAACCGTAAGGGCTAGAGCTTTCATATTTGGCATGTAGCATTATCTAGTGGCCCTCTACCAAAATACTTCAAATTATGGCCCTAGTGTTGAAAATGGCCCTATGTTGTGGGTTCTCGGATTTCACATAGAGATAAAGAAGGAAATCTTTAAAAAAATTTCTTGTCCCAAACCATAAGGGCTAGAGCTCTCATATATGGCATGTAGTATCATCTAGTGGCCCTCTACCAAAATACTTCAAATTATGGCCCTGGTGTTAAAAATTGGCCCTATGTTGTGGGTTCTCGGATTTCACATAGAGATAAAGAAGGAAATCTTTTAAAATCTTCTTGTCCCAAACCGTAAGGGCTAGAGCTTTCATATTTGGCATGTAGCATTATGGTGTTGAGCTCAGTTGCATTTCAGGTGAGCGATTTAGGACCATCATGGTCCTCTTGTTTTAAAAACAGACATGTAACATCTCGTTCTCTGTTTGCGTAGTTTCAAGGTATGTATTCACTTAATCATTGTCTGGCCATGTAGCTCACTGGTTACCGACTTGTGACCTGGTGGTTGGGGTTCAATACCGAGTTGAGGCAAACTTACTGTCTAGCAATTTTTTGCCTCTCACATTTGGTGCATGTGAGAAAAATAGTAACTTGGCAAGAAAGCTGTATCAGTACTGATGTAAGAAAGCCAGGAAACACATGCGTAGGCGCACTGACCGCCGTGATATGATCTAAGCTGTTAAAACAGAGTGAAACTCCAATACAAATAAACAAATCACTTACTCAGTTACATCTACATTGTATTTTAGGGATTTATCATCAGTACAAATACAAAACTTCCTTGACCCATTTTTTGTTTGATGTTGTACACATTTGACAGAGACAAATTTCTTCATTGATATTTCAGCTGGTCAGTTATTATTTACCATGTTTGATGAATATGCTACGACTCTTCTTATATCTACTATGGGCAATAGGCATGTACATGGGTTTTGCTTTTTTTTTGTCTCTTTATCACACATGCATTTGGAGGTACCTGTCATGTTTCAAAATGGAAATGCCTACTGCAATATACTTTGACTGAGTGAAACTCCTCATTCAATATTAGCATAATTGTATTATTGTGCATGAAAAGATGACCATTTTTTGCATGTGTATCAAGATCATGGGCTTATTACTATTTCCAGGACATTGTTTCTCATATTACAAATGATAGGTTGCATTTTATTGCACTATTCCATATGAGTGATGTACTAATGATTGCCAATCTGTAGGAAGAAAAAATCAGTGATCTGATGGAGTATAGTTCCTTCGATTCTAACATACTTTCCCATTCGCAAACTCTTTGCTTTGAAGGGAAGTCTCTGTAGTTTGACTAAAGTAAATCCTGCTTTGCAAAATGCTACCTTGGAATCAGCATGAGAATAAGAAACCCAGAGTGATTCATAAATGGTTTTATGTAAACATTCTTTGTGTACATCTTGATACTTAAGTTGTAGTAAAATCGTGACATTATGAACAGAACAGACACTTCATTGAATTTTTAAGGTATTTACCAGGTAATTCCTCATGTCATAGACTTGCAACACATGTATATGATATATAAAATAAACTTTGTGGTTTATGGGGATGAAAGTGATAATGAATAGACTTCATATAGTGTGAAAATGATCTACTGTAAACATCATTGTTATAATTGTATGCTTTTCAAAAGACAACTTCATATTAATCTCAGACTCTGTGAAGGGCCACAATATAGAAAACTATGTAAACAACTTTATTCACTGGGTTATTAATTACCAGTTTATGCAGTAATTTACTCATTGTTGACCATAGAGGTGATTAATAAAATCCTGACTATGATGAATTCTTATGGGTTAACAGCAAAACTTTATCTTTTAATCCCACAAAGGTTAGATTTAAAAAAAAAGTCAATCTTTGGTACTGTTAATAGTCAGATTTGCATTGATAAAGCAGCTTATAGGTAGCATTGATTATAAATGAAAAGTCACAATGTTTGTCTTAACATCTATTCTGTATTACTACGATCATAAAAGATGATATTGTATACTATATGTTTTTTAGTACCTGCCATTTTTGGCTTACAAACATAACCAAGTACGGTTCTTTCAGTGCTTTGATTTAAAAAAAAAAAGAAAGTGTCTGTTTCAGTAAAACAATGGTAGTGATACTAGATATGAGTGTATTAACCCATCTGAAGGTGTTTCTGACATATTTAATATATAAAATGAAACAAAAATTTATTTCATTGCGATTCATTAATACCTTTCTATGCAAAAGTGCACTTGATGACCTTTGACCTCTATAACTCGCAAATGCCCCGCTTGCCAGATGGCAGACTTTCATGAGCTCAGGAGACATTGGGGTTTCAGACAATAATAGTGCCGAAAATTCCCCCGGGGGCGGGGGGGGGGGTGCCTATTGGTGGCTCAAGGTCTAGTATGTTTACATTGTAAATAGTAGTAATGCATTTACCTTGAAAGTGCATTGTAGCATTGTATACAAAATTTACATTTTCAGTCTGGAAAAATTAGCCAGCTAATTGCCATATCAAAACTACCTTTAGACAGAATGTCTTTGCATAGTGGTCAGTGTAGATCCAAGGTCAGTATGCAGTCATGCAGTCTGATCTTTGACTGCAAAAGAAACTATAGTTGTGAAACTGTCTTTAGACAGAACATAATGGTTGGTCAGTCTGGTGTAAACATGCAGTCTGATATTGGATCGTGACTGGCTGTAAAGGCAACTATAGTTGTGAAAGGCACTTGAAAGGTTTTAACGAAGAATTGAAATCAATGTGAATTTTGCTTTCTATTTTCAGGAAGACAATGTGATTAAGAGATGGGTATCAGACCCAATCTTTCCAGCCAGGAGTATCGGACAAAGGAGTGAAGATTTAACCTGCTACTGCCCCCCAAAAAAAGAATTGTAATTTCAAGGTTTTTTTGACCCATGGAGAAATTTAGCAGATCTTCAAGAACTGTCTTGCTGTAAACAATTGGGCTTTGGCCTACGAAATTTGGTATACATGTAGATTCTTCTAATGAAACTTTACCGAGATATTTTCAAAGTATTGCTCTGGGTGAAAAATCACCCTCAACTGGGAGTGAAAGGCAACATCTGGTAGACCTCTGCCAAGAACTTCTCAATTATGGCCCATTGGGGTCAAAAAAAGCCCCTCAATGTCAATGTAGTAGTCTTTGAGATGTGTTCCAAGAAGTAGCTGGATTTTTGGCAGGCATGAATCAAGACCAGACTGCACAGAACAGGCAGTCTGATCAAGAATCTACATTGCTATTTCTGCTTTGACTTAAAACAACCCTGTTTTGTTGTTTGTTAATGAGACAACCTAATTTTGAACTTGCTGTTTGCCCCCCATTTTCTGTTTTTTCCAACGTTATTTTTATGTCTTTGATACTGTTAAATCAGTTTATTTGGCACTCAATGTGAAAATAAATGTTATCTTTAAAGGTAGGAATTAATATCATTAGCTCACCACAAAGTGCTCAAGGTGAGCTTTTGTAATCATGCTGTGCCAAGCAGCCGTCGTACATTGTCCAATATCACCTTTTACCTTTTGTGCATTCTAAAAGCTATTTTGTCTGTCCAATTCTCATGAAACTTGGTCAGAAAGTTTGTCTTTTTGATAATATCTGGGACAAGTTTAAAAAAGTGTCATGTCGTGTCATAAACTAGGTCACTGGGCCAGATCTTTGAAAAGCCTTGAGTACACTCTAGATGCTACATTTTCAGTCCAGTGCTTATGAAAGTTGATCAGTTGATGAAAATAATGTTGCAAATAATATGCTTTCATTGCGGTATCTGCCCATTTGTCACAATATTTCCAAGACTTTAATCAGTTAAGCTCTCTGTTAAGCAACCAAATTTTAGACTGGACTCTATTCAAAACATTTGCAGATTACAGATTAACTCTTTACCACACAATCCTTACTTCGAACGACCCTGAGAAAGAAGCCTTTTGAAAACATTGTGGGAAAAGGAGAAAATACTGGTAATCAGCATTTTCTCCTTTTCCCACAATGTTTTCTACTCTATCAAGGACAAATTTTGTCATTTTAGCCACCTTTAATTTGTCGTCAGCAACTGCTTTCAATTCGGACCAGTCTAAATTATTGTCATTTGGGATAGAGTATATTATTCATCCGATTGATAATAGAGTATACAGTATATAGAAACTTGAACTTTAGAGTACCCACAAATCAGTCTTAATCCCATTCTTTTCCAATTCCCAAGAATTTCTAAAATTTAACCCTTCGACTGCTAGGGGCGGCTTACTAACCTTTTGCGGACAGCATAGATCAAGATCAGACTGCACAGAACGTGCAGTCTGATCTTGGATCTTTACTTTGAAATACCAACATTGTGGTTTTTACCATCACCTTGAAAGTTTCATCTAAGTTATCTAGCAGGAAAAGAGTTAAAATAACGCAAGTTCTGGTTGGCTAAACCAAATGATTTCGCCAATCAGATTTTGTATTACTTCTAAATCCAGAATAAGACAAAGAATACAATTAAGAATGGTTCGTGAATACAGGTCCAGAAGTACCAGTCCACATGATGCAGATTTACAGGAATATGGCGTGAGTATACTATTGAAGATACGGATGTCCTGGTCAAGGACACACTCACCCTATCCACCAGCTTGGGTCGAGCTCGGACCGCCTGATTCCAAAGCGAACAGCCGAACCACAAAGCCACTCGGGTTTTGTATCATTCTGTATGTAAAACTAAATGTACAATCGGTGGCGTTGCCAGATAAACACTCGTACGCAAATGCGTAAAATCGAAATTCCAATGCATGTTTTTATTGAAAATAAAAATACAACGATTTGCAAAGTGTCGAGCCCATACAATCCCGAGTTTTAACGACCCTAAGAAAGAGGCCTTTGAAAACATTGTAGGAAAAAATTCCAATGCATGTTTTTTATTGAAAAAAAAAAAAAAATGCAGTGTCGAATCCATACAATCCTGACTTTTAAGGGCCCTAAGAAAGAGGCCTTTCGAAAATATTGTGGGAAAAGGATAAAATGCTGGTAACCAGCCATATTTATTTTTTCGTTTGCAGGTGCTATCAAAATGAAAGATTCTACTTTTTTTTTTTCGTTTGGTCAAGAGTTTAACACTGAAAAAAATGCAGATATTTTTCGAGTAAAATATTAAAATCATGTACCCGCGAAACCGATTTTTGAAGTTCCAAGAATGCATCAGAAGGCCCAGATAAGCCCTGACAGCTGTGGATGACAATAATCAGCTTTGATATTCCCAATCGTATAGGCTCAGCTTTTGCTTTCAAAGATCTTACCCATGACCGGTCAGATAGCAGTGCCCCACATATTGAATCATTTAGGGGTCGCAAGATCAGACTACAAGATTACTTACTGCTCATTTTGAAGTCTGATCTTTTCCTTCACTGTCTGCAATAAAATGGCAATAAAATGAGCCATGCTCCGGCAAAAGGGGGCTTAACGCATGCCCGTGATGCATGATACAAAGCGAGTCACCACGGGATAATGGATCCATGTCACCTTTGTCTAACAACCGACTGAATCATGGGGTAGACTGGTCCTTTGACATATTGAAAATTGACTAATAGCAAAAGGTTTCGTTCCAGGTCAGCCTGCGCGGACTGCAGAGGCTGACCTGGGTCGATACTTTCGCAGATGCATTAAGCTCCCTATTCATAGAGCATGGCTCAAATATGCTTATACCGCAAGAAAGGTTTATTTCTATTTTTACTTCTTGATCGCAATTTCAATTTAATTACAATCAACATAGAGGTCAGGGCGGCTTGCCATACAAAATACAACGTTGCAAAAGTTAACATTGCAAAAGTTAACAATTTGAGTTGTCATTAAATATGAAAATAAAAAAAACATATTGATAAGTGTTTGCAATATGGGGAAAAAAAGAAAATCATCGACTCGCCCAATTTTCATGGAAGTAGCATTAGATGATTGAATTTTCGGACTTGATTTCGGACCCTTTTCCCGACAATCTCTATTTGATAACCAAATTTACCAGGGTTAAATCCATTTTGGTGTTCTTAAAGGCCACCGGCCTATCGACATATTGGCAGAATGTTAATATATTATCATACATAATAAGAAAAACAATAAGAAGAAAGACACACAATAGTTACATAGAAAATTTTAGACTCGCCCGTATTTGCGCTACAGAAACTAAATTTAGGCTCTTTCATTTATGAGATAGCGTAGATCTATTTCACATCTAGAGAAAATATTGATAGACAATAACCGGAAGCCCGCGCTCTCAGACACCGGAAATGCATAAATAGACCGGAAATGCATGGAGGAATTCAAGATGAAATGATACCTTTGAGCCATACTCTGGGAAAGAGGGGTTTAATGCACCCCGTGGTGTACTCTACCGTGCAAATCATCACATATAATTATGGATCCATTAAATCCATTTTGTATTACAACCGACTGAATCTTAACTTAGATTGGTCCTTTGAAAAGCAAACCTTCAGAAAAGCGAAAACGTATCTACCCATGTCAGCCAGCGCAGATTGCGAAGATGCATTGAGCCCCCTTTTCACAGAACATAGCTGATTTATAAGTCCGCGTTCTTTACTCTTTACCAAACGAAAGATTTCTAAGACTTGTCCAAACTGAAAGTATCTGTTGAAAAAAAAAATGAAACGTAACTAAAAGTGAAGGATATTTATGTGATAAGATACAAAAAAAAATGTGGAAGAGGAGAAAATGGTGGTTACCAGTATTTGATCGTTTTTTCACATTGTTTCTAAAATACGTCTTCCTCAGGGTCGCTGAAAATCGTTTTTTTTTTTTTTCTTTTATAAAGGGCTAACACAGTTCACTTTTGACACAACGAAATCACATTTATTAGGCTACAGAGTTCGAAAGTTCATTAATTCGAATATTTATCTTTATAGCATAATGGTTACACGTGATTAGACGTCACCTTTTGAGTGATCGGATCTGGGTCCACAATGTTTCCCGTTTTGTGAGTTTTATAGAAAACAAACGTTAGTGGGTTTAGACCTGTCGCATATCAAGAACAAAAGATGTAAAGAGGCTAAAGTTGAAAAGGTCAGAAATACAGAAAATGTGTCTTTTCTCTCCAGAAATATGGAATACATGTAATCAACCCTTAAGCTGCTAAGCGCGACTCACTGACCTTTTGCGGACAGTGCAGATCAAGATCAGACTGCACAGAACGTGCAGTCTGATTTTGGATCTACACTGTCCGATGAGGAGATATTTTTCCCCCAAGAAATAACTTTGAAAAAGCAACATTTGGGTTTTTACCAATCGGTTTGAAAGTTTCATTTCACATATTTAGCAGGATAAGGGTTAAGGTAAGAGTAACGAACAATTCTTTTGCATGATTGTCTTCCCTTGAGAAAGCGGTCAGTGACTCCAAAGAAGACTTGGACAAGGTACAAGGTAAAAGAAACTCCAGTAACGCATGGAAGGGTAAACTTATCTAAAACACATGGCATTACAACAGACATTAACAACTTTATCAGTGCACACGTATTCGCTTTCCTGCTTTCTTTTGTGAATTTTTTTAGCTCTGTTGTTTTCAAAGAAAACGTCGAGGTACTGTCCGTGATATACAGTCGATGCACCAATGTGCAAAAGTGTTCGATGATCGACCAAGGAAAATTTTAGTGTTCTGTGATAGACCAATGGAGCTTCAAAGGCCTGTGGTTTTTGGTACGATAGACAACATTGTTGGAAAAGGAGAAAATGCTGGTGACCAGCATTTTCGATTTTATCACTTATGTTTTCAAAGGCTTTTATACTTTAAGTTCGTTAAAACTCTGGATTGTTTGTTAAAGGGTTGAATAACGCGCTGAATAGAGATACTTGTACGTTGCGTGTAGGCCTCCAGTTAGTGGACATAAATATTTTCATTATATACCGCATTTCCGTTGACTTACATGTATTTTCAAATAAATACTTCCAAACTTATTGTGGGTTAAAAACTGCAGTTAGAGTTATGAAACTTGTATGAAAATCAAGCAAAATGAATTTTATAGTGAAATATATATTTTCAAACTCGATGCAATGTAATATTATATAAATCTAGCTGTTTTAAAGGAGATCAAAATTTTCGAAAAACGTACAATGACGTCAATGGCGACGTCACCAGAATTTAGCGGAAAAATAACACCGCTATGTTTTAGAGAGCTGTGTACAGCTTTTATGTCAGGCTGCGAACAGTGATAGCATATTTGCGTAAATAGCTCCAGTAACCTGGCTTTCTACCAGTGTAGTAGTTTTCCTTATGATTGTATGATAAGAAGCAGTATAATTCATGTTCTTGCACACTGAAAAATACATTTTAGTTAACGGGAATTCGGAATCTGATGAAATATTTATGGCCACCTAACATTTGTGTGCATAGTATACAGGTATTTTCGAGTAATGAAAGTCCATTTTATACAGTTTGGGCTATCTGTGTCCCCCGAAAGAGATATATTTCGAAACGATTGTGGAAAAGAGGGCCGAAGGATGGAAACTTGCTGAAAGCAATTGCTCCTTTTCCTACAAGTTCTCAACTTTGTAAGAAAGAAGCAGAAAATTCACCTCTCCTTTAATTCTTTACAACACGACAAAATTTCAGCTAGGTTCAAATTGAAGCATGTGCAGACGACATATTGAATTTTATTCAATACATAAAATTTGTCCTTCAAAGGATAGAAAACATGGTGGGAAAAGAAAAAAATGCTGGTTACCAGCATTTTCTTCTTTTCCCACAATGTTTTGGAAGCTTTCTCGAGATTGGTAAAACTCGAGATTGTGTAGTAAAGAAAGTATTATTTCTCTCTGTCCAATATGGCCCGCAATGTGCGAAATGAGACCTTCGGACATGTGCGTAACGTGTCGTCTCGTCCCGGATTAGCCTGCGCAGTCCGCGCAGGCTAATCCGAGACGGCACTTCACGACTACGTAAGATTTTTTCATACAGTAGACTTTCGTGAAACAGAAAACCGCTCAAAAACGGGAAGTGTCGTCTCGGATTAGTCACAGACTGCACAGGCTGATCTGGGACTACACACTTTTACGCATACGTTCGAAGGCCCTTTTTCGTGTGTTGCACGCCATATTGTAAGCCTAGTAGGTCTTGGCATGACTTAGAAGTGCTTGGACAGGGATGGGTTAAAAAGAGAAAGATGAATTAATCACTGTAAGTCAGTCACAAATAACCGAATTTTTCGCGGGTAATTGACACGAGGGGGCCGGGGTGGAAAACGCTGTCGCCCATATAATGGTAATAAATCAGTTGTGTAAATATGTGATTATAGACTTTTCTGTCAATGGCTTACTTTATTTGGTTCGTCTAATGAGAGGCTAGCTATTAAGCTACTGTTTGAGGTTTTGTGGTTTGATTGATGTATATGAGATAGAACCTAACAGAATGTACACATTCAAAGCACCGACACTACTGTTTGAGGTTTTGTGGTTTGATTGATGTATATGAGATAGAACCTAACAGAATGTACACATTGCTTTGACATGTACATTTACATGTACATGCTACATGTATACAAATACGAGATAGGGCCTATAAATGTTGATTTATAACTCTAAAGGGGTCCGTTCAGATTTTTATTATCTCAACAAACTTCAAAAATGATTAGTCACTGAACTAAGTAAGGCCAAAGCTGGTACAGTATCAATAAAGAAAAAAGACAAATGTAAAATACGCAGACAAGGCATACGTTCACTGTCATATTCCAAATAGGGTCGTAGAGCCAAATTTTTTGTCAGTGTAACTCAAATGAGTTAAACGAAAACATTAACAACTCGACATCGGGATTATATTTATTTAAAAATAACCTACATTCAGGTGACAGCATTAAAGACAGACGATAAATAAGTCGATAATGCAAGTCATGCTAGCAAGTTAGCTAGGCAAGGAGGAAGATGTATCGCTGAGTACTGTATATGCTTTCCGCACCCCCTCCCACTTTAGCGTTTGTATCCACTTCTTAAAAACCCGTAACATGTTAGTTAATATGACACGTGTGAGCTGACAACATTGCGAAAAATTGACTTTTGATTCAATAATGTCGCCAAAGAAACTGAAGAGAAATTACGGAAGAAGAGCTTTTCGAATGGAAATTGAACAATGGTTATGATTATTTGATAACAAGAGGGCCATTAGCCCTAAAGCGCTCACCTGAGTAAGGTCATCTACAATTGATAAAGCTGAAGAGATCCTGGTTTTAATGATGTAAAACACATGAGTGTTAGTGACCTACTTTTAGACATGGCCAAATTTGGAACTTGACCAAGATATCATCATGACAAACATTCTGACCATATTTCACGGGTATCAAGGCTGAATATGTTGCCTCTCCGATGCACACAAGATTTTTCTAAGATTTGGCCCAGTGACCTACTTTTTGACCTGATGTGACCTAAGATATCGAGACAAACATTCTGACCAAGTTTCATGGGTATCAGGCTAAAAATTTGGCCTCTAGAGTGTACACAAGGTTTTTTGAGGGGGCCCAGTGACCTACTTTTTGACCCGACATGACCCAGTTTCAATCCTGTCCAAGATATCATCAAGATAAACATTCTGACCAAGTTCAGGTGAGCATCCACCTTCTTTACAAGCCTGGCAATATTCATTCTAGAGCTCTCGGATTTAAGTCATGTTCTCTGGAGAATGGGGGAAAGGTTTTTTCATACATCTGCAAAAGGTATCAACTCATATCAGCCTTCGTGCAGGCTGACCTTGGTCGAAACTTAATGGTAATCTTTAAATTTTCTGCATGTCCAAAGACTGTTCTACCTCATGATTCAGTCGGTTGTTACACAAAATGGATTTTATGGGTCTCTAATTACATGATGACTTGGTTGATAAATGCATCACTGAGATGCATTAAACCCCCTTTCACCAGAGTGCTGCTCATTTATCTAGTAAAAGACAACAGGGGAACGCATATATACATGACTCATGCTCTGTGAAAAGGGGGCTTAATACATCTGCGAAAAGTATCGACCCAGGTCCGAAACTTTTCGCTATTGGTCAATATTCTGTATATCCAAGGACCTGCCTACCTCGTGATTAATTCAGTTGTTACAAAAAAAAAATGGCTGTCATGGATCCATAATTATGCGACGGCTTGATTGGTATCATGGATCACGGAGATGCATTAAGCCCCCTTTTGCCAGAGCATGGCTCATATATCATAGAAGGATATATAACATTCTATAGATCATAGAACCAGTTGTGAAAAATTATGATGTTTGGACAATTCTTTTATTAGTATTTGTTTCTCTCATAATTATCATTGGACTTTCCGAAACTAATACCATTAGGCGTCGCTTGACCCAAGGGTAAGAGGGCAATATTATTTATGAACGTCAGCCTAATTGGCTTATTGATTTGGAGGCACTCTGCCGATGATATATGGTGATCTTTATAGCTAAACAGGTTAGACAAAAATACGTCATCTTCCGTCTACTTTCTACTGGAAAAACAGAAAAAAAGAAACTCCTTAGCACTGTTGACTTTATTAAGTTATTTCATGCTTTTCGGTAGGTTATCGGGACTGAATGGTTGGCTATGGTTTGATAATTTCACCGTTCGACCACTGAATTTACCGATTGATGAACTCACTGGTGCGGAAATACCGAGAGCTCCCCTGTACTTCGTAAGTCCCAAAAAAATGGGGTTAGAAGCATGAAATAAATAGAATATTTTACTTTTTTCCCGGTGAAAGTCGAAACCTTTCATCGAGTGAACATCACATGGTAATATTTTCACGAGCGGCTGCGTATGATGTACACTCGATGAAATATATTTTGATATTTTACCGAAAAAAAAATATCCTCATGGCTGCGCCAGTCGTGAAAATATTAGCGATGATGTTCACTCGATGAAATTAATTTGATCTTTTATAAACAAAAAAGCAAATATCCTCTGTGTATTAATCCTTTATAAAACAATCTCGTGGTTTGACGGCCGTAACAAAGGAGGACTCTTGAAATCATTTTAAACAAAATGGAGAAAATGCTGATAACCAACACTGTCTTCTTTTCCGGCAATGTTTTCTACCCTTTCAGATAGAGATCCAAACATTCGAGCCACAATAAATATTCTGTCTGTAAATGCTTTCAATGCGGATAACTCGAAACTTTTGTCATCTGGTAAAAAGTTAACCCAGTTCGACAAATGTTTTAGTCATATAACGATGGCTAGTGCACCAACTGACGCGTTCCTGGAGCTTTCTTTACCATTACTACTTACAATATTCTTTCTTAGCCACTCGCTGCTTTCTGACCTAAGCTAACTCTAAACGACACCTAGCGGCGTGGAAGGAATGAATCCTGAAGAAAAGACTCGCCAGACCTCAGAGGTTTGCCGGAGTCGGGTTTAGTACTCTCAACTCCTGGACTGCAAGCTCTGTGCGGTACACACCGAGCTACCTAAGACTGACCAAAGAAAGGAGAGACAAACAAATTAAACTATGAAAAATTTGCTCAAAAAGATATTTGCAGACATTTGAATTATGCAGTGCACTGAAACGCACCACATAAAAACAAGAGCATCGCATGTGGGTGCCAACGCTCTGCTGCAGTTGCTTGATTTTCAGTTAAAATTCCAAGTCGAAAAAGGGGCATAACTCAACTGTGCAAAAATACTTAGTTACCTGTCCTTGTTGTACCCTCATTGATAGTGAACAACTTGTACAAGTCTGGAGTAAATAACTTTGGTAATGACAGAGATATTATAAAGTCATTAAAAGATGTCAACGTTTTTGAAAATGTCAAAAATTTTTGCACGACGAAGAAGCAGACGACAACGATTCCAGGGTTCGTATTCACCAATCGTTCTTAAGAATATTCTTAGTATAATTTTCTTACACTATATGAATTTGAAAGTAATACAACTTCTGATTGGCTAAACCAAATGGTTTAGCCAATCAGAAGTTGTATTACTTTCAAATTTAGAAAATTCTGGAGAATAAGACTAAGAATGTTCTTACGAACGGTTGGTGAATACGGACCCAGGGCTACGACACTTCGAGGTTTTCCTTGAAAACAACCGTGCTAATAAGAGGGTTTTGAAGATCCTGAACCGCTCCAGTTCCTTATAAATGTGCCATACACCTTACTGACACTGAGAGAGACATTTAACCGCAAGACCCTTCCATTGAAATAAAATATTTTATAGAGAAATTAATCATAGCTGCGAAAAACTCTATCTTTTTCACATGCCAAGATGATGGCAATTAGTATATACATATCTTTCCAAATTTCATTCATCAATGAATTCTGATAAACATTTTTTTGAAACGAATATGTAGAAAATTTTAGTAGCAGAAAAACTTTTTTTCTATGGCATGCATAGTAAAGTTTTAGGAAAAATTAAAATGATGCAACTCCATTTAAGTATTGGAATTACCAAAGCAAACCATTAACATCAAAATAAGTCATCATAAAATGGAAACTGAACATTTTCTATCAAGAAAACTTGGATATACAATGCCAAACATGCCACAGTATCATTAAATGGCAATCTAGGGAGATAAAAGGTAATGTACTGTCATAAGTGGAACAGGAGTTACTTCCCTAACAATTGTGATCTTAACTACATAGCTTGTTATCACCAATAGTAAAGCAAATAGCAGAAAGCCAAGTTCTTTGCCAGATCAAATTTATATCAAGAAATCTAAAGAGGTCACCTAAAGGATCACTTTGGCCAATTTGTGGAGAAAAACTGATTATGGAGAGGATTTTTTAAGATTTTCAAGAATTTTCACTTTACCATGACAACTAGACTTTTTTATGGAATCAAAATCTCTAAAATAATTCAGAAAAAGCCCATTATAGGGTTAATTCACGTTTTTAAGGTCGTTAACATTCGCAGAGGCCCTAAAAATGGTTAACGCTCCAGTGCGAAGCACGAGGGCGTTTAAACATTTTGAGGGCCTCTGCGAATGTAAACGACCGAAAAAACGTGAATTAACGCTATAATTGCATAAAGAAAATGTATTTTAGCAATAACTTGCAACGAAAGGAAAAAATATTTCCACAGAAATGCAAAGAAATGGACTTGAAATGTACTGGACGTATGCGGGCAGAAGCAGAATTCGGCGATGAAATTTTTATGTGTAGAGAAGAGTCCTACGCAGCACTGTTTTAATCTCTCGCTGTAATTCACTTCTAATGATTATTTTATACATAGTGGACTTTTGTGGGATTAACTTGCAGATTTGGATCTAATACAACTAGGATGAATGAGTGGATATCAATTTCTATAACTGAAAGACGTAAGACAGATATATAAGGAAGGAGAAAGAATATTGCCGACCACGTTAAGAAAGTGGCTGGGATGTAGAAGTCATCGCGATTGATGTTTTCTTTAGATCTCTGTGTACTAAAATCATCAAAGACAAGCCAGAAAAAGAATCTAAAATGGTACAAGTTCCTACATCATTGTTGGTCGGAGGCTGAGGATGTATGACAAGAACACATGTTCAGCGTACATTGTTTACAAGGTAGGCTCGGATCAAGGATATTGAAAAGCCCGGCATTAACAGCGTGTAAATTTACTGATTGATACACGTTTTGTCCCTTTAACGCCCGGTTTTTCCCTGTTAATACATGCTTATAACGGCCCAGAAACGAACGTTTTATGCATAATGTAGGATCAGTTTTGTGAATGTTTCGTCAAAATTGGATAGGTACTTTCAGAGATTTTTTTAAATAAAAGTTAATGCAGACACAGACAGATGGGTGCACGCACAGATGGACAGATCCAGGAAAGTCACAAGGCATAAAATAAACTCACTGACCTTTGGTCAGTGGAGCTCACAAGAGCACTGGATGTGTGTGCAAACGCTCAGGTGCAGTTGCTTGATTTTCAATGAATATTTCAAGTCAAAAAAGGGGCATAACTCTGTCAAAAATATTTTGTTGGTTTCCTGCACTTGTTGTATTGGTTTCCCTTTTGATAGTTAACAACTTGTTCAAGTCTGAAGTAAATATCTACAGTAATAACAAAGGTATTGTGAAATGTCAGTTTTCTTGCACGACGATGCAGACTACGCCTCTAGTTTAAACATATTTTATTCATCAATTAGTTACAAATATTTAAAGACAATTCAATAGAATAACAAAAAATAAATGAAGAAATGGATCAGAACGAAAGCAAAGCTTATATGGTTCTTCTCCAAAATTCCAGGTACACAGTTACAGGTTGATATTAATGTATAACGTAGAAAAAAAGATAATAACGGTATTTGAGAAGCTATTGAGAGAAAACCGTGGGAATAAAATAGAACAGGAACATAAGCAGATTGATGTGGAGTGTTTAACTGGGGGAACAAAACTGGAGGTAAATTTTCACAAGCTATTGACATTCCTCCATGACCATCACAGATCAGTAGATACCGGATGCTATCAATAAAAGAACATGCAGTTACTTATTTAGATACAAGCATTTAGACTGAGTTTTGGAGGCAGGATGTTCACATAAAAAAAAAAAAAAAAAAAGCCATAATTATTCTAAGTAAATCTTCTGCTATGACTAATATAAGTATGAACTGCTGCAAATATTTTTTCATTATCAGGTTGATTGAGATCTTCATCACCATATAAAATGACTTGAAGAGTAACTCTTGTAATTGTACTTATATCATCTTTTAAACTAATTCTTAATTCTCGGTAAAATGGGCATTCAAAGAAGTAATGATGTGTTGATTCAACAGAGCCGCATCTACAAAGGGGCGACTGGACTATATTTTTCAAATACAAATGCTTATTAAGACAACTACACTTATTACGTAACCTAGCATGTATGATCTGAGTTTTTCTATCTCCAAAGAAATAAAGCTTGTTTGGGCTCGGTTTATCCAAGTTTAAGCGATATTTAAAAGCAGACAACGTTCCGGCATATTTCGTTTCATCTGATAAACAGTTCCAATCATTGATCACTGATGGCAAGAATGAATTTTTGTACAAAGTGGTTCTGCAAGTAATGGTTCGCAAGTCATTCGGTCTTCGAAGATTGTAAGATGATGATTCCCCAACTGTTTGAGGAACAAGAACATTTAGATAATTAGGAGATAGTCCGTTGAACATTTTATAAAAGAGAATCAGTTTGTGTTTTCGCCTCCTTTGGCTTAAAGTTTCCCATCCAGTTTCTTGGTATAAATCACGGATAGCAACTAGTTTTGTGCAGCCTGTTACTATGCGAGCCGCTTCATTTTGAACTTTATCCAGTTGATCTTTCAGGCCCTGAGAAAAATTGTCCCATACAACATCACCATATTCAAGGATAGGCCTGATAAATGAAAAGTAAATAATTTGAAGAGAAAGACGATCGAGACGCGTTTTTAGATGCCGCATGATTCCAATCCTTTTCCAGGCTTTTTCAATAGATTTACTAACATGTATGTCCCAAGAACCATCATTGGAGAGAAAGAATCCCAAATGTTTATGACTGGTAACAGGCGGTATTTCTATATTTGACATAAACAGACCTGGGTGATTAGGCTTGGAACGTTTACGAAAAATTACTAAAGATTCAGACTTAGATGGATTAAACTTGACCAACCACTTCTGAGCCCATTGATTAATTTTGTCCATGTCTGATTGTAAAACTCTACCTACTTCCTCCGGATCACCTACAATCATTGATAAGCTGGTATCGTCTGCAAACAGATTAATATTAGCCTGAATGTCATCTACTATATCATTGATGTAAACTAAGAATAAGAGAGGTCCGAGTATAGAACCTTGAGGGACACCGGCCTGTACACGACTTAAAGTTGAAACACCGCCAGGCAAAATAACCCTTTGAAAACGATTAGAAAGGTAATTGGAAAACCAAGATAATAACTCTCCACGAATCCCTGCTCTCTTTAGCTTAAAGAGTAAACCTTCATGCCAAACTTTGTCAAATGCTTTACTTATATCGAAAAATAAAACTCTGAATTCCAAACCATCGTCCAAAGCTTTACAAATGTGATTATAGAGACAAGCTACTTGGTTAACGGTTGAGTTACCTGGCATGAAACCAGATTGCCAAGGTGTAAAGAAATCGATGTCCTTTAGATAGTTGTAAACATGTTTGAATATAATTCTTTCAAAAACCTTTTCAATATTACTCAACAATGAAACAGGCCTATAGTTGGAAGGAAGAGATGCATCACCAGATTTAAATATTGGGCACACATTGGATATTTTCCATGATGATGGAACAGAACTGGTATTTAAGGATTGATTAAACAGATCACACAGGTGAGGTGCTAGCTGACCAGCAGCTTCAATAAGAATCCTATTATTTATGCCGTCAGGTCCTGATGCCTTACCAAGCTTAAGTGTTTTGAGAACATCTAGTACTTCAGACGGCGTGACATTAATAGAGTCTAAAGAATTGTTTATAAATTCCTGATTTTCATCTGGAATAAAACTTAAGGAATCATCTATGCATGACTGGTTGGCAAAGTAAGAATTGAGTAAATTTGCTTTCTCGTCTTCTTCGATAATCATAGAGTCGTTGGAAGTATCATACAGAGGAGGGATAGATGTTGAAGAATGAGAACACATGAGCGATTTTAGTGTTTTCCACCAACCACGCGATGACAGAGTTCCAGATTTAAGTTGTGAAGACAATCGCTCGAAATATTGTACTTTACTTTGTCGGATCAATGCAATTACTTCATTTCTAGCCGACCTAAAATTTGACCAGTGACTGACATCGTTTGACTTCTTTGCTTTTCTATATAATCTTTTACGGCGACGTATTTTCTTTTTAATCTCACAGGTCAACCACGGAGGTTCTTTGGGACTGACATTAACTTTTTTGCTGGGAATGAACTTACATGCGTTTTCAGTAATGACATCCGCTAAACTATCAGCATAAATGTCAATATTAGTATTGTGTGTAGTGCTCCAATCAAAAATTGCGAGGTTATGTCTAAGCTGATTATAATTACCTTGGTCATATTTCCAAATTGTTCGCCTTATATTCTTAACCTTGGGTTTTAGAAAATTAAAGACACCAAAGACAGGACAGTGATACCGCATTGAAAGATCCAGACAAGGTTCACCAACGCCCGTTGTTAGTATTGAGTCTTTATTTGTAACGAAAAGAAGATCAATTGTAGAGTGAGAATTTTCAGTGAAATGAGTTGGTTCGTCTATACATTGAGTCATATTAAATTGGTTACAGAGGGCCTCCTCTTTACGAAGTTGGATTTGATTCATTATGTTTAAATTAAAGTCCCCTGTAATAATAACGTCAGAGATATTTGAATCAATAGCAAGACCAATAGAATCTTCTATTTGTGAGGTGTAAACTGAATCAGAGTTTGGTGGTCTATAGAATACTCCGTACAGGATATTCCTTTTATTACTAGACTTAATCTGGACCCAAATGCATTCAAGGTGATTGAACTCGAGATCGTGTCTTCGGATGTAAGACAAATTATTCTTAACATATAGAATAACTCCCCCGTACCTATTATCGGCTCGATCTTTCCGTTCGGGTGGATGGAAAGAAGGAAAAAGTAATTCATTCGAAGAAACTTCATCATGCAACCAAGTCTCGGAAAAAGACACAATATCAAAATATGAGAACTCAGCAATCAAAGTATCAAGCTTGTTTGCTATACTTTGGACATTATAATGGATAGTTGAGAGGTGATTAGGAAGGTTGAGGAAACTATACAGATCAAATGAACTGGACCAACTGTCTGAACTCTCGCTAGGTGGTGGACCAGGATTCGGATGGACATCGCCTGATTTTAATATCAAAAGTAGAATCACGACAGACATAGGTAACAAACAAGAAAAAGTACAGTGTAACATCAGCCTGGAAAATTTTACATTCTCTTTGCAACGGTTGCTTGTCAATAAGCGTTTTGTGTTATAATGTATAATGTATTCGGTCAAAGTTTCCGACTGATTAGTGTTAGATAAAACTGAGTATGAAAGAACATTACTACCTAATAATGGGAATAGAAAAAATAGTGTAATAGTCATGTGGAAGTGAAGATGTGAACAGTGTGTTGGCTGGCTACAAGTAAACCTTTGAAATCTACATTGTATCATGTTACCGCACATACTAAGTACAGGAAGAGCATGCAGCCATACAACACATGTCCAGATCCACGTTTCTTACAAGCTCCTGCAGTTACAATATCTATTAATTCAACAATTATCACCAGACACTCCACACCAATGCAAAGAAAAAATAAAGATGTACAAGAAAAAAAATGATGAAAACAGCTGATAATTGTAGGAAAAATGGCAAAACACACAAAACATAATCTGAAAAACAAACTAGAATGGTCTAAATCTGAACACAGTTTATGAGTTGGTTACAAGTATGCAGACATTAGATATCTACGAACGAGCAAATAATGAGATGTATGACATAATGGTATGACAAGTGATATAGTAAGGCTGACATTATCAAAGTTCTAAAGGAAATGTAAGCTTATCATTGTATGTAACTGCTTGAAAATCCTATTATTATAGTAGAATGTGACTATCTGTCTGCAGTATAACACACAAAAGGTAAACGATATAAATCTCCCATACAATAATGGATGTAAAATGTACACACAAAGGTATTCAACGCAATTTTTACCTATTGTGATACTTATCATAGTTCTACTCTTTCCAGAATTTTTAATATCTTAATACATGTATAATTATTCTGACAGAGTGAAAAAGTAAATCGAGTCAGAAGTTTAAACACATATCAGTGAAACCATATAATGACAGTGTTGTCAACATTTATACTTCGGCACTCTGCTGTCTTAAGCCACAGCTAGACGACTTGGATTGGAAATTAGCAACATACAGACATTAAAACAGAACGAATGGGGTACACCTTTTTATAGATACATATTACCGAAGATCAATGGAACAAGCATAGAGTGCAGAAGCGGACCTTTAAATACAATTCATAACGGATTGACTAAGTAGACTGACAATCAGCAAATGAAATAGCATCAAAACAGCTGTTCAGATGATAAACATTCAGATAAACTGATAAAATAGATAGAATTCATACCAAAATAACCAAGCTGACAGACAGACAGACAGAAAGACAGACGGACGGACGATATTCTCGTAAACAAAGCCATGGTAATCGATGTAAGAACTAGGCAAAATCAGCAAGATAAATCAAAGTATAACATCAAAACAGCTGTGCAGTTGATAAACATTCAGATGGAGTAATAGAATTGATCGAATACATACCAAAACTAACCAAGCTGACAGACAGACAGACTGACAGACATACAGACGGACGGACGGACGGGTAGACAGGCAGACAGACAGACAGATGGTCAGATACGACTACGCCTCTGCCAAGGTTATAACAATACCTCGTTTTCTTGGAAAACAGCTCAGCTTAAAATGCTAGTAGCCAGCATTTTCACCTTTAAACATAGTTTTCTAACTTTTCGCAGACAAATCCCATCATTTTTGCCACATTTATTATGCTTTCATCTTTCAGTTTGAACCAGTCTAAAATTTACTTGTTAGGTAAAGGGTTAAGAACATTCTTAGTCTTATTCTCAAGAATTTTTCGATTTTGAAATAACACAATTTCTGATTGGCTAAACCAAACAATACAGCCAATCAGAAATTATGTTACTTTCTAAATCTAGAGTTAGACTGAGAATGAAAATAAGAATGGTTGGTGAATACATGCCCTGAGAATAGGACTAAGAATTTTCTTCAGAATGTTTGGTGAATAAGAACCCTGGACCTGTATTTACCAACCATTCTTAAGAACTCTGTTAGTCTTATTTGCCAGAGTTTTCTAATTTTGAAAGTAACAAAACTTCTGATTGGCTAAAGCAAATAATTTAGCCATTTGAAAGGAACACATTTTCTGATTGGCTAGACCAAATAGTTTAGCCATTTGAAAGTAACACAACTTCTGATTGGCTATACCAAATAGTCCCTGGGCCCTTCTTCACCAACTATTCTTAAAAGCATTCTTCAGAATTTTCTAAATTTGTAAGTAACACAACTTCTGATTGGCTAAGCTGATTGATTTTGCCAATCAGAAGTTATGTTCCTTTGCATTGCACTCTGGGGAATAAAGGCAAAACAAAAGAAAAAAAGATGTCTAACCATTTTGAATATTTTATTTAATTATTTACAAGTAACCCTTTACCAAAAAATCCCAACTTTTAACGACCCTGGGGAAAGTGGCTTTTAAAAACATTGTGGGAAAAGGAGAAAATGCTGGTAACCAGCATTTTCTCCTTTTCCCACAATGTTTTCTATCACAGACAAGCCTGACCATTTGATTGATTAATTTGTTGTCTGCAAATGCTTTCCTTTTGGACCAGTCTAAAATTCTTATGTTTGGTATAGAGTTAACTTTACAGAACTTATCATGCATATAGGACTAAATCATATATGAATCATGCAAAGGAGGAGCATGTGTCCAAACTTTATCAAACTGGAGAAATTCAAAATTGAAAATATTGATCACTTTCCACTAAACGATTCTAATGAGTACTCACAACATAGGGTTTGGAAGAGGAATGCTCTTACTGCTTGACAAAATACTATGAAGATTGTTTTTCAGATATACCAATTACTATAATAAGTGACAACAAGAGCATCACAGCTGCAATTGCTTTTAGATATGGATCGATTTTCAGTGAAAATTCTACGTCAAAAAAGGGGCATAACTATTTCAAAAATAATTTGATGGTCATCTGCCCTTATTGTATGGGTTCTCCTTCTCATAGTTAAAAACTAATCAGAATTTAAAGTGATTGTGATCAGTAATGACAGTGATAGTATAAAATGTCAAAGTTTCAGAAAATTCTGAGCCAAAAAAGGGATATAACTGTGTCAAAAATATCTTCATGGTTACTGCCCTGTTGTATGGGTTCTCCTTTTAATAATTAACACCTTGTCCAAGTTTGAAGTAAATCTCTTCAGTAATTACAGAGATAAAACATCATAGTTTTTTGCACAACAATGCAGAGGACGATGCAAACACCAGGGCTATGACAATATCTCAATATTTTTTTTTTCCAGAACAGCCAAGCTATATATCAGAAACATTTGAAATAAAAGGAAGACACATTTTTCTCTTATATATGATATGCAAAACATTGTGGGAAAAGGAGAATATTGCTTACAATATGCAAGTATCCTGTCTCCTACAAAATTTTCAAAATCTTTCTGCTCTTTCGTAGGCAACGTCATTTAACTTGCAGAACCAAATAAAATCAATTTTTAGAACTAAGTCAGTTTTTATTAGAATTAAATTAAAAAACAAAAATCTGACAAAAAAAAAAGTTTGAACAGTTTGTTTACATTATCCAGACTTCCAGGTAAGAGGGAGTGATAGTATTCTAAATCTATTATTTCTCTTCCAAACCCTATGTTGTCGGTACTCATTAGAATCGTCTCAATGAGACGATTCTAATGAGTGCCCACAACATAGGGTTTAGTGGAAAGCGATTAATACTTTCAATTTTGAAATCAAAATCACTCCTTCTGTCTGGAGCTCTGATTATCTATATCTTGATTATAACAATTAAAACTAGGAAAGAAAATAAAATATTAAACATATTAAATGTGACTCAAATGATGGGATTTGTCTGTAACAGGCAGAAAAGATTGTGGGAAAAGACAAAATCCTGGTTACCAGCATTCTTTTTTTCGACAATCATTTTGAAACACTTTTTCCATTAAGGGTCATTAAAACTTGGGATTCTGTGGTAAAGGATTAACTCTTTACCACACAACAAAACTTAAGGCTTGTTCAAAATGAAAGCATTTGAAGATAACAAATTACATGTAGCTCAAAATATTGTTGTCTTTCGAATAGGGAAATCATTGTGGGAAAAAGAGTAAATGCTGGTTACCAGCATTTTTTCCTTTTCCACAATGTTTTCCAAAGCCTTCTCTTTCAAGGTTGTTAAAAGTTGGGATTGTGTGGTAAAAGGTTATAACATTATGTGAAAAGAAGCAAAATGCTGGTGACTCCCATTTTCTCCTTCCTTAACTCCAGCAATGTCTATCATCAATCCTCGGAAAGAAATTGGCCGAGCCGGGGATTGAACCAGCAACCTCCGTTCTCAAGTCCTGTATGCTACCAACTAAGCTACCGGGGCTCAGCTTGTCAAAAACAAAACAAAAAAATCAATCTTTTGAGGTTCTTCCAAGGCAAATAATGACTTGAAGGTCAAGATTTAATAGATAATATTAAACATATTTCTAAAATAATGCTAAGAATGCAAGGTTTAATGTTTTTTTATCAGAAAACTGTTTCCACAATTATTTTTTCTATCTATCAGCAAACTTGACTTAGCAAACACCAAATATTTTGGGCCAGTCTGAATTGAAAGCATTTGCCAATGACAAAAAAATTGTGACCCAAAAATTGAGTTTTGTGTTTTGAAGGGTTAAAAAAAACATTGTGAGAATAGGAGAAAATGCTGGCAACCAGAATTTTCTCCTTTTCCCACAATGTCTTAAAAAGGCTTGTTCTTCAGGTCATCAAAGTTTGGGCTTGTGTGGTAAAGGGTTAACATGATTTGTACCAGTTTCTCTTCTGCAGATGTTTGAATTTGGAAGCCTAAAATCTGTAATTTGGGAAAGGATTACAGAGTGGTGATTGTACAATATCTGTGTTTATCCTGGTCTTCCTTTAGTTTCCTCACGTCTTCTTTCCCTTTGACTTGGCAAGTCGTTGGGCATCGCCGCATTTCAACATGTTCCTCCACTTATCTTTTAACATGACATTTGTACGCTCAGTGTTCAAATAGTCTGCTATCTTCCGCCAGTTTCCAACTCCAAATATTTGGACTGCATCAAAAAAGTCCTCCATTTCATTCTCTGTCCATTTTACCCGATTACTTCGGGATGTGCATGTACCTAAAGCAGTGCAGAAGTTGGATTAATTCTTTAACCCTTTATCACATTATCACAAGTTTTAAAGCCCTTGTGGAAGAAGGCTTTTGAAATCATTGTGGGAAAGGGACAAAATGCTGGTAAACAGCATTTTCTCCTTTTCCAACAATGTTTCTACCCTTACAAAGACAAATGCCATACTTTAAACCTAATTTTCATCTACAAGTGCTTTGGATTTGGACCAGTCCAAAATATTTTTACTTAGTAAATACTTAAGAAACATGAGACTTTAGGACTTGTCTAGTTTGAAAGCCCTTGCAAACAACAGTTAAAATGTTGCTTAAATAATTGAGGGTTTTTCTACCAATGGGTAGAGAAAGTCTCGGAAATAGGCCAAAATGCTGGTTTCCAGCATTTTCTGCTTTTTACGCAAATTTTTCATAAGCCTTCAACATTGTCAGGGTCATGGGGTTCTTTAGAATAAAATTCATGAGCCATGCTCTGGCAAAAGGGGGCTTAATGCATCTCCGTAGTGCATGATACCATGCAAGCCATCACATAACTATGGATTCATCACAGTCATTTTTTTTAACAGCCGGCTTTATCATGAGGTAGACTGGTCCTTTGACATGCAGAATTTTTACCAAAAGTGAAAAGTTTCAGCCCAGGTCAGCCTGCGCAGGCTGACCTGGAACGATACGGTCCGCAGATGCATTAAGCCCCCTTTTCACAGAGCATGGCTCATATATGAAGGGCCTATAGAGTATAAAATACATGTACGATATAACATGTAAGATATAAAAGATCTTACATCCGTGTTTGTGTATTATGATTTTTATCGAACAAGATGACTAAAATTACATTACGAAAGCTTTGGCGAGTGTCATGTACATATACATTTTAGTCAACAAGTTTGATACAAATGATAATACATAAACACAAATGTACGATCCTTTATATTGAAGTCTTGAAGATCAGGCTAACTCTAATATGTCTTAGCTTGATCTACACTGTTTGTCTAAACAAATAAAGGTGTTATTAGCACTTAAATCTTACCCACAAAATCCCAAGTTTTAATGACCTTAACAAGGATGCATTGGTAATCAGCATTTTCTCCTTTTCCCCCAGTTTTCTATCGTTTCAAAGCCAGTTTGAGGGTATTAAGACACATTTTTAGCAGCAACTGATTTAAATGTGAACAACACCTCATTTTTGTTGTTTGGTAAAGAATTAACCCTTATCCTGCTGATTAAGTGAAAAGAAACTTTCTAGCCAGAAAACAGTAAATTTTCTTATCGGACAGTGTAGTTCAAGATTAGACTACAAACTGATCTTGATCTACACTGTCCAAAAAATGTCCTTGAGTCACCCTCAGCAGCCCATGAGTTAAACTGTGAAAAAACTTACTGAAATTCAAACTTTCCATGTCCCAGGGGATTTTATTTTTATTTCCTTGCTGATTTGACATTTCGGGTTCATGTCTGTTGGGTCTCCCCACATTCTTCTTGTATGTCATACCTCCAGAGCCTCTATATAACACACACAGGAAAAAAACCCAAAATCAAATGAACCATGCTCTAGCAAAAGGGGGCTTAACCCACACATATCCATTTTCAAAGCATTTCCAGACAAAAAAATTAAACTTGGCTCAAACTTTGGGACCCATATCAGCCTGCGCAGGCTGATATGGGTCTATACATTTTGCAGATGCATTCAGCCCTCTTTTCACAGTGCATGACTCAAATATATAAACAATATATCAATTGATGTCTCACAAATGATTTGATATGTCTGCAAGCTTCTACATTTTGGACAAGTCTAAAACTGCTTGGGTGAAAAGTAACGCCTCAATCTTGTACAAGGCTGATATAAAACCTACAAGAAGACCATTTAACCTTTCCCAAATTACAAATTTTGGACCGGTCCAAATTGAAAGAGTTTGCAGACAACAATTTTAAATTTGATGAAAATGGCAGAAAGTTCTCAAATAGGGTAGAAAACACTGTGGGAAAAGGAGAAATTGCTCGTTACGAGCAATTTCTCCTTTTCCCACAGTGTTTTCAAAAGACTTGTACTGCAGACACGTGAAAACCAGGGCTTGTTTGGGAAAGAGTTAAGTAAATTGAATGGCACAAGAAGAGCTTGATTGAAGTTGCTTGATTTTCAGAAAAATTCTCAGTCGAAAAAGGGGCATAACTGTGTCAAAAATTCTTTGATTGTTACCTGGCCTTGTTGTATGAACTCCCCTTTTGATAATTAGCAACTGGTCTGTATTTGAAGTAATTTGACAGATATCTTATAAAATGTCAGTTTTTGCTTAATGTAGAAGCTGACAAGACTATTACAATACCTCGACAATTTTTTTCAAAACAGCCAAGCTAAAAATGTGGGAAAAGGATCAATTATTAACAAGTAATTTTCTATTGTCCAATAAAATTTTCAAACCTTGTTTTCTACAATAACTATAATATAAAAAGATGTAATTGTGTTAGAAGAGGTTCAATGACCAAAAATAACGAATTCTGCCGAGCGTGCGTCATTGCGGGATCGCCGCTAAAAACCTACAAATGGCACATTTAAAATATGTCTAATGGGCAAACCGGCATGTCATAAATACACCACGACGGCCATAGGTGTGAAAAATATGCAGGGTCAATCAACTGGTAGAAAGCAGTTTCCACTTTATTTGTTCTGTTGTTGGAATAAACAAAGGCGTTTGGAACCATTTTGTTGTTCATACTGGCGATTTTCATTGGATAAGCATCTTTTATAACCGGGGATTTCCCTAATTTTGACCAACAGATAACTTTGTCACAAGTATGCAATCTCAAGTATGTTCTGCATCAGTTGATCGCAGTCTGCAGTGGCTGAGAAGAAAATAACTAGATCCACCCTCAGTTATTTGGGCAATATGAGTGAAAAAGCCCAAAACAGTTATTCAGACGGAGCCTACCAACTGACCGAATACAGACTTGGATCATACAAAGAACACCCAGAAACCTTAACCCTTAGAGCGCTGAATTTATGAAGTAAACCTTTTCAATGGAGAAAAACCTCCGAAATATTGTCATTTCAAGGTTGTTTTGGCCAGAAGGTGTATTGAAGTAGCTGACAGTGTAGATCAAAGATCAGACTGCACATTCTGTCAGCAAAAACAAATTAAGTTGGTTCCAGCGCTTTAAGGATTAACAGGTAAGTCCAGCCTCCAGACAAAAACGTTATCAAAATAAGTGCTTCTTGACATGATTGACTTGGCCCCATGTAGCATGAAGATGGCCCCACTTTTTAAGCTTGGGCAGGCCAGAAGCCCCTCTAGCTCGATACCTTGGCAGAACACTGAATGACTTACCCTGCAGTGGTAGCCTGTTTTTCTGAACATGATGTGGTGGGTTTTTCTGCTTCTTTAAAAAATAAAAAAAGAAAATGATAAACAAATTTTTAACGGACTACATTCATAGTGCTAAACAAATATCATATAGAGCGGGGTCGGGTATGTCCAAACAGTTAAGCCTCATCTGTGAAAATTCGAAATTACCAGCAACTATTTTAGAAAATCCAAAATCAATAGCCTAACATACATGATATACTTTCCCACCTTTATGCACGTATTTGCCTTGAATAAAATAAGTTACATATGTGTAGAGGGTAATGCGGCTATAACCGAACATGTTGTCTCTACTGAACAGGTACTACGGGTACATGTATTCCTGAACATTTTGAGATTTTCTAAAAAAAATCGGAAAACTGAAGGAAACATCTCGAATCATTGTAATTTATAATCTAAAACACAGTTTTAAAATTCGCGGTATTTTTTTATTCACATTTAAACATGATTTCATAATTTGTGACAATTCAATCAAGGAAAGATTTACAGTACAGTGCCTATAATTCATACCAACAATACGTGCACTCAAATTCCAAATCATCTATAAGTTCTTCTTCAATACACTGAATGTGAAATCTGCGCAAACAACGAGTGCATTGGATGAAGTTGTCAAAGGGTTGTTCACAAGTATAACAAAGACCTCTTTTTCAAGAATCTTCATCGCTGTCAGACTGGGTCAGTGCCTTCTCTACCTGCCTCCTTTTCTTCTACAGCTCTTGTTGCTTACGCTGTCACTTAGCTTTCTTTTCTGCTTCTCTCTTAAGTTTTTTACTTTCTCTCTCTTTTTTTTTCTCTTTCGTCCTTCTTCTTCTGTTTTTCTCTAAGCTCTATTTTTTTTCCTCTATATTACACGCTACATTCTGTAATACTGCATGCTTTTATACTGGTACCAGAAATTAGATCTAGATTTTGATATTAATACATTCTCTGTACAGAATCTCGCTTGATTGAATGGTGTTTTATGGCGCTTCCAACATTGTTTCAGTCATATGGTGACAGGTCACATGTTCATTATTATATTTCCTTGGTTTCACCAGTACTAAGGGGTCCTGCATGGCTAAATGGTAAAGTATAGGGCTCGTAACCTAGAGGCCCTGGGTTCGAACCTTACTCGATCCACTGGGTTTTTCCTGGGTGTGTACTTGGGCAAGACACCTAAGAGCCCTAGCCTAGTTCAGGGAAAACCCAGGAAATACATGAATATGTGAGCTGTCGCCATGATATGACTGAAATAATGTTGAAAGTAGTGTACAGCACAATTCAATCAATCAATCAATTCAACAATTCGAAACTAGGGCTCTGAAATGTCTCACCCAAGGACACTCCCATGAAAAACCCAGTAGATCCAGTGAGGCTCGAACCCGGGGCCTCCAAGTTACGAATCATACACTTTACCACTGCGCCACGCAAGACCCCTCGGTTTGTTCGGAAATACCTGATTATATGAAAATATATATGGGTCATCATATTTCCAGGTAATTTATTGATCTATGCACAAATAATGCTACAAATTATTTGTTCAGAAACACCCGCATGTTCGGCAATACCCGACCCTGCTCTAAGTCACATTAATAAATTACACTGATAACTAGTACTGTTGCAGGCATACAGATATCCCTTAACCCTGTACCAAACAAGTATTTTCTCATTTTCCTACAAAGTTTTCTACCCTATCAAAGACAAACCCACCATTTGACCCAAATTTGTTTTCTGCAAATGCTTTCAATTTGGACTTGTCCAAAATACTGTTGTTCGGGAAAGGGTTAAATGGTCCCCTTGTCAGTATGCAAGCAAAATTTCAGAGGACCAAAAGACATGGAAGCATTTGCAAGCAACAATTTCAATGTGGCTCAAATGCTGCAATTTGTCTTTGATAGGGTAGAAAACCTTGTGGGAAAAGGAGAAAATGCTGGTTATCAGCATTTTTTTCTTTTCCCACAATGCTTTCAAAAGGTTTCTTTCCCAGGGTCGTTAAAAGTCGGCATCGTGCAGTAAAGGGTTAAGCCCCGTTTCACCAGAGCATGGCTCAAATAAATATTGAGGGGTAACAAGATCAAATCCTTGCAAAATATTGAACCCTTACCTGTCGTAGACGTAGGTGATTCCTTTTTATTCTGAGCTGTTGATGGCCTCTTATTTGGCTCTTGTGATTTTCGTCTGAACAGGGCCTGTCTGGGGGTAGGTAATTGGGGTGGGGGCATCATTTCAGTTCTGTGCGCAGGTTCAGAAGATGCAGACAAGTTAAATAATTCTGTTACATTCTGAAACATTAAAACACAGATGACCAGAAAAAATAAATTGGGACATTTTCAGTTACAACTTAGAACTGTGACAGGCACACAAATCCCCCCACCTTGGATCACTGCCAATTTGAAGAACACAAGTGGGCCTCTGGCCTTAAAGCGCTCACCTGTGTAAATACATCTAGGATTGATAAACCTTAAGAGATCCTGGTTGTAATGATGTAAGTGACCTATTGATGACAGACTTGACCCATTTTTGAACTTATCAAAGATATCATCAAGACAAACATTCTAACAATGTTTCATGAGTATCGGACAGAAATTGCGGTCTCCAGACTGCACATAAGCTTCTTCTAAGATTGGTCTCAGTGACCTACTTTCTGACACAACATGACCCAATTTTGAACTTGTCTAATATATCATCAAGACAAACATTTCAACCAATTTTCACCAGTATTGATCTAAACTAGCCTCTAGAGTGCACACAAGGTTTTTCTAAGATTTGTTCCAATGATCTACTATTTGACTTTATGTGACCCAATTTCTGACATGTCCTTGTGAGAGATTTTACCAAGATAAACATTCTAACAATGTTTCATGTGTATTGAGTTGGAAATGTGGCCTCTAGAGTGAATACAAGGTTTTTTTTTTCTAAGATCTGACCAAGTGACCTACTTTTCGACCTTCGTGACCCAATTTCTGACATGTCCCAGGTAACATCAAGACAAATATTCTCACAAAGTTTCAAGAGTATCAAACTGAAAATGTGGTCTCTAGAGTGATGCAAGGTTTTTCTGAGATTTGGCCTTGTGACCTACTTTTTGACCAAGTGTGACTCATTTTCAAACATGTCCAAGCTATCAGCAAGACAAACATTATGAAAGTGTTTCAAGAGTATCGGAAGAAAAATGTGGCCTCTAGAGTGCACACAAGGTTTTTCTAAGATTCAGCCCAGTGACCTACTTTTTGACCCTATGTGACCCAATTTCAAACTTGTCCAAGACATCATAAAGACAAACATTCTGACCTTTTATCACAAGTATCCGGAACAAACCTGTAGCTAAACAAGACCTACAACATCCAAGTAAAACACCAAGATGATGCATTAGGGTAAATAAAGATGAGCCTGATTTGCATTGGTCACTGACTTAATTTACATACATGTATTAACTATAAGCAAACGTTTTGTACCTTATCAATGACATCTTGTTCAGTCTATGACTTCGTAAGAAAACATCCAAATTGAACTGACAGATATTTTGTGATTCATGTCAGCATTGTCATAATTATTTTAACCCTTTACCAGACGACAAAATTTTAGCCTTGTCCATCGCAAGCATTTACAGACGACAATTTCAGTGTGGCTCAAATAGTTCAATTTTACTTTGATAGGACAGAAAATATTGTGGGAAAAGGAGAAAATGCTGGTTATCAGCATTTTCTCCTTTTCCCACAATGTCTTCAAAAGGCTTCTTTCCAAGGGCATTAAAAGGCATCATTGTGCAATAAAGGGTTAAAAGAATTACCATTTTTAACCCTTTACCATATGACAAAATTTTGGACCAGACCAAATTGAAAGCATTTGCAATTAAAATTAAATGTAACTTAAATGATTATTTCTGTCTTCATGAGGGTAGAAAACATTGTGGGAAAAGGAGAAAATGCTGGTTACCAGCATTTTCTCCTTTTCCCACAATGTTTTCAAAAGGATTCTTTCCCAGGGTCGTCAAAAGGCGGCATTGTGTGGTAAAGGGTTAAAAAAAAGCAATTTTCCGTGTGGCAGTATTTGACCACTGTGGGATTTTTGTTCACATTTGGATCTGGGTCAATCCTGATGGCAATAGACTAATGATCTTTGCTTGTCTAATAATATGGAATACCCACAATATTGGGATAGCAGTACAGTGGATAACACTTATTCGCAATCCTGTTTATTGGGATTTTTCGTTATTAGCAACAGTCAGTCCAGCACCTGTCATTTTCCTATTTTGACAATGTAATTTAACCCTATACCCTGTAACCCTGCACCAGACGACAAAATTTTAGCCTTGTCCAAACTGAAAGCATTTGCAGACGACAATTTCAACGTGGCTCAGATGGTGCAATTTTCTCTTGATTGGGTAGAAAACATTGTGGGAAAAGGAGAAAATGCTGGTTACCAGCATTTACTCCTTTGCCCACAATATTTTCAAAAGTCGGGATTGTGCGGAATGGGTTAAACCGTTATTTTGGACCCTGTAGACAAAAAATTTAGTTTTTTTGCACCAAAAACTTTCCAAAAGATTCGAAATTCCACTGTTTTTTAGCAATTATGTGGCATAAAACAAAGAAAAATGGTGATCTTTTCCACAAAAAGTAATTTTCATTTGTAGATGTAAGTTGAATTTCAAAGCATATAGAGACTAAAGTCAAAGTTACAAGCCATTGCAGCAGCACAGACGAGTCCATGTTGACTTGGAATTATCATTTTCACTATTTTATCATTAAAGATATAAATTATTGCCTTGTTTAATATTATCCTTTTCATTTAAAAAAGTGTAATGATGGTTACTAAACGTCTCCACTTTGCAGGCATTTTGAAACGTGGGTATGTTAAATCAGCAACTGTTTTACAACACTGCAGCGGTAATTTGCTATGCAGTTTACTACACTGGTTGTATCTTCATTTCAACTATCAGATGGTTATGCCAGATAACAGGTGCATGTTCTTACGAACATGAAAGTTCGCAACAAATGCCTAGCCCAAATACAAACCGCTCCGGCTGGGATTTGAACCCATGCGGCTAAGTTCCTCGTTTATCGAGGTTTTAAAGACCAATACACTAACCACTGAGCTAAAGAGAATTCTCCCTAACGCAGTTGTCAGAAATTGATTTTATACGGGAAGAAGCTATGCTGTAAGGAAGGAGTGATCTCCCGTAACAATGTAATGTTTATTCATAACACATATTGTGTTTTGAATATACATGTACACATGTAGCGATTATAAGATAACTGGAAACCAGAGATATGCGTCAAAACTGATGTTTTCAATCAGCTTGTTTTGGATTTTATGTAAAACAAAGGATTACGATCGTTAATGGCAAGGATTGTTTTTGGGCACTATCTAAATAAGAAGTTAAAGATATAATAAAGTTTTCAAACTGATTCATTTTGAAAAAAAAAAAAAAAAAAAACATATTGCATAAACTTATGAATTAATTAACTCTTCACCACACAATCCCGAGTTTTAACGACTCTGAAAGAGAAGGCTTTTGAAAACACTGCGGGAAAAGGAGAAAATGCTGGTAACCAGCATTTTCTCTATTGCCCACAATGTTTTCTACCCTATCAAAGAAAGAAATAATCATTTCACCTGCATTTAATTTCTCATCTGCAAATGCTTTCAATTTCATTCCATCCGAAATTTTGTCCTTTGGTAAAGAGTTAAATGATCAGGATCCGAGTGCTGATTGTCTGTCACTAATACGAAACAATCATCTGCATCTTTCATCTGACGTCTGGTTTGAAAGAAGCATAGGTTTGTGGAGACGACCACTTCATCGCAACATTTTCTCGGACAAACAGGAGTTGCAAATAGGTGGAATCCACTATATTTGACTTAGTATTCTTGTCAATGTAACTATGACAGTAATTCTTACCTGACTCCAGAGTTTCCTCAATTTGGCTTTATTATGACCACTTGGTGCAGCGTCTTCACTTTCTTTGTTCTGACTCTTCTTTATGGTGTCTGCCTTAAAATTTCTGTAAATTGAGTAGAAGCACATCAGCCATGCTCTGAGAAAAGGGAGCTTCATGGATCTGCGAAAAGTATCGGCCCAGGTCAGCCTGCGCAGTCTGCGCAGGCTGACCTTGGCCAAAACTTTTCGCTATCGTTCAATTCTCTGTATGTCAAAGGACCAGTCTATCTTATGATACATTCGGTTGTTAGACAAAATTGTTATCATAGATCCATAATTATGTGATGACTTGCTTAGTATCATGCATCACGGAAATGCATTCAGCCCCTTTTGCCCCCTTTTTGAGACATGCCTTGGCAAAAGCAGATTAACCCTTTACCATTCAATCCCGGCTTTTAACGACCCTGAGAAAGAAGCCTTTTGAAAACATTGTGGGGAAAGGAGAAAATGCTGGTAACCAGCATTTTCTCCTTTTCCCACAATGTTTTCTGCCTTTCCCCAAACAAATTTTAATGTTTTAGTTTCATTGATATTGTCGTCTGCAAATGCTTTGAATTTGGACAAGTCTAAAATTTTGTCGTTTGGTAAAGAGTTAAATGAATCTCTGTGATGGATTACACCAAGCAAGTCATCACAAAGTCCATTAAAATCCATCTTGTCTAGCAACCAGCTAAATCAAGAGGTAGAATAGTTACTGGACATGCAGGAAACTCACCAAAAGCAAAAAGTATCGACACAGGTCAGCCTGCACGGAGTGTGCAGTCTGACCTGTGTCGATACTTTTTGCAGATGCAGTAAGCCCCATTTTCACTGAGCATGACTCATCTGCAATCGTCATTTTGCAATTATAGTGCAAGCAATTTTAGACGACAAATAAAATGTGGCTCAAATGATGAGATTTGGCTCTGAACGGGCAGAAAACAATGTGGGAAGAGGAGAAAAATGCTAGTTACCTGGTTACCATGAAGTAGAATGGTCCTTGGACATGCAGAAAATTTACAAATAGCAAAAACTTTTGATCCATGTCACCCTGCGCCCAGGCTGACGTGAGCTGACTCTCTCTGCACATTCACCTTTGACAGAGTAAGCCTCAAATAAAATGCCAAAGAATAAATCTGAGCAACATAGCCTGGAGCAAAAACTGCTTTTTTGGTGACATTTATTTCATAAGGTCAAAACGAAATATATAAAGTATACATACTTTTGAGAATAAGCGTAGGTAGGTCGAAAAATTATTTTATTTTTTCAAAGTTTTTTTTTTCTTCAAAAATGTCTTCTTGCTCAAACTGTTGTGGAAGTTCTTTATTTTTCATACTGTCCTGTATAAACAGTTGATATTAAAGTGTTATTTACTTTTGCTTGGCTTAGTTTTCTGTCATATTGTCTCTTTTAAATGCTTTCTCCTTCAAAGCACTCATGATTGTTATTGCACACTGGTCTTCCGTTCTCTCACTTTCTTAAAGCTTTTTTAAGTTTCTCGACATTTTTGTAGAGCCCTAAGTTTATAATGTTATAAGATGTGTATGTTTATTCGATAGTCGCATGTTAATGACATTGATTTCTGAAGTAAGTAGGATGTCGATGCCCTACGTTTATTCCAGCTGATTTATTTCAAGTTTATTGACGGATTGGCCATCTGGTAAGCCCATTTTTGGTTAGAAAAAAAGCTGTGGGAGCCTCAATAACGGACTTTACCAAGTGCCAAAATATTAACCCTTATCCTGCTGAATAAAAGAAATGAGAATTTCAAGCCGATAGCGTAAGCCCAAAACTTTCCTGTTTCAAAGGGATTTTTGGAGGAAAAATATCTCCATATCGGGCAGTGTAGATCAAAGTTCAGACTGCACGTTTTGTGCAGTCTGATATTGATCTACGCTGTCCGCAAAAGGTCAGTGAGTCACGATAAGCAGCCTAAGGGTTAAATGATAAACATGTGGAAAAAATGTGTATGACTGGGCATCACAACTGAACACAGTCTTGTACCTGAACCACATTTATATTTGTTTTAACCCAAGTCAAAGATGTGGCAAAACTGTGTCAAAAAATTGCTTGTAACATGCACTTCCGATCTAGGTTTCCCCTTTTGATAGCTGACAACTAGTCCGAGTTTGGGAGTATTATGGTCATGAATGACAGAGTTTTCAGAAAATGTCCTAGGTATTTCTCTACAATGTAGAAGACCAGGCTTTGACATTTTCTTACAAAGGCACACAAGTGGCCAAAAGTAAACAATCTGGGAGTCAACATGCAGACAAATTAAATTTATAACATTTAAAGGTATGGATATTATTAAAATGAGTCTGTTAATATGTTACAATGGAATCTGTCAAAGTTCCTATTGCTGGCAAAAACATGTTATTAAAATATGTGCCATGCTCTGGCAAAAGGGGGCTTAACCCTTTACCAGACAAAAAATTTTGGACTGGATAAAATTGAAAGCATTTTCAGACGACAAATGAAATGTAGCTCTAGTGATTATTTCTGTCTTTCATAGGGTAGTAAACATTGTGGGAAAAAGTGAAAATGCTGCTTACCAGCATTTTCTCCGTTTCCCACAATATTTTCAAAAGGCTTTTTTTACAGGGTCATTAAAAGGCGACACTGTGCGGAAATGGGTTAATGCATCTCCTTGATGCATTATACCAAGCAGGTCATCACATGATCATAATTGATCCATAAGGTACATGTTGTCTAAAAACCCATATAATCCCGAGGTAGATTGGTCCTTGGACATACAGAAAATTGACCAATAGCAAAATGTTTTGGCCCAGATCAGCCTGCGCGGACTGACCTGGGTTGATACTTTTTGCAGATGCATTAAGCCTCCTTTTCACAAAGTATGGCTCAAATATATAAAGAACTATTGTAAAACTAGAACAAAATTAAACTGCATTTTGAACCCTAAATTGTTTACATTTGGCAGCCAGTGGCCTTTAAGTTTCCACAGCATACCCAAATTTCAAGCTTTACCACGATTCACAGGAGTATCAAATCTTGATTACTCATCTAAGAATTTAGAATTTGAATTTGAAGTTAGAACAGTTGATGAAAACAGCTTCCAGGTTCTTACCAAGATACAAAAGATGACCAACACACTCACCTCTCTATGCATCTCCGTTTCCTTCCATTAGTCTCTGCTTCACCCACTGACTTCTCAAACGACAATTTTTTCTCAGCTGCCTATCACAAAACAAGAGGGCCATGATGGCCCTGTATCGCTCCACTGGCTTATAAACCATAAATACTAAACATTTCAATTCTGAGCCAAATGGTTTCAAAATGAAGACTTACAAAAGTTTTCTCTGTAAAAGCCCTTGTGAAAGTTGAGACCCGCAAGGCAAAGCCATTTTTGATCCCAGAGCTATAATTACTTGAACCCTGGTAGAGGTCCACAAGATAAAGCCACATGCCAAAATAATACAAGTCTATGCTGTATGGTTATAAATAAGGCGATTTTCAAGTTTTGTCCATATGAAGCCTCTGTAAAACATAAGACCCCTGATGCAAGGCTAATTTCAAAAAAAAAAAAATCAAAACAGGAAGATTTCTTAAGTTGTCACTATGTAAGCCCATGTAAAACTTGTGACCCCTGCGGCAGGGCCGATTTTGACCCCAGGGCGAAAATTTTGGCCTGCTTGGTAGAGGCCCACTAGATATAGCAACATGCAAAATTTGGTAGCTCTAGGCCTTATGGCTAGGTACAGGAAGATTTTTAAAGTTTTCTCTATATAAGCCTATGTAAAACTTGTGACCCCTGGGGCAGAGCCAATTTTGACCCCAAGGGCTATAATTTGAAGAAACTTGATAGAAGTCTACTACATAAAGCTACATGCCAAATTTGGTAGCCCTATGCCTTATGGTTTCAGACAAGAAGATTTTTAAAGATTTCCAATATTTTTCAGTTTTGTTGCCATGGCAACCAGGGTTTTTGAAGGAATCAAATTCTTTCAAGAAATTCTGAAGAGGACCATGCCAGGATCATTTCTGTGAAGTTTCATGAAAATTGGATGGGTAGTTTCAGAGAAGAAGATGTTTGAAATAAAAGTTAACGCACGGACGGACGCACACACGCACGGACGGATGCACACACGACGGACACTGGGCCATGACATAAGCCCACTGGCCTTTGGCCAGTGGAGCTAAAAATCAAAATCATTATTCTTCCACAAATATCTGACAGAATTGATTCTGGTTCCATACTCACCAACCAATCGTAAGAACACTCTTAGTCTTTTATCCTGTCACCTCCTATAAATTCCACCGTATAACAGGGGGTCATATAAACTTGGTGATATACGGTCACTTGACCACGTGACTAGGTTTATTATGTCAGTTGGTCACGTGATCAAGGTTTATTAGGCTAGTTGGTCATGTGACCAGCCGGAACTCCTTTTTTAGAAGCCGGTACACGAAATCAATATTTCAAAGTAAAATTATCGCTTAAAATTCGATGCACATGTTGATTTTCCTTATTATTTAAAATAAAGTAGAATTCTTCGCCACAACATTCTTCCGAGGGTTTACGTCACGTTTATGACGTAGTCCATATTATTCATGACGTCATTATTACAGCTGCATGCATACCAAAAGCGCTTTGCACAGTTCGCCATACAAGTGTGTTTTTTTCATAGTGCGAAAGATGTCAATACGTGCCTTAATTTCGAGCGAAATATTCTATCTAGTCGGATTTATGTTTGTAAATGTGAAACAGGATAAACAGAATAGTGTCGTGGATTGGAAAATTTGAAGAATAGACAGTAGTGTCTTTGATTCAAAGAAAGTTTGTCAGGCTCGGCTCGGGAATTTTATGGTATCAGTACCATAAGATATTGAATAAAAGGTATGTAGTCTTTGTATCATGTCTGTTTTTTTGTTTTGATTTGTTCATTTACAGAGCGTGACAGGATAAATAGAATAGATGGTTGGTGTCTTGGATGGTTTAAGTTTATCGGGCTCGGCTCCGGAATTTATCCGGTTCGCCTTCGGCTCACCAGATAAATTCCTCCGCCTTGCCCGATAAACTTAACCCATCCAAGACACCAACCATCTATTCTCTATTTATACCTGGGATTTACTAAATTTTAAAGTAACACAACTTCCAAGTGGCTAAACCAAATAGTTTAGCCAATCAGAAGTTGTGTTACTTTAAAATTCAGAAAATTCTGGAGAAATAAGACTAAGAACGTTCTTAAGAATGGTTGGCGAATTTTTCCTGCATGTTTTACACAGTCAAGTCTTGATCTACATTGTCTGCAAATTCTTCTGAAGCTTTTCCCAGCACCCTCTATCCTTTTACAAAACCATCTTTCCAAAACAACACTGTAAAGATAGAAGATATCTTTGAAACAAGAGTACCATTTGTGGGTGCCAACACTCAACTGCCATTGCTTGACTTCCAGTGAAAATTTAAGTTGAAAAGGGGGCATAACTGTGTCAAAGATACTTTGATGGTTACTTGCCCTTTTTGTGCAGGTTCCCCTTTTGATAATGAACAACTTGTCCAAGTTTGAAGTAAATATCTTTAGTGATAAAGAGTTATTACAAAATGTTAAAGTTTTGGCATGATGATGCAGACAACAATGCAAGGGCTACGGCAAAACCTCGATGTTTTCTTTGAAATCAGCTGAGCTAAATATTGTGGAAAAAGAAGAAAATGCTGGAAACCGGCAATTTCTATTAACTCTTTACTGCATGGCAAATTTTAAACTTGTCCATATTAACTCTTTACCAAATGACAAAATTTTAGACTGATCCAAATTGAAAGAGTTGCAGACGACAAAATAAATGTGACTGAAAAATTAAAATTTGTTTTGGGAAGGGTAGAAAACATTGTGGGAAAAGGAGAAAATGCTGGCTTCTAAAGAGATGCCTTACCACACAATCCATGGTTTCAGCGACCCTGAAGAAAAATCCTTTAGAAAACATTGTGGTAAAAGGAGAAAATGCTGGTAACCAGCATTTTCTCCTTTTCCCACAATGTTTTCTAACTTTCCTAAAACAAATTTCAAGTTCTGAGTCAAATTTACTTTGTCATCTGCAAATGCTTTCAATTTGTACGAGTCTAAAATTTTGTCGTTTGGTAAAGGGTTAATCCTTTCCCAAACAAGCCCTGGTTTTCATGTGTCTGCAGTACAAGTCTTTTGAAAACACAGTGGGAAAAGGAAAAATTGCTCGTAACAAGCAATTTCTACTTTTCCCACAGTGTTTTCTACCCTTTTTGAGACCTTTCTGCCATTTTCATCAAATTTCAAATTGTCATCTGCAAACTCTTTCAATTTGTACAAGTCTAAAATTTTGTCGTTTGGTAAAGGGTTCAACCCCCTTTTGCCTGCGCATGGCTCATTTATTTTGCCATCTGCAAATGAGTAACATTTCATGTCTAGTAAACATTTATTAGATTTTACCCTTCATCACACAATCCTGAGTTTTAGCAATGCTAAAGACTTTTGAAAACATTGTGGTAAAAGGAGACAATGCGTTGTGCAAAAAAACATGACTTTTGAAAACCTTGTGGAAAAAGGAGAAAATGCTGGTAACCAGCATTTTCTCTTTTTTCCCACAATGTTTTCTCTTCCATATGCAATTTTCAATTTCTGAGTAACAGTTATGATCTGCAAATGGTCTCAATTTGGATAGATCTAAAATTTTGTCATCTGGTAACAGGTTATATACAAACCTCTAACAAAAGTGGCTTTTGAAACTTTTTGAAGATTTTTTCAAGGTATTTCTTCATGACTACCAGAAACTGACTGTAAGTATAGGACATTAAGGTCTCATCCTGTGTGTTCTTTGTGGAAACAATGATCTTCAGCATCCTTCTTGTATGCTGTAATGAAAAATAATGACTTAAATGATTAAATGAGAGCTTTCCTTCAAAATCAGACATTCTGTGCTCTTCCAATAGGAAAGTTTATTAATTGGAAAGAAATGTGAACAGGCCAACAATAACCCACAACAACCCACGCCCTACCCATTTGTAGCTTTGTCGTCAATGGATATGGAAGAAAAATTCTATAGACTAGAACTCCCAGAACAGTCTGATAATCACAATGTTTGTTTGTTTGTATTGGAGTTTAATGCAGTTTAAACAGCTTAGGTCATATCACAGCCGTCAGTGCACATATGCATGTTTTGCCCAGCTTTCTTGCACCATTACTGACACAACTTCCTTATCAAGTCACTGACTACTTTTCTCACATGTATCAGTGGTGAGAGCCGAAAAATCCCCACAAAGAAAGTTTGCCTCAGCTGGGTATCAAACTCGCAACCACCAGGTCACGAGTAAGTTACGCTAACAACTGAGCTACCCTGCTGGGCTGATAGTCATTATGAAAATTGCAGATGCACAAGTTTCCATGATAGGAAGGCTTCAATTGAAATATCGCCAATATTGGTTGAAAACTGTAAAAAGTAGAAGCGGACAAAAATTGTGTCTACAGATGGACAGACAACCTGGGTGCATATTCACCAACAATTCTCAAGAGCACTCTTAACCTTATTCTCTAGGATTTTCTCAAATTGAAAAGTAATACAGCTTCCAACTGGCTTAACCATTTGGTTTTGCCAATCAAAAGTTGTGTTACTTTCAAATTTACAAAATTCTGTATAGTAAGACCAAGAATGTTCTTAAGAATGGTTGGTAAATACGGACCCTTGTTCCAGCATAACAGGCCCCTGCCCTCCCCCCCTCCCCCACTTCACTGTAGGAGGTAAAGGAATCAGAAATTTCTGTCATTTTGTGGGCTTATAACTACGTGTATCAGGATTTTCCCCGTCTTTCTTTTTTTGGCAATCACCAATATATGTGGTGTAAGGGATAGAGAAACTCGAGGGATTTGTCCTCATTTAAAACCAGAAACAGCAAAAGTGATTTCTTTGAAGGCTGCAAAAAAATACAAGAGGACCATGATGGTCCTATCGCTGACCTGAGTACTATGCAGTACAGGTTAACAATGAAGATAAATACCAAATACTGAAGTTCAAGGCCAAATGATTATAAAAGAGAGACAACTCACAACTTTAATAGAGGTCTAGGCCTTTGGTTACCCAGAAAATTTTCTTATAATTGCCCGACAGATACCTAAGCACAAACGTCTAAGCCCCAGGACAGGACCTGTAATGATCCCAGGGGCATCTTGTGTGCAAAATTTCTTGAGGTCCACAAGCTGATGTTTCATGCAAAGTATCATAGCTCTAGGCCTTTTGGGTTTAAACAAAAATTTTTCAGTTTGCATCATATATGCATGTAGATGCTACAGGGTAAACAAGTCAAATACAGCAACTCTAATTGAAGGGCAGATAACTCATGTTGTTTGAGTCTAATTATACCCATAATCAAAAATCATCCAAGATCTTATGGTCATATAAATTTTTACCAAGTTTGGTACTGATTGGTACATACTTGTAGATGCTAGAGTGTAAACAAAGTCAAATATGGCAATTTTTCTAATTCAAGGGCAGATAACTCCTACAGTTCTTATCCAATTAGATCCATAATCGAACTCATCTGAGATCTTATGGTCACATACATTTTGACCAAGTTTGGTGCTGATTGGTAAATATTTGTATATGCTAGAGTGTAAACAAAGTCCAATTCAGCAATTTTTCCAAATTCAAGGGCAAATAACTTTGGATGTTCTGGTTCAATTATGGGAATATACATTGTGACCAAGTTTGGTACTGATCGGTCATTATTTGCAGATGCTAGAGTATAAACAAAGTCAAATATGGCAAATTTTCTAATTCAAGGGCAGACAACTTGGACAGTTCTGGTCCGATTAGATCCATAATCGAACTCATGCCAGATCTTATAATAACACACATTTTGACCAAGTTTGGTGCTGATTGGTTAATATTTGTAGATGCTAGAGTGTAAACAAAGTCAGATTCAGTAATTTTTGCAAATTCAAGGGCAAATAATTCCGGATGTTCTGGTTCGATTTGATCCATAACGAACCCATCCAAGACCTTATGGGCATATACATTGTGGCCAAGTTTGGTACTGATTGGTCAATATTTGCAGATGCTAGAGTGTAAACAAAGTCAAATATGGCAAATTTTCTAATTCAAGGGCAGATAACTCAGATAGTTCTGGTCCGATTACTTCCATCATACAACTCATCCGAGATCTTATGGTCCTATACATTTTGACCAAGTTTGGTATTGATTGGTTAATATTTGTAGATGCTAGAGTGTAAACAAAGTCAGATTCAGTAATTTTTGCAAATTCAAGGGCAAATAACTCCAGATGTTCTGGTTCGATTTGATCCATAATCCAATTCATCCGAGACCTTATGGGCATATACATTGTGGCCAAGTTTGGTACTGATTGGTCAATATTTGTAGATGCTAGAGTGTAAACAAAGTCAAATATGGCAAATTTTCTAATTCAAGGGCAGATAACTCAGACAGTTCTGGTCTGATTACTTTGATCATAGAACTCATCCGAGATCTTATGGTCCTATACATTTTGACCAAGTTTGGTATTGATTAGTTAATATTTGTTGATGCTAGAGTCTAAAAAAGTCAGATTCAGTAATTTTTGCAAATTCAAGGGCAAATAACTCCGGATGTTCTAGTTCGATTTGATCCATAATCGAACCCATCCGAGACCTTATGGGCATATACATTGTGGCCAAGTTTGGTACTGATTGGTCAATATTTGTAGATGCTACAGTGTAAACAAAGTCAAATATGGCAAATTTTCTAATTCAAGGGCAGATAACTCAGACAGTTCTGGTCCGATTACTTCCATCATACAACTCATCCGAGATCTTATAGTCATATACATTTTGACCAAGTTTGGTATTGATTGGTTAATATTTGTAGATGCTAGAGTGTAAACAAGAAAATTGTGGACGGGCGGGCGTCAGACGGACGGACACCGACAGATGGAGAGTGATCACAATAGCTCACTGAGCACTCCGTGCTCAGGTGAGCTAAAAAAAGGTTGGTTGCAAAGATATGATATCTGAAAGATTTGGGATTTTTCACTTTTAATGATATTTATTTTGAAATTGATATTACAGAAGGACCAAGGATTTCTTTTGAAAGTAAATTAACTAAAACTTTCTTTATGAAAACAAAGTTTATTATATAGATCTAGATAAAGGTACATGTCATGCTTAAACTACGTGAAGTTAGGTAGCACTTTGAATAACATTTGTAATACTACCCTACTTGACGATACCACTAAATGCCACTATGCCTTCAAAAATTTCTGGGGAGAACCCTGGACAGACAGGCGACGAAAACCATACAACAACATAAGTTCTGCTGGCTTTCAGCCAGTATAGCTAAAATGTCGTATTACATAGTTCAGTAAGTAACAAAGTTCACTTAGGTTTTTCTCCACTCTTATCAAGAATTGAATTATGACTGCAACAAAATATAAAATAATACCTGAAAAACATTAAGCACCCTTTTCTCATCACATGATTTTGCATTGATAAAAATAACAGTTGGCAAATGCTGAAGCTTTTGACATACAATACAAGTGTGAAGTTTCATAATTTCTTTAATTAAAACTGAAGAAAACATTAGTAAAAAAAGATGAGAAATACTTCTAGACTGGTCTAAACTGAGAGCATTTGCAGATGATATAATTGATGTGACTACAATTAGAAACTAGTTTCCAGAAGGGTAGAAAACATTGTAGGAAAAGGAGAAAATGCTGGTTACCAGCATTTTCTCCTTTTCCTACGATGTTTTGAAAAGGTTTGTCTCAGGTTCCCAAAAACAGGGATTGTTTAGTAAAGGGTATTTTAAATAGCTATTTTAAAGTGACTGCTTTGACAGTTTACCAAACAACAAAATTAAAAACCTGTTTAAAGTATTTGTAGAGTTACCAAACAACAAAATTAAAAACCTGTTTAAAGTATTTGTAGACGACAAGATAAATATGAAAAAAAAAATTAAAATTCGCATTGAAGGGGTTGTAAACTGTGTTAAAAGTAGAAAATGCTGGTGACCTGCATTTTCTACTTTTTCCACATTTTTTTTTCAAAAGGAATTGTCCTCTGTGTCGTTAAAAGTCAGGACTGTATGGTAAATTGGTTAAATGGTTTCCTTTGCCTGTATTCTACGTCCTACTTTGCATTATCCCTTTACGAAATGACCCCAGTCTGTTATGCAAGTTGGGGATCAATTAAAGACACATTTTTACTCCTTTCCACTTATTTTTCAGCTGGTTTATAGTTAATTTCATCTTGTGATCATTCTTGTATCTTCATGTTACATATTGGCCCTGATGGGCAAGATTGCAAGATATATCAGAAATGCCAAAAATCTTGGTAATTGATCTGTTTACACAACTGATCAAATTCTAAGCCATTCCACACAATTTCAAGTTTTAAAAAAGCATATTTCTTTGGTTCCCTCAAAGCCTTAAAAAGGGTAAATAAAATTGTTGGCACACACACAAAAATTCATCCACACTTTTTCCTTGATCCGCAAAAGTTTTCAAAAGGTGTCTTCTTTGTGCCTTATAAACATTGTAGTACTAAATGTATCACAGGTATATATTTAAATCTCTCTTTCTGTCAGTATATCTGGCAGATAAATGTACAGCATAAATCCAAGATCAGACTATGTTCTATGAAGTCTGATCTTGATCCATAATGTCTGTGAAGACAATCAAATTCAGATTCAACACTTTGAGGGTTAACCCTTCAGCACACAACAAAGTTACAGGTTTGTCAATATGAATTTTCTGAAGACAACATATAAAACCCTTTTCCAAACAACAAAGTTTTGAACTAGACTAAATTGAAAGTGTCTGCAGGTGACAAATTAAATGTACCTTACATGACACATGTCTTTCAGAAGGTAAGAAACGTTATGAAAAGAGAAAAACATGTTGGTTACCAGCATTTTCTCTTTTTCCCACAATAATTGTAAAAGACTCCTTTAACAGGGTAGTAAAAACCATGATTTGTGTTAGACATGCTAAACTCTTTATCACACAAGAAAACTGTGACCTTGTCCAATTTGGACCAATTTGCAGACGACCATTTAAATACGACTTAAATGACAAAATTTTTCTTTGATAGAGTAGAAAACATGGTGGGAAAAAGAGAAAATGCTGGTTACCAGCTTTTTCTCCTTTTCCTTTAATTTTTTTTCAAAAGGCTGCTTCCTCTGGGTCATTAAAAGTTGGGATTGTGTGGTATAGGCTTAAAAGTGGCTCAAGAAGATTTTTAAAGATTTCCTTCTTTATCTCTATGTGAAATCCGAGAACCCACAACATAGGGCCAATTTTTAACAACAGCGCCATAATTTGAAGTATTTTGGTAGTAGGTCACTAGATGATATTACATGCCATATATGAGAGCTCTAGCCCTTACGGTTTGGGACAAGAAGATTTTTAAAGATTTCCCTCTTTATCTCTATGTGAAATCCGAGAACCCACAACATAGGGGCAATTTCAACAACAGCGCCATAATTTGAAGTATTTTGGTAGAGGGCTACTAGATGATGCTACATGCCAAATATGAAAGCTCTAGCCCTTACGATTTGGGACAAGAAGATTTTTAAAGTTTTTTCTCTCGGTTGCCATGGCAACCAGAGTTCTTAATGGAATTCAAATCTTTGAAGTATTCTGAAAGTGCATCACCTAAGGATCATTTCTGTGAAGTTTCACTGAAATCTGTTGGGCGGTTTCAGAGAAGAAGATTTTTTAAGTAATTGTTCACAGACGGACGGACGGATGCACGGACAGACGGACGGACGCCGGACAACGATCGATCACAATAGCTCACCCTGAGCACTATGTGCTCAGGTGAGCTGAAACTGCGTTTTCTAACCATCGTAATCTGTGCATCCTTGCAGTCGTCAAGGGCAACATTTGAACATGAAGACTCAAAAATGATTATGGTTTCACAAAATAAAGATGAAATGGGTTAAAAACTGGCTGAAAACAAGTATATGAGTCATGCTCTGTGAAAAGGGAACTTAAAGCATCCGAGAAAAGTATCGGACCAGGTCAGCCTGCCCACTCCGCACAGGCTGACCTGGGTCAAAACTTCTAGCTACTGGTCAAATTTCTATAAGTCCAAGCACCAGTACATAATTTAGTTGGTTGTTAAAAAAAGTGGCTATTATGGATCCATAATTATATGATGGCTTGATTGGCACACAGATGTATTAAGCCCCCTTTTGCTAGATCATGGCTCATATATGTATCTTTACCCTTTACCACACAATCCCGACTTTTAACAAGCCAGAGAAAGAAAGCTTTTGAAAACATTGCGAGAAAAGGCGGAAATGCTGGTAACCAGCATTTTCTCCTTTTCCTACAATGTTTTCTACCCTTCCAAAAACAAATTTCAATTTTTGAAACACATTTCATGTCTGCAAATGCTTTCAATTTGGACAAGTCTAAAATTTTGTTGTTTGGTAAAGAGTTCAGTCCTCTTCTTCAGGTTAATCCTTTACCGATCATTTCCCAGTTTTAACGACCCTGTGGAGGAAGGCTTTTGAAAACATTGAGGGAAAAGGAGAAAATGCTGGTAACCAGCATTTTCTCCTTTTTCCACAATGTTTTCTACCCTGTCAAAGACAAATTCCATCATTTGAGCCAAATTGGAATTGTCCTCTGCAAACGCTTTCAATTTGGAGAAGTTTAAACTTTCCTCATGCGGTAAAAAGTTAAAATGGAGATTGTTTGGTAGAGGATCTACAAACCTTTTGTTCAGTATCTAAGTTCTCCAATTTCCATTCAGTATTTAATAATATTTTGGCTCTGTCAAATGCACCTGCTCTGCAACACACCAGTACTGCCTACAGACAGAAAAGAAAACAATAGGGCCATTGGCCAAAAATCACTCACCTGAGTATAGATATATGGGATTCAAAAACTTGACCCAATTTTCCAACTCCTTTGAAATATGATCAAGCCAAACATCCTGACCAACTTTCATGATTATGCAGCCTCTAGAGTGCACCCAAACATTTTCCTAGGATTTGTCTTAGTTACATACATTTTAAGCCCTGACACGACGTATTTTCACACTCCTCCCCTCCACAACACAATCCCAACTTTTAATGACCCAGAAAAAGAAGCCTTTTGAATACATAGTGAGAAAAGGAGAAAATGCTGATAACCAGCATTTTCTCCTTTTCCCACAATGTTTTCTGCTCTAACTAAAACAAATTTCAATTTTTTTGTCACATTGATTTTGTCGACTAAAAAATACTTTTGATTTAGACTGTTCTAAAATTTTGTCATTTTGCATGGGGTTAAGATCATCAGGATAAACATTCCGATCAATTTTCACAAGTACTGGTTTGAAAACTATCCCTGGAGTGCACACATAGTAATTGTTGTCACCAGCAACAGGCATGACAAACAACAAGTGGCAGACTCCAAACACAGCATGATCACAAAAGCTCGCCTTCAGCACAAAGTGTTCAGGTGAGCTAAAAAAAAAAAAACCTGACCATATAAAGATAAATAAATAAGAAAATATGTTGAAATACACCCACTGTATAAAATGCTGTGACAGCCTATAAACGATAGGAAATAAGACATGTGTACGCAAGCAGTTGTGGCTGTCGAATGTTGCAGCAATAATGTACTCTACATTTCTCTTGACCAGAAAACAAAATTTTAGACCTGCCTATATTAAAACAAGCATTCTGATAGTATTGCATAGCAATACACAGTCCCTTACTGGCCGCATGTATCGCTGGCATGTCAGTGAAATTTTTAAAGTCCAAGGCCCGTAAATGCGTCAAAAAGCAGTGGAGTGGGACGAAACTCGAACTTGATGTGTAAGTCATGGTGGTTGATGTACACACCAAAAATCAGCTCTATATGTAGCAGCGTTTAGAAAGAAAGTGTGGAAAAATGTTTTGTCAGTGAAATTTTGTAAGTCCAAGGCCCGTAAATGCATGAAAAAGCAGTGGAGTGGGACGAAACTCGAACTTGATCTGTAAGTAATGGTGGTTGACTTACACAGCAAAAGTCAGAATATCTACCAGCATTTAGAGAAAAAAGTCCGGAAAACTGATTTATCAGTGAAAATTTATAAGTCCAAGGCCCATAAATCCTTGAAAAACCAGTGGACCAGAACAAAAGTCGAACTTGATCTGTAAGTCATGGTGTTTGAGTTACACAGCAAACCTAAGATCAATACCTACCAGCATTTAGGAAAAAAGTCCGAAAAACTGATTTATCAGTGAAATTTTTTAAGTCAAAGGCCTGTAAATCCGTGAAAAACCAGTGGACCGGAAAAAAAGTCGAACTTGATCTGTAAGTCATGGTGGTTGAGTTACACAGGAAATCTGAGATCAATACCTACCAGTGTTTAGGAAAAAAGTCCGGAAAACTGATTTATCAGTGAAATTTTGTAAGTCCAAGGCACTGGTGCTCGATCATTATTAGGTTACTTATCGATCATTATTCAAAATCGTTGCTCGATAAGTAACCTAATAAATAACATGGTAATCAAGGCAAATTGACCTCTTCCGTATCGCCGTAATTTTTTCGAATAAAACACAGTCGTGTGCAAAAAGTATCAAATGGCTGGAAGGAAGATATATTTATTCAAGTAGAAATGGTAAGTAACATTTAACTTACTTACATGTATCGAAGAAATTTAAGTTTTTTTACAAGTTACTTTTGCCCAGAAGATTCACTTTACGTCCACTTCCGGTCTGATTGATTTTCAACTGACTTCAACAGACTCTTTTTACAACAGGTGATCTGATTGGACAAATAGGAAAGGTGTGTTAGGCGTGTCTGGCCTGAATTTTCCCACGAGCTGTCAAACTTTTTCAAGAGACAGATTGCTAGACTTGTAATTATGCTGACAGAACTCCGAAATTGAGCAGCTTTAAAATTTATTTCAGAAGGACACAATGTTGTTCTTACTGGCCAGGCAGGGACCAGCAAGAGTGTTGTCTTACATTTTTACGCTTCAAAACAGCCGTTAAAAGTTTGACCAATCAGATGACTCGTATCATTTTGAAAAGGTCATAGGAGGTTACCGGAAGTGAGCCAGTGTGGAAACTGACGTTAATATGCCTAAAATTGTGAATGCAACGAAAAAAGTGTCGTGTGCAGTATTAACTGGTCGTTTATGAATAACTTTACCATGTAACTGTCGATTTAAACATGTATTCTGATGAATAACATTCAATTGTGGAGCGAATTAAGTTCACGATATAAATTATGACCGTCTCAAACAAAGTGAGTTTACCTTGCCTTGATTACCATGTTATTTATTAGGTTACACATCGAGCAATGATTTTGAATAATGATCGAACGCCAGTGGTCCAAGGCCCGTAAATCCATGAAAAACCAGGGGACCGGAATGAAAGTCGAACTTGATCTGTAAGTGATGGTGGATGACTTACACACCAAAACTCAGCTCAATATGTACCAGCGTTTAGAAAAAAAGTCCGGAAAACTGAATTGCCGGACTGACGGACAGATGGACAGACGAACAGACGGAGTGCAAACCTTAAGTCCCCTTCGGCTTCGCCGGTAGGGGACTAAATATTTGCAGACATCAAAATTTAATTTTGATCAAGTGCTTACCACAAAATTCTGAGTTCAAATAACCCTGAAAGAGAAGACTTCTGAAAACATTTGTCTTCGATCCTTTACCACACAACCCCGAGTTTTAACAACCTTAAGGAAGAAGCCTTTTGAAAATATTGTGGGACAAGGAGAAAATGCTGGTAACCAGCATTTTCTCCTTCTCCCACAATATTTTCTACCTGATCTGATACAAATCCCATCATTTGAGTATCACTTTATTTGTTGTCTGCAAATGCTTAGAATTTTGACCAGTCTAAAATTTTGTCGTTTGGTAAAGAATTAACTCATTCTAGAGCACAGTAGGCTTTTAAATTACGTTGACAGACCACCAGTATTGCAAATTATGCAGAGAACAATCATTTGAAAAAAAAAGAAAGGAAAGGGACATAACTGTGTCAAAAAACACTTTAATACTTATCTGCCCTTGTTGCATACGCTCCCCTTTTGATAATAAACAACTTGTAAAAGTTTGAAGCAAATATCCTCAGTAATAACAGAGATATTACAAAATGTCAAAGTTTTCACACGACAATGCAGAGGACACAAACAACGCCAGGGCTACAGCAATACCTGAGGTTTTCTTCAAAAACACCCGAGCTAATAAAAATACAATGTGTTGTTTTTTAACAGTACTAAATATATTACTGAAAAAGGAATGACTGCTTGTTTAAAGCTGTTGCTTTTAACAATGTTTCAGAAGCTCTCACCAGCACTGCAGCAGAGACAAAAAAATCATATCATAGATAAAGTTTAGCCCATAACCATCCAGCCCTGTGTTCTTTCAATGTTGATGAGAAAACCTTTTTTATGATAAAAATGCTTAAATCCTATATAAAACCAGTAAAACTCTGCATTTTCTTCTTTTCCCACAATCTACCCTAAAGAAAAAAAGAAAATTTTATCCGCTAAGCCTTTTCAAGATGACAAAATTTTATACTTGATCAAATCTTAACCCTGTACCACAACATTCCGAGTTTTAACCATCCCAAGAAAGACTGTTTTTGAGAACGTTGTAGGAAATGAAGAAAATGCTGGTAACCAGCATTTCCCCTTTTCCCACAATGTTTTCTACCCCTTTGAAAGAAACATACTATTACTTCACCCACAATCAATTTGTTGGCTTCAAATGCTTTCAATTTTAACAAGTCAAAGAATTTTTTGTTTGGTAAAGAGTTAAGCATTTTGCAGACTACATAGCTTCAGTGATGGGACATTTCTTTAAAAAGATAAAAAACAGTGTGGGAAAAAAAGTGACATGTCACCTGTCCTAAGCATTTAAATCTAGCACTGATACCACTGCAGCCAATGTACCCATCCAACCATTCTATAGTCATCAACCATATTACATTGCATTCTTATTACTCTTCAAGATTTAGACAGAAAAGCAATTTTAGTAATTTCGGATTGGCTAAACAATACAGCAGTGTCTATTCTAGGATGCACAATTGCGGGATTTACACTAATTTTTTTTTTCAGATCCCACATAAATTCAGATCCAAAGTGTGAGTCCTGCTTAAAAAATAAACAATAGAAAAGTCCAAAAACAAAAAATTTACTGTTGCCTTGCAGAAAATACTGCTCTTCTGAATAAAACAGCATAAGAGCCAAACCTGTTTTCACAACAAATTACTTCCATTTAAAATAACCTCCCTTTACAGAGAGTGGGTCAAAACTGCCTACTTCCAAAACAGCACATACCAAAATGGCAAACTTTACCAAAACAGCCTACTTTATTGGGTACCAAAAAGGCCTTTTTTTTAAATTTGACTTCGACTTTGGTTATATCAATGAATTTTTTCAGAATTACTTCTATAATTGTCTTAGTCTTGTCTATTTTTGAAAAATGAATTTAATCTTTAGAGAAGGGCATTACATGAAACTGTCTTTTGACACGTAGCCAGGTTAGTTAAGATTACTGTATAGTCTTAACCCTTTGCCAGACGACAAAATTTTAGCCTTGTTCAAATTAAAAGCATTTGCAGACGACAGTTTCAGTGTGACTCAAATTTTTCTTTGATAGGGTAGAAAACATTGTGGCAAAAGGAGAAAATGCTGGTTACCAGCATTTTCTCCTTTTCCCATGTTTTCATAAGGTTTCTTTCTCAGGGGCGTTAAAAGGCAGCATTGTACGGTAAAGGGTTAAACAGGACTAAATGTCTTTTATGAGCTTCATATTTCCAATCTGTTTGAAAATCGTCGCTCCCACTTTTTGAAGATTCCCTAAATTTTTTAGATTGAGGGGGAACATCCCATCTCATTTTCAGTTTCTGCATTATACAGGCCCTGGTACTCTCTCTACAGTACTTTTGTCCATAAAAAAAGTATTTGCAGACAACAAAATGAATGTGGCTCACATAAAATAATGTGTTCTTTTTCAGGGGAAGGAAAAATTTAACCCTTTAGTAGTAGTAGTAGTAGTAGTTTTATTCGGTTAAAATGTACATAACATGGTAACAATAAGACATGTGTAACATTAAAAAGATACTGACATGAATACTAAAACCATGTAATGGACACCAGCACCAGGGATAGCACAAAAAAGAGATAAACTCTTATTTCCATTGTGGTCCCTTAGTGTTGGCGTCATGACATAGAGCGGCAAATTAAAATAAATATATCACGTTAAGCCTGACATACAATAAAGTTAAAATTGATGGGCACAGAGGATCACAGAATGCTTTATATATCACACGATTTTAAAGATTGTCAAACAGATGTGTTTTTATCGCACGCTTAAAAGTATTGAATTTATCCAGTTTGGTAATATGGTTTGGCAACTTATTCCATAATGAACAACCTATAAAGCTAAAAGACTTCGAGCCATAACTTTTTACTCTTGGCAAGACAAAACCTCCTTTTAGACTTGATCTAGTTTCATAGTTGTGTAAAGAATTTTGAGGCTTGAATTGTTCATTCAAATATTTCGGTGAAGAACCGTTATAAATTTTAAAAACGTTACAAAGAATACTTTGTTCTACCCTTTTGTTAACAGGCAACCAGTTTAGTTGTTTAAAATGCAAAGGAAAAATATGATCATTACAATTTAGGTTTAGTATAAATCTTATGAGCTTATTTTGAGTAGTCTGAAGCCTATTTTTGAAGTGCATGGAAAGACCATTATACCATACAGAGCAGGCGTAATCATAGTGGCACTGAATTAAAGCTTGTATTAATAGTAATTTAGTATGCTCAGTTAGGTATGCTTTTTTACGATAAAGAAATTTAAGCCTAGAATTAGCTGTTCTAATAACCGAACGTACCATTTCATTGAAAGTCAGATGTTGATCTATGGTAACCCCAAGGTACTTTACAGACGATGCCGATTTAATAGTGGAACCATTGCAAGAAATTGATAAGTTTGGGTTACTCTTCAACTTATATTTAGAGCCAAATAGTATAGACTCTGTTTTACCAAGATGGAGAGATAGTTTATTGTCCACAAGCCAGTGACTTACAGATTTTAGATCATCAGACAAAAAGGTCTCGATTTCAATTTTGTTCTTACCAGAGACTAAAATACAAGAGTCGTCTGCATAAAGAAGGAGTTTATTTTTTACAGTAGCCGGCATATCGTTTACGTAAATTAAAAATAAAAGAGGGCCTAAAATAGATCCCTGTGGTACTCCACATGTGATTGGTGCAAATGATGAACGGGTCCCTGAAACATCAACAAGCTGTTGTCTATCCGTTAAATAGGACCGAAACCATCTTAAAATATCATTTCCAAGACCAGAAGCTTTTAGTTTCAACATTAGATTGGAATGGTCTATGGTATCGAAAGCTTTCTGTAAATCCAATAAGACCATACCCACCATGTTACCTTTATCCATCTCCATTCTTATAAAATCAGTAAGAAATATTAGACATGTGTCGGTTGAAAAACCACTTCTAAAGCCTGACTGAAATTCATAGATTAAATTTTTCTCCCGGAAATAAGATTCAACTTGATCATATACTACTCTCTCAAAGAGTTTTGATATCACATTTAAAATAGAAACCGGACGGTAATTCCCAACTTCAGTTTTATCATTTTTCTTAAAAAGAGGAACAACTCTGGCAGATTTAAGATCATCCGGAACAACGCCTTGAATCAGAGATAAGTTAATGATGTGAGTTAAAGGACCAACAATAATAGGTGCTCCATCCTTAATAAAACGACACGGAATCTCGTCTAAACCGGTTGCCTTGTTAACACTGAGGTCATTAAGATATTTCAAAATCTGAGGCTCTGGAACAATGGAAAATGAAAAGGAGTTAGGAAAAACACCCCTATCGGCATAGAATTTACTAAAAAAGTTAAAGCCATATTTGGGTTCTATTACCGGAAGTTTTTCAACAAGCTTAGATGCTACAGTTGTATAGAATGAATTAAACGTTTCTGAAATAGTTTGCTTGTCAAAACATACATTACCGTCAATATTAAGGCTAATACTGTTTTTAGATACGGAACACTGCTTTTTCGAAGGTAGACCCAAGTTTTTAAGAGTATTCCACAAAGTCTTAGAGTCATTCTTGGAATTTTCGATAGAGTCAGTAAAAAAATTCTTTTTAGCTATATCAACTGCATATTGTACTTTGTTTCTCAGTAACTTAAAAGCCTCAAAATTTCCTGGAGACCTATCAGTTTTAAAACGACGAAAAGCTTTATCACGATCATTTAACAGTTGTAAGATTTCAGAAGTTATCCATGGTTCTGTTCGCTGTTTAATCCTTACTTGCTTAACAGGTGCAATATTATTTATGACAGACAAGAATATGTGTTTAAATTTATCCCAAGCGTCAGATACATTGTCAGACAGTAAAACAGGACTCCAATAAGCAGAAAGTAAATTTTCCTGAAAGGTAGTCTTATCATAATTTTTCAGTGAACGGAATGAAACAGTGTTATGAACACCCATAGATAATTTGGAAACTTTTCTAGTACAGTAGATCATGCAGTGATCACTTAAACATGTGTTTAAAACACCAGACTGCGAAATATTTTCACTATCAGAAACCAAAATTAGATCAATAGCTGTCGAGCTTTTTTCACATATTCTTGTATAGTCACAAATAAGTTGCTTAAAATCAAACAGTTCTATAAAAGAATTAAATAAATCTAAGACACGAGACTGGTTCATAGATAAGAAGTCTTTACCACATAATCCCATGTTTTAACAACCCTGAGAAAGAGACCTTTTCAAAACATTGTCGGAAAAGGAGAAAAAGCTGGTTACTAGCATTTTTTTCTCCTTTTACCACAATGTTTTCAAAAGACTTTTTCCTCGGGTCATCTGGTAAAGGGTTAAATCTTCCCTTTACCAGACCAAGAGAAACAGTTTGTTGTTGGAGAAAATGGATTTTATAGACCCATAATCATGTGATAACTTGCTTGATATTATGCATCAAGGATGCGCATTAATCCCCCTTTTGCCAGAGCATACCTCATTTATTTGTTCTACTGAATTACTTTAGTTTACCTCTGTTTTGATATCAGAGACTAAGTTTTCTCCTTCAGCTTTCAAAGCTGTCTCCTGAAGATCAACGAGTTTTTTGAAAGGCGAGACCATGTATTGTAGCGGAGTTTCCTCATCGCCGTCTTCATACTGTAAAGTGACATCTTCACCGTCAGCCAGTCGACACAAAATCACCATAAACAACCATTTCTGCTTTAAAGACTCATTAGCTGGATAAATGTCTGAATCTTTCAGGATACCAAACAGACCTGGAAACAACATGAATCACTGCTTTAACTCTTTACCACACAGAAACATTTTAAACTGGTTTAACCCTTTCCCACACAGGCCCGACTTTTAACGACCCTGCGAAAGAAAGCTTTTGAAATATTGTGGGTAAAGGAGAAAATGCTGGTAACCAGCATTTTCTCTTTTTCCCACATGTTTTCAACTCTTCCCAAATCAAATTTCAATTTTTGAGTCACATTTATTCTGTCGACTGCAAATGCTTTCAATTTGGACTAGTCTAAATTTTGTCGTTTGGTAAAGAGTTAAATTGAAAGCACTTGCAGATGACAATTTAAATGTGACTCAAATGACTGGATTTGTTTCTGAAAGGTAGAAAACATTGTGGGGAAAAGGAGATTATGCTGGTTACTAGCAAGTACCATTTTCTCCTTTTCCCACATTGTTTTCAAATGTTCAAATTCCCAGGGTCGTTCAAACTCTTGTGTTTTTCTCAATGTTTCATATAGTCCACGTTTTCCCTCCGTGTTTCCTATTGTCAGCATTTTCCCTCTTTGATTAACCCTTAGAATGCCTTTCACTACTATAGTTGCCTTTGTGGCCAGTGTAGATCAAGATCAGGCTGCACAAAACATGTCCATCTACACTGTCCACTAAGCTGAAACAGTACAGACAAAAGGCAGCCATGAAATTACAATAACCTACTTCTTATGCTAGACTCAAACTTCCCTTTGGGTTTATTTGGTGCTTTATGGGTTAATATCGTTGGCTTTTTTTCCAGCTTTGTTTATATTGCCTTCTTCTAAGGCTAGTAACATGTTTCTGTGCTGGTAGCCTGTATATCAAATAATGTGGGTGTCCGCTAGTTCCATTTATTGAATTATAGCTCTAGTTTTCAATGATCTTCCCCTCTGATATCAATGACAGAAACTGATTTTGGAATATGTAGGTATATCCCTATTGCACCTATGCATTTGTGACCGATAAGCCTTTATCTCCTTTTCCAATAGTGGTTCTAGGTATTACCTATCCTTATGCAGTTTTACCAAGTATCAGATTTCAACATGTCCTACAGTGGGTGTGTTTTTATAAATGCAGATATCTTTGCTATTAAATATTGGATTTTAGTATTTTTTTTTTTACTTGTAGACAGAAGAATTGCCTATATGACAGTATGAAGGAGGTATGGAGACAGGTTTATATATTTCCAGTACATTATCAAATAAAGGATGGAGTCGAGAAAAATGATAACTTGTGTGTTGTCTTTTCTGGACCAAATGGCTCATTTTCTTTTAAATACATTCAAATTCCCCATTGAAATCAATGTTTTTTGAAAAGCATAACTTTCAGTCTATAAAAATAAAAAAGAACAAATCAAATTCTATTATGTGTCATCAGTACAGATGGAAAAATTAAACAGCTCCCATGCTGACATATTGTTACTTTTTTGGCACTAAAATTTAGGAGTAGTGCAGGGCGTCTTTTTCATCTCATTGTGTTTTCCAATGTCATACTTTTTGGTCATTAGAAAATATACTGAACAAATCTTAAAAAAGAACATCTTGCTATACTGCAAAATGAAGTTTTAATGATATTAATGACTTCGCAACTGGAAGCATTTACTTGTAAATTTTTTTCCATCTGTACCCATGTTAGTAATAACTGAAACAATCAACTGAAATGTTAGACAAAAACTGAAATACAACATACCTGTATGAGTGTAAATCTAATTTTACCACCATATTCAACACTTAAGATACCCCTTTACCAAACAGCCCTATATTTACAAGTATCCGACATAAACGCCTATCGAAAATATTGTGCATATGGAGAAGTTGCATGCAACAAACAGTTTCTCCTTTGTCCACATTATTTTCTTTTCGACAGATGTTTTCAAAAAGAAAGTCTACACTTTTTCAGCCATGATGAATTAATTCTATTCGACCCGCACAATTTTTCCACTATGATTACTGAAACACCCACATTTATTTCCAAATGAATATTTACGCTTTATGCAGCTATACAGAAAATGCACATTTTCACTTTATTCCAGAATGAATATTTCTACCACATAACACTTTGAACTTGAATACTTTGTAAAAAAAATTATGCACTTTACTTACACTTGACCTTGACTAATAGAAAACACATACACTATACTTACTCAAAAACTTAAACACTTAACATATATACACAATATTTACACTGCTAAAAAAAGGAACACTATTCTTCTTTACAATAACAACTCCTGGTGGTATCAAACGCAGTGTTCCCACTCACATCTCTTTTTGGGAGTGCATGCGCTCCCCGGAAAGCAAGTTTGGGAGTGCAAGAGAAATTCTAGGAGTGCACTTAATATTGACAATTATAGAGCATCTATGGAGGACAGTAAGGGTCTGTTGTATTAAAAATTTGTTTTGATGAGTCAAAACTCTGCGGTCAGCTGCTCTTGAAAACAATATGGGTAATTTAAAAAAAGAAGATGCTTGTTTTAATTTCCTTACTCACGGGACCAGTTTCAGAGGGACAACTTACTGCCTGACAGCCAGTAGAATTTCCCATTTCACTGTCAATTTCAGACACTAATTAGCTTTCACTGATTGTTTTATAGAGATATTTATGTAAATTTACTGTTTAAAGTCATTGATAAAGCTGAAGAGACAGTTTGAAAAGCCTATGATTGGACGATGTCAAACCAATTTTTGTTGTGTCATGGGTTTTCGCGTTTCTTGCAGCAATCTTTTTTTCATGCCTGTTAAGTTCTGGAGTAGTATTTCCACATGATTTGACATAGATTTGTCAATAAGAATAGCATGTAACTTCAAAACCTTTAATTTTACACTAGAAAAGCGAGTTTGATTAGCGGTGATAAACAGTGACTTTCACACTCGGTAACTCGTCCCAACTGGCGCCACTGGTGATCGACAATGGGATCCCTGAAACCTGTGAATGCATGCGCGTTTCACTTCAAATTTTTGTGCATGATTATTCAATTCAGTGCGTGAATCACACACATATGTGCGTGAATGGGAACGCTGTGAAAACAAATGATTTATTAAATAATTTTTAACATGATATATTGTGCAATCAATGTCATATTTTTGCAGTTTGAAGGTGAAAAAGGATGCGGAAGTGGTTATTTGTTTGCACAGACAGACGATTTTAAATTTAAAAAAAAGTACAGGACATCCAGTGCAACATGGCGGTTTATTCAACAAGGGTAAATTTAGCGAGTCATAAAGCACCTGTGTTTTTAAACGTAAATATCTCCCCTAATAAAATATGGATTCGATTGTTTTAAATGCTGAAGGATAAATTAATCTTAACGAACTTTAAAATACGGAGTTTATTAGTGAAAACAATTAATGATGTTGGATTTAATGGTGCATGTAAAATCGGCCGGTTGTGGGCGCTTTAAGGAGATAGTGAAAAGGCGATATCGGGCGGTCTGAGGAGATAAAGGTAAGGTGGTTATGGGCGATTTGAGTGCAATAGGGATATATTCATTACATTATCAAAGTATCTGGGAAAGAGAAATAAAAGATACAATACTTTTTGCTCATCTATCTCAAAAACCTTAAAATTGTAGATATATCATTAAATATGAAAAGTATTAAGCAATGCAAAATGAAAAAAAAAGTTTATCTCAAAAAACTAATATTACTAAGTGCAAATAGCATCTGCATTTTCCCTCTATTGCATTGTGTCCGTGTTTTTCCTCTTTTTTTTTTTATACTGTTCGCTTAAAGCGTCCCCGTTTCAGTCACATCCATTAATCATTAATCTGTATTCAATCAAGGACCTTATTGTTAGCCAAAAATAAACAGAAAGACGGAAACAGCCATTTGATACGAGGTCGGTACTTTTTTAATCTAGAATGTGCCTAGGGGACAAGTGAAGATACAATTACAAAAACAAAGGCTTAACATTGGAGCTTATCTTGGGGGAAGGTACCTTCAATCTGAAGGTTCGCTCCGATGTTATTTTTTGATTGTTTCTCTGCTCAGAAACAATCAAAAAATAACATCGGGGCGAACCTTCAGACTGAAAGTAGGGTACCTTCAGTCTGAAGGGTTGCTCCGATGTTATTTTGTGATTGGGTCTCCGCACCCCTTCATATCAGCCCTTCTTTAAGGGCTTCTAGAAATTTAAAAATATTACCGGTCATCTTTCAGTCTGCATAATGTGTCTTAAATCTGCTTGTAAGCTATGAAAATGGACATGAATCAATAGATAAATGATTTAACTTCACATTTACACTAAGCGTAGTGCAAGGTTGTCATCGATCTTTTTGTAATTTAACTTTTATTTGACATAAATAAATCTAGTCAATTTGTAAACAAACACTCATTGTAAATTCAGTTAACTCTTTACCAAAAGACAAAATTTTAGACCAGTCCAAACTGAAAGTTTTTGCAAATGACAAAATAAGTGTAATAAAAAATTGAAATTTAGTTTTGGAAGAGTAAGTAAAAAAAACATTGTGGTTACCAGCATTTTCTCCTTTTCCCACAATGTTTTCAAAAGGCTTCTTTCCCAGTTTCGTCAAAAGGCGGCATTGTGTTGTAAAGGGTTAACTGCGCATATGCAGTCATTTTTATTTGAAAAAATGACATGTGATCGGCAATTTAAGTGATAATTATGACTCCTTGTAGATGAAATACATCCAGTATGTTTCAAATTTTCTCTGTATACCCAAGCTGATGAAACAGACACTGATAAATTGTGGAAAAAAAGTAATTTTACTGTACCAGAAATGACTTCCGGAACATGCACAGTCATGTAAAGCCTAGTTTCAATTTCCATGGAAGTAGGTCAGTGGCAATTTACACTTCAAAATCATGGAATTATGAGGTTACAGTTCCATATTTAATAATTTTGGCATTTTTGTAAAGATTAATTATTTGTCTAATGATCCGTGCCCGTATTATTGGCAGTCAACTATAATTTTGCCGCATAGAGCCGTTACGGCGTTAGAAGAGATGCCGGTATGATCAACTTTCATTCCAGAATGGAACTATGAATGGCTGAGCTGAAGGTGAGCTGAGAAACAGTCACAAAAAAAAGCATCGGAGCGACCCTTCAGACTGAAGGTAAAGGTAGGGGCCGAGATATTAATTGGGGTCGAATCTTCGTTCTTCTCGTTCCTCGATTTACCTTGCAAAATATCTTTGTCATCTTCCGATATTTGACTTGTACTGTTAAATTCAGTCCAGTTTCTATGAAGAAAGTAGTCCGCCATCCATTGTAACACAGTGACAGTAGCGTCCGAAGTGCCCGCCATTATTCATGTCAATGGTTTGCTTGTTTGCCAATAAAACCGCGATTGCAAAATGAGTTAAGGAAGATACATAGTAATGTTATTGCCGGAACATGACTAAAAAGAAATATAGTTTACAAAGTTTTCTCATTCCTACAGCATAATATTTGTATTATCCCACTTAGCCACATCCCTTTGTCGGCAATGCACTTACTAGAATATTAGTTTTAAATACGTCGAAACCTGAAGAGCATTGTTCATTATTCATTTTTCTTTTATTCCATATCACTCTACTCTATGTTGTTAGGTCAGATTAATGTCCAATTCTTTAAGCTTCAAAATCTATCACGAAAAAAAAAAAATTAATAGTAGCCAAGCTTCAATTTTTACAATAAAATGTTTATTACGATTCTTGGCGACAATTAACAGAACAATCGACATCTCCTAATCAAGTACACCTATATTTGCTGGGGAAATCGTACCCTTGAGAACTCGTACCCTGGAAAACTCATACCCTCATTGGGAAGAGTTTCCATTTCTTCTCCGGAAAACTCGTAAGCCCAGATACATGTATAACAAATTATTAATTTATATTTGCTTATCTTATTTTCAATTTGTATCTTCAATAATTATGGATATCTATCAAACATGTTTACTAGTTTCATTGACGCTGTGAAAGTGTAAATAATTTTATATTGTTTTGTGTTCAGCTGTAAAAAGTAAGCCAAATCGAGCTCCTTCTATATGTGTTCATTTGTACCATATTTGTCGTGTTTAAAATTTGTAAATAAAATGTGATCCAATTATCCCTTTATACATAAAACGGTTATTTAAAATGTTAGCATTCCCAAACAAATTTGGATTCAGCTTTTGTAAATCCCTTTTAGCTACATACCGTAGATTGTTTTTACTGAGAATTTGGTGATTTTGCCACCAAGAACCGATAAACAATGAAAAAAATTCTGTTAAAATTGGTTTAAAAAAGTAAACGGCACGTTAGTATGACGTTTCAAATAAACCATTACGGGAAGGTTGCTTCAACAACTTCTACAAAGTTTTTTTTTTTTTCACTATGTTTATCGATGTCAACTTTCATTTTTGAAATCTGTTTGCCATAGCAATAACCACTACTGAACAAGAGCCATCCATTTTTTTCATCAGTATTTCGTGTTTTTACGATGCTTTAAATGAATTTATTTTGACGTATTTATTACTCAGACAAAATTGTTTAAATGCATGAAGTAAAGAGAATATGGAGTAAAAGTTAAACATTGCTCTTTCTCAGAACTACATGAGTAACATTGTTTCAAGACTCAAAATCCTATTATTAGGGCAACGTCATGCATCTACATGATCAATCGCATTAGAAGAAAATGGACCTGTCTACTGACATGTATAACTAATTTTTCAATACTCATTCAAAATCAATTAAATTTATCTAACTTTCAGTGAACATTTTCTTTACGCATTTTGTCCCTAAAACATGATCCTTTAAGGGGCGCTATTATCCTACTTTAATCCGACCATGACATTTTTTTTTTAATTATTTTTTATTGGTTCGTGATTAATTGAAGTGACAGTTTACATCAATACGATTGTCAGTATTGGAAGTAATTCTTCGTCACCTACTCTCGACATTTTCCGGAAGTGATCGTCATGACTTCCTTCGCATTTCTGTATTTTGATCTTCTCTGAACAGTATTACCATTCTTGTCGACGGACAAAGTGAATGTACAGAGTACTAGATAAAGCATGTCAGCGCCATAGGCGAAATCACGTGCTTTTGCGGATGGCCTGGATCAAGATCAGACTGCACAGAACGTGCAGAATGGTCTTAGATCTATGTCGGCCGCTTGTTGAATAAAGCATCAAAGATTAAAATCTTTGAGTTTCAGTTAAATGTATAATTTTCAGCCGTCAAAAGAGGTCGTTTGAACCCAAACGTGGCGCATGCTGAAAGAGTTTATGGAAAAGATAGGAAAAACGGTCAAAATAGTGCAATTACACGATTGTTTTGTCCAGATTATGTTACAAAGTTAGCCGACAGTGCAGATCAACGATAAGGCAGCGCATTCTGTGCTGTTTAACTTTTATCTTGCTCCAAATTGTTTGCACAAGCAACTGAAATTGTGCTGGGTCCAGGCAGTAGTAATTTTTCGACGTAGCTGAAAACACTAGCTTTTGACCTCTCAGTATTGTTATCTTAGAATGAATAAATATTAATCTGTTATTGGTCAAAAAATGTGGACATGTTTATTGTGCGGGCCCCTGCAGCCCGATTTTAAAGCAATTGCTGGTTTGGTTCCTTTCCATTATAACTCTTCATATTGAACCACAAAAATTGTAAATATTCTAATTCCAGTACCTCTTACGCCATCTGTCTTTTTTAACCCATAGGCTGCTAAGCGCGACTCACGGACCTCAGAACGTGCAGTTGATCTTGGATCTACACTGTCCGATGAGGAGACATTTCTCCAACCCCCATAATTTTAAAATACCAACTTGTGGTTTTTACCATCGGCTTGAAAGTTTCATTTAAGTTATTTCGCAGGATAAGGGTTAAAAGATATTTCTTGTTTAACTCTTTACCAAACGACAAAAATTTAGACCATTCCACATTCAAAGCATCTGCATATGACAAAATAAATGTGCTTCAAAAATTGAAATTTGTTTTGCGTGGGGCAGAAAACATTTTTGGAAAAGGAAAAAATGCTGGTTACCAGCATTTTCTCCTTTTCCAAAAATGTTTTCAAAAGCCTTCCACCTCAGGGTCGTTAAAACTCGGGATTGTGTGGTAAAGGGTTAATCACTCCGTATCGCGGTCTCTTTTCATATCTATACATAGATATCTATGGCGATGAACTGATACTCGGTTCCTTAATTATGACCGACAAAGTGACGTCCGAATATATAAAAAAAAGAAAAAAAAAATATCGATCTGGAACCCAGGCTATGCTTAGCCTTCTACTGGCTGAATACGATTTGATCACATTTACTCGTATGTCCCATGGTCGATAATATTCGCTTTGAAATTTCTTAAATTGTAGACAAAGTATACACATAGGACAAGACCAGTGCGGGCTGATCCTGATTCTTTACTGTCGGTGAAGCTTGTGATTGATATTCTGTTCAAAACAAACTTGACATCGCAATATGTAGGGTTTGGTTACGGAGCTAAAATTGGCCGTTTGATCGATTTGGCGCCATATGGTTTGCCTGCTTAACACAACTAAACCTGCTCTTTCTGACAATCTAGAACAAAAATAGATTGCATAAAACATGCACAGAAGGATCACTTGTGGATGTTTTGCTCATAATTGTTCTTAAATGCGTTTAAAACTCTTTTAAGTACTTGAAATCATTATAGCTCCTTAGCAGTACTTTGATTGGTCATATGATTTCATTAACTCAATGTAAACCTATTTGATATAAAGGAACATAATAATGTATATATAGGAAAGCTTAAAGCTTTACCGAAAAGTCCTGTGTTTATACGACCATGGGCTCGGTTTTACGAAAAAGCTAAAGTCTTTAATATTTGCTCAAGTCTACAAACGGAATCAGATTCTGGCTTAACTCGAGTTGGCTGTCTGAAACCGTGGCATTTCACTAACTCTAAAAGACTTTGAAATAGTACTTAACTTTCTGAAATCCTGACACAATGTTTCACTCAACTCTGCAAAATAAACTGATCTAACCCCTTGACTGCTAAGCGGGACACACTGACCTTTTGCCGACCGCGTAGATCAAGATCAGACTGCACAGAACGTGCAGTCTGATCTTGGACCTACACTGTCCGATAAGGAGATATCTTTCCTAAAAAAAAAAAACCCTTTGAAATAGGAAAATTTGGGTTTTTTACCATCGGCTTGAAAGTTTCACTTCCTTTATTTGACAGGATAGGTGTTAACTCACTTAACAGACCCAAACCTTACTATTTAAGGTAATATACAGTCTTAACCCTTTATCACACAACAAAAATGTAGATTTGTCCAAATTGAAAGCATTTGCAGACAACAATTTAAATGTGACTAAAGCGATGAACTTTATCTTTGATAGGGTAGAAAACACTGCGAGAAAAGGACAAAATGCTAATTACCAGCATTTTCCCCTTTTCCCACAGTGTTTTCAAAAGCCTTCTTTTTCAGGATCGTTAAAACTCGGGATTGTGTGGTAAATGGTTAACACTTAAGCTGCTAATCGCGACTCACTGACCTTTTGCGGACAGTGTAGATCAAGATCAGACTGCACAGAACGTGCAGTCTGATCGTTGATCTATGCTGTCCGATACAGTATTTTCTTTGCGGTGAAATCAACTTTTAAACCGCAATGTTTGGGCTTTTAGTATTGAGTAGAAATTTGTGTTTCATTTATTTAGCAGCTTGAGTGTTAATCTTGGTGAAACGTGTCTCAAATAACGAACTCAAGGTAAGTTAGAAAATGAGTCTTTTAGTGGATTTGATTAAAATAAGAAACTTAGCCCTTTACCACACAATCCCGACTTTTAACGACCCACAGGAAAAAGCCCTTTGAAAACATTGTGGGAAAAGGAGAAAATGCTGGTGACCAGCATTTTCTCCTTTTCCCACAATGTTTTCTACCCTTTCTACACCAAAAATAATCATTGTATCGGGTGTGTTTTGTCGCCTGCAAGTGCTTTGAATTTGGACCGGTCAAAAATTTTGTCGTTTGGTAAAGAGTTAAGGGTCTTTTTTTTTTGCGAAACGGGGCTCTGAAAAAGAATAAATTTGAAAACATTGTTGACACAGGGGGAAAATCTGGTTACCAGCATTTTCTACTTCTTTCTACATCGTTTTGTACTCTTACAAAGGCTAGTTCAGCTATCTTTAGCAACATTTGACCCTTAACCTGCGAAATCAAATAAATGAATCTTTCAAGTCGATAGTAAAAGAAACCCAAATACTGCATTTTCGAAATTTATTTTGGGGAAACATATCTCCTTATAGGGCAGCGTAGATCAAAGATCAGATTACACGCTCTGTGCAGTCTGATCTTGATCTACACTGATCACAAAAGCGCCTTGAATCGCATTTAGCAGCCCAAGGGTTAAGTTATCGTCTGCGAATGTTTTCGATTGGGAAGAGTCTAAATTTCATCCTCAGACAAAAAGGGACGAACCATGCTCTGTGAAAAGGGGGCGTAATGCATCTGCGATAGTATTAACCCAGGTCAGCCTGCGCAATCCGCGGAGACTGACTTGGGTCGAAACGTTTGGCTATTGGTCAATTTTCTTTATGACCAAGGACCAGTCTACCCGATGACTCAGACTGTCGATTGTAAAAAAAAAAGTTGCTATTATGGATCCATAATTGTGTGATGACTTGATTGGTAGCTGGTACAATGCATCACTGAGATGCATCAAGACCCCTTTTGCCAGAGCATGGCCCAGATAAATTTCAAACAGAGATAAATATTGTTTGTTGTGATGTAAGTTAAAGATACAAGCTCACTGATTGAACTCGAAAATTGATATATAACCCCTTACCCCTAAAATGCTGGACGCAGCTTACGTTGATTTTTTACAGAAAGTGAAGATCAAGATCAGACTGCACAGAATGTGCAGTCTGATCTTGGATCTACACCGTCCCGTGCTGTATTTCATATTATGGCCAAAACAACCTTGAAAATTTAATAGCAACGTTTTGGTTGGTTTTTTTTTTTTCCCATATTGAAAGGATCCATTTCATTAATACATCGCTCTCAGCGTTTATCTGCTAAAGAAAACTAAATGAGCCATGATCTGTGAATACGGGGTTTAAGGCATCTGCGAAAAGTATCGATCCAGGTTCGCCTGCGCAGGCTGATCTGCGTCGATACTTTTTGCTATCCGTCAGTTTTCTTCATGTTCAAGGATTAGCGTAACCCATGATTAAGTCGTTGGGGATTTTATGGATCCCTAATTATATGTTGACTTGCTTCGTACAATGCATTACGGAGTTGCATTAAACCCCCCTTTTGCCAAAGCATGGTTCAATGAAAATTCCCAGCCGGTTGTGAAAACCCAACTGTTGGGATTTTACAGTTCTTTTCTAAGGAAAAAACTCATAGTATCAAATAGTGTAAAACAAAGATTAGACTGCACGTTATGTGCTTTTGATCACGATCTACGCTGTCCGCTAGGACGCACTTGGTGTCACGAAGCAGCCCAAGTTGGATTAATCCTTAGGCTACTAAGCGCGACTCACTGACCTTTTGCGGACAGCGTAGATCAAGATCAGACTGCACAGAACGTGCAATCTGATCTTGGTTCTACACTGTCCGACAAGGAGATATCTTCCCCCCCCCCCCAAAAAAAAAATATCTTTGAAATGGTAAAGTATGGGTTTTTACCATCGACTTGAAAATTTCATTTCACTTATTTAGCAGGATAGGGGTTAATTACACGCGTGACAATACCACGGTTGAATCTTTTCAGCCTCTACCGTTCACAGAAAGTTTTTTTTTTCCCACACTAGTTTGGAACTGTTAAAATCCATGTACCTGTAGTGGAAGGGCGAAGACAGAAAACATGAAAACTACTTTAAGCCATGCTCTGGCAAAAGGGGGCTTAATGCATCTCCGTTATGTAATGATGCCAGACAAGTCATCACACAATTATGGATCCATAAAATCCATTTTGTCTAACAACCGACTGAATCATGAGGTAGACAGGTCCTCTGATATACAGAAAATTGACCAATAGCGAAAAGTTTCGGCTCAGGTCAGCCTGCGCGGACTGCGCATGCTGACCTGGGTCGATACTTTTCGCAGATGCATTAAACCCTCTTTTCACAGAGCATGGCTCATTCGTATTGGTAAGGAAAAATTCAAGGATCAAAGCTTAGACTGAACGTTCTGTGTAGTCTGGTTTTATTTAACAGTTTTTAGTAGCAAAACACCTATGGGTTAAATTTCATGGGCTAAGGGTAGTACAGTGCAATCTGTGTCACTTGTGACTCAAAGTGACTAGTGAATACGTAATTCCTACCCTTACACATTGTGGCGTTTAAACCCAATACAGCCTGAGAGAAATCATGCGGCTTTTCTCTCTAACCCTGTACAGCACAATGACGCCTTTTAACGACCCTGGGAAAGAAGCCTTTTGAAAAAAAAAAATAAATAAATAAATAAATAAAATAAAATAAAATATGTGGAAAAGGAGAAAATGCTGGTAACCAGCATTTTCTCCTTTTCCCACAACGTTCTTTTTTTTTTAACCTTGTCAAAGAAAAATTGCACCATTTGAGCCACACTGAAATTGTCGTCTGCAAATGCTTTCAGTCTGGACAAGGCTATAATTTTGTCGTCTGGTAAAGGGTAAAATCACAAGAGAATGCCATGGCCAAAAGATAATGATAATGTTGACAATTATCATACGAGTCATGCTCTGGCAAAAGGGGGAGTAATTCATATCCACGTGATGGATGATACCAAGCAAGTCGTCATGTTATTATAGATCCGCGGAATCCGTTTTGTCGAACAACTGTCTAAATTGCGAGGTAGACTGGTCCTTGCACATACAGAAAATTGACGAATAGCGAAAAGTTTCGGCTTAGGTCAGCCTGCGCGGACTGCGCAGGCTGACCTGAGTCGATACTTTTCGCAGATGTATTAAGCCCCCTTTTCACAGAGCACGGCTCATATTTTTTTTGGAGTCGATAACATAACTATTATGTAACAGTAGGCCGACAAGAGTTTGGCTGAAGGGCTACTCATCTTACCTATTACAACTCAATCCCACTTCAATAGCGACATTGAGGAAGAAAGAAGACATAGTGGAAAATGCTGGTCTCTATCACTTTCTCCTTATCCCACAATGTTTTCCACCATTTTGAAAACAGTTTCCTCCGATTAACCCTTTACAACACAATCCCGTCTTTTAACGACTCTGAGGAAGAAGGCTTTTGAAAACATTGTTGATAAGGAGAAAATGCATTTTCTCCTTATCCCACAATGTTTTCTACCCTATCATGGACAAATTTCGTCATTTGGACCACCTTTAATGTCTCGTCTGCAAATGCTTTCAATTTGGAGCAGTCTTAAATCATGTCGTTTTGTAAAGAACAAAATGACATTTAAGTTGTCGTCTGCAAATGGTTTATATCGGGACAAATCAACAATTTTATCGGTGAGTAAAGAGAGTTTTTAGGTTGGAAGTTGAAGGTCATTTTGACGAGTGCAAGTCGCCTCATTTATCAGCTGTCGTAACTTTAGGATTTTGTGTAGATCTACATGTATTTCTATGTGTGATTAATTTGATTTGGTTATTTTTAGACGTAGATTATAACATGAAATATAACAGTACACGTGGTGGGGTGACAGACCAGTCATTCGAACAGGCCTTATTCTCGGGATATTCCGGTGATGGCGGCATTCTTCTTCCGGAAGTCATTCCGAAGATCGACAGGAAAACACTACGAGGATGGTCAGAACTCAATTTCACCGGACTGGCTAAAGAAATTTTGGCTTTATACATTCCAGAAAGTGAAATTCCGAGGAGTGATTTAAGTGGTATGTGTTATAATCATAGCAATTGCATTTTGGATCCTACCGTACCAAATTTTATCTTCAGTTGCTTTTACTAACAGTGTAGATCAAGATCCATCTGCACAGAATGTGCTCTCGGATCTTGGACCTATATTATCCGCTTTACAGAATGAAGCAAAGCAGGTTAGCGTCCGTTTTCATCAACTCTCAACTCTCATCAACTATTTTAAATTGCATTCAAAGTCTTAGTCCCAAAGATTTCAAACTTTCAAAGGTTATGCTATTTATTTTCAGAAGTTACGCAATTTATAGCTTCGGCTATATACATGTATTATAGCTTAAAATATTCTAAGATACATAAATGTCTGATCTTTCGCCGTAAAGTAAGGATATAAATGACAACATGTATAAACTTATCTCACTCCCGTACAATGCTCTATGTTATCTGACATCGATTCGAAATGTAACAATGGTAGATCTACATCACATACGAATGTTTCCTGTGTGAGATTTCGTTCTTTTTACCTGTGCGGAATCAGTAACATTCCGATAGTAGGCCTAACGGCGGAGTATTTCGATTCAAAATTCATTTACGGCTGATAAAAAAAAAATCTCACCGGATTGGGAAGTGTTGATCAAGATCAGACTGCACAGAATGTGCAGTCTGATCTTGATCTACACTGTCCACAAAGCGCACTGAGTGGAGATTATCAGCTCTAGGGGTATTTCGTCACCGGTAGGCAAATTAGATTATTTCGAATGTTTCAGGGATAGTGGACCGAGCTTTCAGAACCTTCACAACACCAGAAATTGCGCCAATAAAGAGGTTAAAAGATGGAATAAACATACTGGAACTGTTTCATGGCCGAACCTGGGCTTTCAAGGATGTGGCCTTGTCATGCGTTGGTCAGCTTTATGAATATTTCTCAGAGAGAAGAAAAATTCATCACACAATAGTAGTCGGTAGGTACCTATATTGGTGTCTTGTAGCCTTCACAGGAATCGATAAAACGGACACGTATGTATAAGATTATAAGAAAGAAAAAACAGTCGTGATATTGCTATTTCAAGGTTGTTTTCTGCTAAGATATACGTCAGATAATGTAGCCAGAACGATTTTGTATTAGCAATAAGGGGTATCTCATACACTTAGATTTACTAGCCTAGCCACTTTTTCATTTTTGAGGAATTCGAAAGATTCCAAAGAAGCTTACTATTTAAGAGGTTAAAATGTACAATCGAGAAGAACCGGTGCCATGGTATAATAATGAAGGGAATTAAGAATACAACACATCGAACTAACGCATTGTCTTTTCCTTTTTGTAAGGAACTTCCGGTGACACCGGAAGTGCCGCCATTGAAGCAGTTCGCGGACTCAAATGGGTGGATATTATTGTGTTGTTACCAAAGGGAAGATGTTCCAAAATACAAGAGCTACAGATGACCACAGTGATAGAAGATAATGTTCATGTATTTAGAGGTAGATCAGTCTGTGTTACTACGTCTTGGTCTGTCTGTCTGTCTGCCTGCCTGTCCGCCCATCTCTCTCTCTCGCTTTCTCTCTCTCGTTCGTTTTTGAGCAGGTGAAGTTGTTACCACCAAATATCCCTAAGTTTAAAGGGGATTTTTTTTTTCAAATTTCTATTGAATTACAAAAACTAAATACATGTAGGTTGTAAATGTTACCAAATATCACTCTCTTCCGTATTGAATTTCCTGACAAGAGTATTGAGGAAAAGACAGAAAAGCTGATTACTAGCATTTCCCGCATTTTTTTCACATGGAGTTTTTAGTTAACGGTAAAACTAGGGCACATTATTAGAATTTCGTTTTTTTTTTTTCTCTCTGACATAACATGGTCTATCTATCTCTACATTGCGCCAAGGATTAATTCTGTTTGCAGTCGACGGCACCTCAGACGACCTTGACCTTGCCATAAAGCCCTGTTTTATGGACCAAGAATTCCGAGAAAAGTACAGGCTGACCAGCATAAACTCCATCAACTGGGCTAGAATTATGGTCCAGATTGTACACTATTTCTACTCCTATTTACAGGTAAACGTTTCTCTGTGCATGACATCCATGTATTCAGAGCTCCAAATAAGGGGGAGTGATGGTAATCTAAATCCACCATTTCTCTCCCAAACCCTATGTTGTGGGTACTCATTAGAATTGTCTCGATGAGACGATTCTGATGAGTACCCGTAACATAGGGTTTAGTGGAGAATAATTAATATTTTTAATTTTGAAATCAAAATCACTCCCTCAGTCTGGAGCTCTTATGTATGTTTTAAAATACCCATTTCTAAATTCCTAGATTGATTTCATGAAGAGCTCTGTCTGGAAGGAAGATCTGAGCCACAATTCGTATGGTAAGGGTCAGGGCTGGGGATCGTTTCCCACGAACGTGGTTCACGACGAAATGTTTTTCTTGTGTTTGAGCATTAGCTCGTTTCCAGATGACAGAATTTCAGACTGGTTCAGTTGGAAAACATTTTGCAGACCGTGAAATTATATGGGGATTAAACGCTGGGTTTGTCCTTCAGGGGTTAGAAAATATGGTTGGTAAAGGAGAAAGTTCTGGGTCCATATTCACCAACCATTCTTAAGAATATGGTTAGTCTTATTCTCCCAGATTGTCTACATTTGAAAGCAACACAACTCCCGATTGGCTAAAACATTTGGTTTAGCCAGTCAGGAGATGTGTTACGTTCAAATGTAGAAAATTCTGGAGAACAAGACAAAGAACGTTCTTAAGAATGGTTGGTGAATACGGACCCTGGTTGCCATCATCTGCTCCTTGTCCCACAAAGTTTTCGATTTCCTTTCTTCTTCAGGATCGTTTCGTTCATGGTTAACTCTTTCGCGGCCATTTTAATACCCAGCATTTTCAACTTTTTTCATCGTCTAAAATTTGATGAGAATGAATTTCGTCATGGTTTAGTATCAGCAGCGGACGGCGTAGACCCAAGATCAGACTGCACGTTCTGTGCAGTCTGATCTTGGGTCTACGCCGTCCGCAAAAGCTATGTAAGCGGCCAATGGCAGCGAAAGAGGAAGCTGATGATTTACAGTTATTTTTTCTTTCCCTAGATGTGTCCGGACTGCGATATAAAGCTTCAAGTTGTTGTTCCCACAGGAGCCTGTGGCAACGTTACTTGTAAGTACTATTGACATTTGAAAAACTGAAAAATAAATTACTCCTACTATAATTTGCGATGTTTGTCGTAAATTGTAGGAATTACAAGCTATTTAGTTGAAATGATATTCCCCGCCGTAAAAAGCCCCCCCCCTTTCATTGAACTGACAGACGGACGGACGGACACGCAAAAACTATATCCCTCCGCCTTCGGCGGGGGATAGAAAGGAAAATTTCGAAGTAGGCTTTGACCTAGCTTCTTGACGCAGTATTTACTTTTGAAGAGTCATCCTAGAGAAATAAATGCTAGTAAAGAAAAAAAAGGAATGAGTAGGTTGCATTGCTGGCTGAAAATAAAGCAAACATCATTAGGTATACAGATGGTTGGTTGTGTTGCCATAATAATCAGTGGGTCGGTGTGTCCATCAGTTATTCATTGCATCCGTCATTCAATCAGTTAGTGAGTAGGTCAGTGGGTCAGCAAGTCGAAAATATAAAGATATAAACATATACAGTTAACCCTGTATTAAGCAGACACGCATGAGAAGCTTAGGTTGGAGTTACTGAATGCAGATGACTGCCGAATACAGTTCAAATATATGACTTGATTTTGATAGCTGTTTTATACAAATTAGCTGCATAAGAGAGGTGATACTAACACAGGTTTGCTTCTATAACTTTTCTCTAGCCGTTCCGTCCACTCAGCCATGTCCATGAGCCAGAGCCGGTCCATACATCCGTGCTCGTGCACCTAACGGTCCGTATTCACCAACCATTCTTAAGTACATTTTTAGTCATATTCTCAAGAATTTTCTGAATTTGAAAGTAACACATTTTCTGATTGGTTAAACCAAATGGTTTAGCCAATCAGAAGTTGTATTACTGTCTAATTATAGAATTAGCTTACCGGTAACAGAATTCTTAAGAATGGTTGATGAATACGGACCTAAGTGGTGTTACTCTCTAATTATAGAATACGGACCGGAGTTGTTATACTTCCTAATTATAGAATTAGTTTAAGAATATTGTTAAGAATGGTTGATGATCTTTTCACTAAATTTTGTATTCCTCAGCTGGCTGTGTGGCCTGGACAATGGGTTTACCGATAGAACTCGTGTGTGCTGTCACGTGTAATGACATTGTGTCCCGGACTTTGCTGACCGGAGATTTCAGTGTGTCCCCGGAAGTCATTCCGACTTTAGCTCCAGCCATGGATATACAGGTATTACATAAAAGACTTGGAGTGCTGGGCCAGACTTTACTTGGTTTTGCCGACAGTGTAGATCAATATCAGACTGCACGGAAGGTGCAGTCTGATCTTAAATCTACATTGTCCGTGACTTTGTAACATATTTTGGTCGAAATAACGTATATAAATTACAATATTTTGATTGTTTTTTTTTTTTTTTTTCTCATTTAATAAAACCATTTCCCATAATTCAGCATTTTTACCTTATACAAAACAATCATGTGTTTTAACGACCCTGAGCATGGCGGTTTTTGAAAACGTGGTGGAGTAATGTTTTCTACCCTTTCAGAGACAAATTCTATCAGGTGAGTCACATTAAATTCGTGGTATGCGACTGCTTTTTTACTTGAGCCATGCTTTGTGAAAAGGGGGCTTAATACACCTGTCAAAAAGGTTCGACTCATGTCAGCCTGCGCAGTCCGCGCAGGCTGACATGGGCCGAAACATTTTGCTGTCTTTGAATTTTCCGCTTGTCAAAGGACAATTCCACCTCATGATTCAGTCTGTTGTTATACAATACGGATGTTATGTATATAGACACTGTAATACTGTGATGACTTGCTCGGTGTAACGCGTCACGGAGATGCATTAAGCCCCTTTTTGCCGGAACGTGGCTCATTTGGAAAAATCTTAGATTTGGTCGTTCGGTAAAGAGCTAAGGGTTAATATAGAGAGATAGAGACACAGACTGGCATGCTAGCCTTGTTCTGGCAAAAGGAGGTCAAATGCATCTCCGTGATGCATTATGCCAGGCAAGTCATCACATAATTATGGATCCGTGATAATCCATTTTGTCTAACAACCGACTGAATCATGAGGTACACTTGAACTTTGACCTGCAGAAAACTGACTGATAGCAAAAAGTTTCGACTCAGGTTGGACTGCGCAGGCTGACCTTGGTCTATACTTTTTGCAGATGCATTAAACCTCCTTTTCACAGAACATGGCTTAAGTACTTTTTATTGTCTAGATGTAATAGCTAACTTGAATCAATATATCTGGCTTTTAACCCTTAACCACACAATCCTGAGTTTTAACGACCCTGAGCCTTTTGAAAACATTGTGGGAAAAGGAGAAAATGCTGGTAACCAGCATTTCCTCCTTTTCCCACAATGTTTTCTTCCCTGTCAAAGGCCAGTGCCATTATTAGAACTAAATTTAAATTGTTCCTGCAAGTGCTTTCAATTTGGACCCGTCTAAATTCTTGTCATGTGGTATAGAGTGAAAGCAACTTGACTCACTATTTCTAATTACGTGTAAAAAGCCAGTTTGTCTCGAATTTGTAGATGTTGACTGTTGTTCTAGATATTTGCATGGTATTGACTGTCTTTCACTTTAAGATACCATACAATATGGAGAGGCTGTGGTACTTATTTAGTGATAGTAATGTCGAGCTTGTCCGAGAAATGATGGCGGAGTTCGAAAAGAAAGGCAAAATACAAGTTCCAAAACAGTTAGCTGACAAGGTAATACTTATGTTATTGAGAATGAGATCGACAGAAAGACAGGTAAACAGACGGAACGTCAGACAAACGGAGGGATGAGTAGACAGACAAACAACAAGACTGACAACCAGACAGACATGTAGTAGAGAAGTAAGTCAGAATTGGAAACTTGGAGAGACAGAATTGCAGCTCAAAAAGAGAAGGCCATGCAACTAAAATGAAGAAGAGGCTTTGTCATGGGGTGCGCGAGATGGAGACAGACAGACAGACAGACAGACAGACAGACTTAGTGAGAGATAGAAAGATAAAAAAAAAAGATAGAGGAGGACCGACGTAGGTAGGGAATTTAGCACATTCTGACGACGCCAACATTTCAATTGCACTTCATGTTTGGCACACATATACAAACATATACAGAAATCTCCTACCGAACTGAAAGTGAATTGTTGCACATCAAAGAAGTTGATAGAGATCGCAGAAGAAAACGGGTTATCCGTTACCCTACAGGCTATATAAGACAGGCAACAAAAGAAGTCAAGGTAACACAAAGGAAAAACATCTTTCTGCCACAAAAATAATGAAACATTTCTATGTAGGTCTTTCAGCGCCTAATATAACCAGGGTCCGTATTCACTAACTGTTTTTAACAAAATTCTTAGCCTTATTCTGAAGAATTGTCTAAATTTGAAAGTAGCACACTTTGGATTGACTAAACCATTTGGTTTAGCCAGTCAGAAGTCGCATTACTTTCTCAAATCTAGAATTAGACTAAGAATGAAATTAATAATGGTTGGAGAATACGGACCCTGATGTCTTTCAACGAATGAAAATACAATCCAGTGAAACTCCAAAATTGTTTCATCTTAAAGGCCAGGCTAAACAAGCGGGCGGTACAGATCGAAGATCAAACTGCACGTACATTTCTTCTGAAAGTGAAATGCATTTTGTCTGAAATTTAGAATCAAGTAGCCGATGATGTAGGTTCAAGATCAGACTACGATCTCTGTTTTGTCACATCTTTATCTGACTCGTCCTTAATAAGTAGTTACAGTTGTGCTTAACTTTGAGTAATAAATTTCATTACATTGAACTGTAGATCCGAGAGGCGATTGTCGATAGCCAGTCCATGTCGGATGATGACGTCAAATACACGATGAGAAAAGTATGGGAAGATAACTCTTACACGTTGTGTCCACATACAGCAATCGGAGTTGCCTACCATTTATCCCACAGGTAAGTCGTTGTAACCAAAGGGCTGTTAAACGTGACGCGATGTGCTTTTGCCGACGGTATAGATCAAGATCAGACTGCACGTTCCATGCTGTACTGTAACATTTATCTTTGCATAGAAGAGCTGTATAAATTGCAAAATTTAGGTATATCATATTAGTTTGAAATTTCAAGTTTTTTAGCAGTTTAACGGTCAATGTCTTGCTCTGCCTCCTGATACGAATTTGCGGTAAACGATTTTGAAAGAGCTTTCTAGGACGATATGAACAAACATTGTGAAATGAGGCTTAATTCTTTATTAAACAACAAATTGTCCAAATTAAAAGTTTTTGCAGATGACAAAATAAACGTGACTCAAAAAATTGGAATTTATATATGAAAGGTTAGAAAACATTGAAGGAAAAGGAAAAAATGCTGGTTACCAGCATTTTCTCCTTTTCCCACAATGTTTTCATAAGTCTTTTTCCTCAGGGTCGTTGAAAGTCGGGATTATGTGTTACAGGGTTAAAACATGAGCAGGGTACATGTGAAAGTATAGGCAAAGCAGACAGTCCTCGTTATGAGCATTTTTTCCTTTTGGCAAAGTGTTGCAAAAGGGGTATACTGCATGACACGAAAGACAATGGTGATAGTGTGTTAAATTGAATAGTTTTACTACTTTTAATGTTGTAGATTTGTACCTGGCTTCAAATATGATCGATTTTGTAACTCCTTCAATGTTAATGAACATTTAGATTAAAGTAACAATAGCTGCCAAAAAGTAAACAATGTGAGTATTCAAATGCATTTAAATCATTTCATTCAAAAGAATGGAAATTATTGTGAAGATAACGATCTGTTATTGCACGGTCGGTCCAAGTGTTAGTCGCTGGCAGAGAGATTAATTTCAAAACTAGGTTGTATTGGAGTTTTAACGCCATTTTAACAGTTCAGGTCATATCACGGCGGTCAGTGACGCACCCATGTGTTCCCTGTCTTTCTTACACAAGTACTGACACAACTTTCTTTCCAAAGCAACTGACTACTTTTCTCACATGCATCAGAGGTGAGAGGCAAAAAATCGCCGGAAAGAAAGTTTACCTCATTCGGGTTTCGAATTCGCAACCACCAGGTCACGAGTCAGACACGCTAACCACTGAGCTACCCAGGCTGGCTCAATACTAAGTTCAAAGTTGCAAGGTCACTGCTTGAATTTAAAAATTGATTTTTTTCTGCCAGCCAATAGCACTTGGACCGACCACATAAAAATAGATTGTCATTTAAAAGCATTTTCCATACTTTTAAATGACAGGGATTAGATTTAAATGCATTTAACACCTTAAAGTTTTAGCTGCTATTGGGACTTTAAAGTTCTCTAATGATTTACAAATGAAAAAAAAAAAGAAATAAAGAAAATGCAAGAGAAAGCTTGGAAAACAGCGTAATAAGGTAAGCCATGCTTTGTGAAAAGGGGGTTTGATGCGTCTGCAACAAGTATCGACCCAGGTCAGCATTTGCAGTCCGTGCAGGCTTGACCTGGGTCTAAACTTTTTGCTGTCTGTCAGTTTTCTACATGTCAAAGGACGAGTGTACCTCATGATTCAGTGGTTTGTTATACAAAATAGATTTTATGGGTACATGATTATGTACTGACTTCCTTAGTATCATGCACCACGGAAATGCACTGACCCCCGCCCCACCCCTTTCCCAGAGTATGGCTCAGTTATAAAAAGCTAACATGAATTAAGTTTTATTGTCTGATAACTTTTTAACACATTGTAGAAAATAGAGCGTTTGCATAAATCGGATGATTTCTCCTTTGCCCACATTTTCACCCTAAAGTGGCTTCATGCATGACGAAACAACACAAAAGAGGCTGTCTGGCATTGGTCAAAAGTTCCGCAAACTGTGATTACGGAATCAAAGTACTTTTGGGTAATCAACAATGTATTCTTTTACATATAAGTTAATTGATGCGCAACAACAGTAGTCATTATACGTAACACCACTTCATTTTTTCTGTTTTCTCTTTCCATTTTCAGCCTACCGAAGGACAAAGAGCGAATCATCATTGCAACAGCATCTCCCGCCAAGTTTACTGAAGCTGTCATTGCTGCTGGTCTGACACCACAAAAATGTGAAAGAGTTATCGCCCTTGAAAACATGCAAACCAAATACGAGGATATGGAGAAGGGACAAGATTGGGAGAAAATACTGAGAATGAAAATAATGAAAGTTTGTGAAAGCGAGAGTTAGGGTACTGCAATAAATATATGATCTAACGTAAGCTGGTAATTTGAAACAGAATTTTATTAAACGAGTCCAGAAAAAATGTTCTTTGGCGAGATGAATAAGATGTTACTAGACGAATTTGATAATAGTTTATCTCAAAGCCAACGCATGTCAGATATATTTTTTATCACATACATATAACGATATATCATGGTTTATAAGACAGAATATGCAGAACCATTTATCCACACGTGAAAAAAAAAAAAATCATCAATTACACCTTAATCACCTTCCGAAAGTAGTATAAAATAGGGTCATATACGATGTCACTAATTATTATCTGAAACGTGTGCAAGATAAGAAAACTCATAATGGTTGCATTACACACAAAACAAGAATGTTTATGTGATAAATTACATTTGTATGTGAATTCAACATTACAACGTTAATTCAGAGAAATGACCGTTAGCGGTGTAAGCAGTAACTAATTTACGAATTGTTGTCAATGTGTCCAAGAACTGACTAGATGGAATCACAGTAAGTCCAACCACAGGCATTTGAAGCTCCATTGGTCTTAGAATACCGAAATTTTCTTTGTCGATTATCGAACACCGCTACTAAAAATAGCATTTTGGCGCTTGCCTCTTCGTCCTTCAAAACAACACAAGTTGTGCAACGAAATGGGGGAAAATTTGACCCCCTGTCCCTTTAACGAGAGAATATTTAAAGACGAATCCTTACAGAGAGAGAGAGAGAGAGAGAGAGAGAGAGAATGCTGTAAAGATTTGATAGACTATAGAATGGTTCAGAATTTATACAGCTATGTAAATATAGATAAATTACCGATATATATAGTGTAAAGGATAAATTACATATATCGGAAATCTTCAATTTAAAACTGGAAACGTCACAACAGTGATTTTTTTTTGATGGCCTAGAGAAGACAAATTGCATTTTCTATCCGTCGTAATCTATTCAAACTTGCAACTTTCAGGGACAACGTTTGGCAAGGCGATACAAGAATTATTATATAGTTTGATAAAGATAAAATGGGTAAAATAAAGTGGCTGAAAAAGAGTATAGATGTACATAATATTAGATCTTTGAACGAAAACAGAATGACAAAATATTAGACTTGCTATGTTATCCCTAGGCTGCTTAGCGCGACTCAAAGACCTTTTGCGAACAGTGTAAATCAAGATCCAACTGCACAGAATGTGCAGTCTGATCGTGGGTTTACACTGTCCGACCAGGAGCTGTTTTACCCTCAAAATAACTTTGAGATATCAACATTTGGGTTTTTTACTATTGGCTTGAAAGTTTCATTTAACTTAACTCTTTACCACACGACAAAAATGTAAACTTGTCCAAATTGAAAGCATTTACAGACAACAATTAAAATGTGGTTGAAATGATGGAAGTTGTCTTTGATAGGGTAGAAAACATTGTGGGAAAAGGAGAAAATGCTGGTTACCAGCATTTTCTCCTTTTCCCATAATGTTTTCAAAAGGCTTCCTCCTCAGGGTCGTTAAAACTCGGGATTGTGTTGTAAAGAGTTTCAATTAGCAGTTTATTAGTTAAGCGTTAGATGACGGCATATTAAATGTGGTTCAAACGCAAGTAAATGAGCCATGCTCTGTGAAAAGGGGGCGTGATGCATTTCCGAGGTGCACTATACCGTGCAATTCATCACATAATTGTGGACCCGTTATATCCATTTTCACTGTCAAATGTCTGAATCCTGAGGTGGAATATTCCTTGGTCATGCAAATTGATCAACGGCAAAAGGTTTCGGTCCAGGTCAGCCTGCGTGGACTGCGCAAACTGACCTGAATCGACACTTTTTGCAGATGCATTCAGCCCTTTTTTTCACAGAGAATGGCTCAATTGTATTTGATAGGGTAGCCAGCATATTCTCTTTTTCCCACTGTGAATTCGAAAGCATTTATTTTCAGTATTAAATTTTGCAGACAACGAATTAAATGTGGCTAGAATGATGGAATTTATTGGAGAATAGGTAGGAACACATTGTGTGAAAAGGAGAAAATGCTGGTTACCAGCATTTTCTCTTTTTCCCACAATGGTTTCAATATGCATTTTTCCTAGGGGTCGTGAAAACTCGGGAATGTTTGGTAAAGAGTAAAGGATTAACTCGTAGGCTACTTAGCACGACTCAGTGCTCTTTTGTGGACAATGTAGATCAGAGTGCACAGTGAGTTTTTCTCCAGCAACAAGCACCTTGTGATGGCAAGGTTTTTGGTATATACTATTGGCTGGAAACCTTCATTCTATCTATTTAGCAGTTTATCCCTTTACCGCACAATGCCGCCTTTTAACAACCCTGGGAAAGAAGCTTTTTGAAAATATTGTGTGAAAAGAAGAAAATACTGATGACCAGCATTTTTTCCTCTTCCCACAGTGTTTTCTATTCTATCAAAGAAAAAATGCACCATTTTAGCAACATTGAAATTGTCGTCTGCAAATGCTTTCAATTTGGACAGGGCTGAAATTTTGTCGTCTGGTCAAGGGTTAAGGGCAGTTTAACGACAAGTAGTGCATACATGTATAATGTATGTACATTGTCAGATCGATAATTACAAGGAAATGACTGTCTTTGCCAGAGGCGAATACCGTGTTTGCAACTAGCCTACGATAAGTTGTTACATTTATTGTCAAAAACTTCATTTTACTAAAATAATGTTGGCAAGTGAGTTATCAGATCTGTTCGTCACATGGGTTGATAAGTTCGATTCCCCAGCCCAGCCAATTTCTTACCGAGGGTTGATGACAGTGATTGTGGCAGGATTCATTCCAATCTAAACCGCTGAACGTTGTTCCGACGCTGTTTATGTGGGAAAGCAGACAGTGGCGTGGGAAGACCATTGTGAGGAGAATTGGAGTTTAAATCCCTTTTAACAGCTTAGGTCATATCGCGGTGGTCAGTGCACCTAAGCATGTGTTTCCCGGCTTTCTAACACCAGCACTGATACAACTTTCTTTCCAGTTCACTTTTCTCACATGCAGCGGAGTGAGAGGCGAAAAATCGCCGGCAAGAAAGTTTGCTTCAACCGGGTATCGAATCCACAACCAACAGGTCACGCGTCAGATACCTTAAGCACTGGGCTATTCCGCTGGGCTTTGAATAGTTAACCGATAGAATAGAACTGTTTACTGGTTTGGTTAAAGAAGATATGTTCATCCATGATCACGTGTTTATAAATAAGTACACGTTCAGGTCGAGTTACATTCTCCTTCTTTTTTGTAAGTTTGTAGCAATTTCTCACGTTACTCTTTAACCCTTCCCAGATATCAAACTGCATGTCTTCAGTCACTCTTGTTGCTGAGATTCGAATCGAGTTTTTAAACTCACACGGGATAGGTCTTTTCTCATACCAGTTCGTAAAACCAACGACATCCTTTATTTCAGCCTTTATCAGTGTGCGTAATATTCCGGTCACGAATACATCTTCTATATTCATGTAGTCCAGATGTCTCGCCATTTTGTAGAGTTCCATCGCTTTTGATCCCGGTACAATGTAAGTATTGCCACATGTATATGTTGGATAAACCGGAAACGGAAATGACTTTGGCGCCACGTTCCATCGACCAGTGCGTAGAACTGATGCATGTTCTTGGGTATGACCGTAAAAAGTCGCTGTTTTCGTTTGGGGAGCATTTTTCAACATTTCAATGAGATTACGTACATGAACAAACACGTCCTCGTCAGCTTTTAAGATATATTTGGCTCCGGGGCAAAATTGTGCCACCCATCGAATTCCAGTGATAACTTTGTAGGTTAAATTGAAATAGGAATCTTCAAAATCTGCCTGAATGATGTCATGATATGTTTTACTTTCATCTTTCACTATCGCATTCATTAACTCTGATTTACCCCTACCGAATAAAAATATCAACTTCACTTTGTCTGGGAGTACTCCCACTTTTGGCCACACACCCGGGTTTGCAGATCGCCCCCATGTTTTTCTGATTGCTTCACGAGTGTCTATACGTGAATGGACAGATAACACCATAATGAGCAGGAATGGATCCGGGGTCTTGGTACAGATGTTCTTTCCGTTGATTATGAATGGAAAATCGAACAAAGATTTATGCTTGACAACAGACCCTATCTTGTAAAACTTTTTCAGCCATTTTGCATCTGGTGTCACATTAAATTTTAACAGAGTTTCTCTGTCTGTCTCTAGATTATTCTCTTCCTTACTTGTTTCGGGCGTGTTCGATTTAGTCTTTGGCAAAATGTCAAGTTTAGCCGAAATTGTTAGATCATTCCAAGTCTGATTATCTTCTTTGTTTAATCCTTGATCCCCGCGGTCTGCATTTCGAACTAATGACGTCACAGGCGTATTCAGTGACAGATAAACTGTATCACGTAAGGACGAGTTGATACCACGTGATACAAAATTGCGCTGGGACAGAATTGTCGTTAGTACTGTTGTTGAAACACAAATTATGACAACTATTGCAAGCTTTGTTATCTGGCAGCAAAGTTTTCTGATGTTTTTCAGGCATATCATATTTCAGTTTGGAAGCAGATTCTCTGAAATAAGAAGTACTAATTACAGGATACAAGAATCTCTATCTTTGCCCTGCCGTACTTTTCTGTCTTTACTTCCTCTTCTTTTTGGTTTTTCTTTTGAGTGAGGTAAGGAATTTATACCATACACCAACAAAAAGATCAGGATGGTTCTGAATCGCTCACATTTACCTTTGCAGTTTTGAGAGAATAATAAGGTCATTTAAAAAGAAGATATCATCAAGACAAAACTTCTTAACTCTGTACCAAACATCAAAATTTTAGACTGGTCCAAATTGAAAGCATTTGCAGACGACAAAATAAATGTGACTCAAAAATTGAAATTTGTTTTGGAAAGGGTAGAAAACATTTTGGGAAAAGGAGAAAATGCTGGTTACCAGCATTTTCTCCTTTTCCGACAATGTTTTCAAAAGGCTTCTTTTTCAGGGTCGTTAAAAGTCGGGATTGTGTGGTAAAGGGTTTTAACTCTGTACCAAGCAGCACAATTTTAGACTGGTCTAAATTGAGAGTAGTAGCAGACGACATATCAAATTAAGCTGAACGGCCGTATTTCAATGGGCCTAATGTTTAAATTCTGAAAATGTAGAATGGGGCTAAATGTAAAGGTAAGAATGGGGCTACGCTTAACTGTACAGCAGGTTATGTCGAAGCAGTATCACAAATTTAAAGCTGATGAAATACTCGTTTTGACAGTGTGAGAACTAAATTCAAGAAAGAACTGACCATGTGTAATGTGCAACTAATGTGAACTGAGAAACTGTATAAAACATTTTAAAGTTTCGGGACGTGTACTTGCATATATGCAGTGCTGATTAACCTAGACATAGACACACATAGCATGGACTGGCTGCAATTATAGCATTTTAATGTTTTAGCCACTCAAAATGTGCTTATTTTACTTTGTCGGATCTTAGTTGTATATTACAGAGTAGAAAATCTTAGCAAGCTAGCCTTTTTCTGTAAAAAGAATTACAGGTATATGGAACTAGAGAATAGCCCCATTGACGTCTAATAAAAATACAGGTAAAGTACTAGTAACCCCATTCATACTGTTTACCTAGCCCAATTGTATCCCTTTTTTTAGCTCCAATGTCTTTCCAATTAGCCCCATGGTGTTACGCCCAGCTGAACTGATGGTTATTGTCTGTGAAAGTGTAGAAACCTTTTGGGAAAAGGAGAAAATGCTGGTAACTAGCATTTTCTCCTTTTTCCACAAGGTTTTCAAAAGGCTATTTCCTAAGGGTCGTTAAAACTCGGGATTGTGTGTTAAAGGGTTAACTCGAGATAGCCACAATTTAGCTCTTCTGCAATATTGGTAGGAGAAACTGTTGCGGCGTAGTTCTAAATGAGGCTTCATGGGGAATTTGGTCAGGGACCAACTATCATTTAGTGACAAAAAGGAAAAATGTATTAAATGAAATTAATTATATTTCTTCTGATTGAATGAGGGGAAAAATGTGTGAACAAAGGGATACTATCCTGTATCAAGCAATGATTAAACGTTTCCCTTATGTTTTCAAAAACTGCTGTACAGCATAGACGGTTATTGTGAAAATTGCATCACACTGGGTTAAAAATGATTGATTGTATGGTGTTTCGCGCCTTTCTCAACACTATTTCAGTTACATCGTGGTGGCCAGTGCACCTATCCATGCTTTCCTGAATTTTCTTTTACCAGTACTCTGTACAATATTCTTTCCAAGCCACTGGCTGCTTTCCCACATAGCCATCGTGGAAATAATGGTCAGCGGTGAGAAAGAAATGAATCCTGTCGCAATGACTATCATCAATCCTCGGAAAGAAATTAGCCAAGCAGGGGATCGAACCAGCGACCTCCTGTTCTCAACTCCTGTACCGACTGAGCTACGGGGCTTGGCCCGCTGACAGAGAAACAGACAAAGATACAGAGATACAGTCAGAAATAAAGTCAGAAGACAGACAGACAGACAGACAGACGGACCGCGAACAGAGGCTTACCAAAGAATAGCCGGTTTAATGTATTTAACTACACATTAAATTCTACCGCTAGTCAGAGGGTACCAGTCGGAGATAAGTCCCAAATATAGCTATATTTGTCGTAAATATCCCTGTATATTATTGAAACTGTTATCATCTTACAATATCGACCCAATAACAAAAAAAAAAACAAATAGAACAAAACAAACGCTCCTTACCTCTTTACCACACAAAAAATAATTAGGACTTGTCTAAATTGAAAGCATAAATTTGCAGTTGTCGAATGGAATGTTTGTAAAGTAATAGTATCTTTCTTCAAAGGAGTAGAAACTACTAGGAAACATTGTGGGAAAAGGAGAAAATGCTGGTGACCAGCATTTTCTCCTTTTCCCACAATGTTTTCAAAAGCCTTTTTCCTCAGAGACGTGCAAAGTCGGGGTTGTATGGTAAAGGGTTTAGCTGTTTTTTGTCAACAGTAGAATGAATGCCTTCCACAATCAGTTTGTTGAGTCTTGCAACATGAGACTTTGAGGAAAAATGTGGCAAAAGGGGAAGTTGTTCATAACGAAAAATTGCTGCTTATGCCAAGATGTTTTCACATATCTTTGAGCCATGTTCTGGCAAAAATGGGTTTAACCCTTTACCAAACGACAAAATTTTAGACTGAACCAAATTGAAAGCATTCGCAGACGACAAAAAACTGAAATTTGTGTTGGAAAGGGTAGGAAACATCGTGGAAAAAGGAGAAAATGCTGGTTACCAGCATTTTCTCCTTTTCCCACAATGTTTTCAAAAGCCTCTTTTTTAGGGTCGTTAAAAGTCGGGATTGTGTGGTAAAGGGTTAATGCATCTCTGTAATGGATCATACCGAGCTGGACATCACATAATTATGGATCCACAAAATACACTTTGTCTTATAAGCGACTAAATCATGTGGTAGACTGGTCCTTTGACATGCAGAATTTTGACCAAAAGCAAAAAGTTTCGGGCCCAGGTCAGCCTGCGCGGACTACGCATGCTAACCTGAATCGATAATTTTTTTTTTTTTTTTTTTTGGCAGATGCATTAAGCCCCCTTTTCACAGAGCACGGCTCATTTACGTATTGAAACATACTTATCTTTTATCGTTCATTTTTCAAAAGGATATTTATAAAGTCGCATTCCGACTATTTTCCAGCCCTCACTCCGAATACATGTTGTTTACCACGTAACTCTTTACCAAACGACAAAATTTTAGACTGGTCCAAATTGTAAGCATTTGCAGACGAGACATTAAAGGTGGCCCAAATGATGAAATTTGTCATTGATAGGTAAGAAAACATTGTGGGAAAAGGAGAAAATGCTGGTTACCAGCATTTTCTCCTTTTCCCACAATGTTTTCAAAAGGCCTTTTTCTCGGGGTCGTTAAAAGTCGGGATTGTGTGGCAAAGGGTTAAAAAAAATATGTATTTTTGTTGAGTTTATAGGCAGTGACTGGGATTTATATGGCCCAAAGCACCGAGAAAGAGCAGCAGAGAGTGTAGAGCAAGATCAGATGGCACGTATGTGTACGTACATCATGCTTTAAACTCTCAGCAAAAATACATCTATGTTAACGATCGTTAAGACAAAACTTAAATACCTAAAAATCACGCTGTCTTTTGCCTTTTGACATCTTTTACCCTTGCCTAACGATCTTACAATTCTACGAACCTAAAAAAATTACCAGCATTTTCTCCTTTTACCACTATGTTTTCTATGTTTGAGAAACGAAATTGATTGATTGTACTGGAGTTTAACGCCGTTTTTAACTGTTTAGGTCAAATCAGGGCGGTCAGTACACCTATGCATGTGTTTCCTGGCTTTCTTACACCAGTACTGACACAACTTTCTTTCCAAGTCACTGACTACTTTTCTCGTATGCATCAGAGGTGAGAGGCGAAAAATCGCCGGAAAGAAAGTTTGCCACAACCGTGTCGAGAAACGAAACTCGGCACTATGTTGAAACCGATTTGAAACATCATTTAAACCGCTTTACAAAGCGTCTGCTCTGACTGACGTTTTACTTTACCAATGCAGTTACGGGTTGGATCCTTCCCAACAGTTCCTAGTTTAAACGACCTTATGGAAGGAAACTTTTCAAAACATTGTGAGAAAAGAAGAAAATGATAGTAACCTCTATTCCCCACAATGTTTACCACCCGTTCAAAGACAAGTCCAATCATTTTAGTCACATTTAAGATGTCGTCTGCAAACGCTTTCAATTTGGACTAGTCCATTTTTTTTTTTTTTTGTCGTCTAGGGTTTAGGGTTTTCATATCAATGAATCAATTGTTTTATACAAAGTACGGTATGGTATTAGGTACAAAGTCTTTACACAATTGTGTCCTTTAGCCCTTTCCTACATAATCCCGGGTCTTAACGACCCCGAGAAAGAAGCCTTTTGAAAACATTGTGGGAAAAGGAGAAAATGCTGGAAACCAGCATTTTCTCCTTTTCCCACAATGTTTTCTGCCCCATCAAAGACAGAAATCATCATTTCAGCTACACATAAATTATCGTCTGCAATTGCTTTCAATTTAGGCCAGTCTGAAATTTTGTCGTTTGGTAAAGAGTTAAGATTGTATCTTCTTTGTATCTATCTCTAAAACAATAATAACAATGAAAAATACTCATAGATCGCCTAATAAACCTTGTGGACATTGTCAATATAGAAAAAAGCCCCGTATACATTGTAATTGCAATTTTTAGGTCGTTCTCTTCCAGATTGTCTCAGCCAAGCGGACAGTGTAGATCAAAGACCAGACTGCACGTTTTGTGCAGTCTGATATTAATCTACACTTGCCGCAAAGACAACAATAGTTGTGAAAGACACTTCAAGGGTAAACCATACAATCCCGAGTCATACTGACCCTCATGAAGGTTTCTTTTTTTTTTTCAAAAAACATAGAGGGAATGGTGAAAATGCCGGAAACCAAACTTTTCTCCTGTTTCCACAATGTTAAAGACACATCTACACTCGTTTCAGCTAGTTTTCAACCCATTTCATCTTTATTTCATCAAATTATAATTTTACTTGTATCTTCATGCTAAATGTTACCCCCGGCTCTTACAAGATTGCATTAATTACGTCCGATAGAAAGTGTATTTCATTTTCTGTACTCCTTCAAAGAAATCACTGTTGTGACTTTTCTGGTTTTGAAGATTTAGGATATAATCAGGCCGTGCTCTGGCATAAAGGGGCTTAATGCATCTCGGTGATGCATCATACCGAGCAAGATATCACATAATTAGGGATCCATAAATTCCAGTATGTCTAACAAGCGACTGTATTATAAGGTAGACTGATCCTTTGACATACAGAAAATTGATCGATGGCGAAAAGTTTCGGCCCAGGTCAGCCTGCGCGGACTGCTATTTTTCGCAGATGCATTAAGCCCCCTTTTCACAGAGCATGGCTCGTATGGATTTGTTCCTTACACCATACATATCGATAATTTATCTATGTTTACACGACTGACTAAAATCTTTAGTCTACCGAATTTCAACAACGTTTTTCTGGCATTTGTCTAAGACAGTGCCACTGTAAGTTCAATACGGCATTTTGAAATTCATGTATCGTATTGTGTGCAGAACCAAAGGAAGTAAACCCAATTAAACTCACTTTTTGTAAGACAAATAGGTGTTTCGTTTGCGCTCAGATATGAAAATGAAAATGGCGTATTAAAATAAATTGGTTTGGGCCATCGATCATGGAAATACTTCTTTTTTATCGAAAATAGCTTGATCCGCTAGGGTCTTCAATCTTTGTTTCCTGGCCCCTCGACTCCGTTCTTGATCGTCCCAAACCGGTTCGTTCCTGGGCTTATTCGTCCCTGGGCTTGTTCGCCAGGACTTGTTTGTCCCACAAGATTGCATGCTTCTCTTTTGGATTGTGCATGGCTATATAGAAGGATGATTTTCAAGCGAATATTTTGAAAATATTTCTATGGTTTATTTTTCAAATTATTAATTCCAAACAATGGCTCCCTTGACAAATGCCACACCAGTGCTTTCAACGCTTTGATTTTCTCTCTGGCTGTACGAGTGTATCTTTAACTACCCTCTCATGGACAAAATAGCCACATTTAAATTGTTGTCTGCAAATGATCTGAATTCGGACAAGCCTATAATTTTGTCATCTTAGTCAACCCTTTTCTTCATAAATTCTCTACAGTCAGGCCTCCTGCTATTGCACTTTACTCATTACCGATAATCTCGAATTTTAGGGACCCTAGTGGAAAGGGGCTTTTGAAGACATTGTGGAAAAAGGAGAAAATGGCGGAAACCAGCATGTTCTCCTTTTCCCACAACGTTTTCATCCTGTCACAGACAAATACCACCATTTTAGCATCATTCGAGTTTTCGATTAAAAATGCTTTAGTTTTGAGCAAGTCCAAAATTTTGTGTTTTGGTAATTTAGTTAACCAAACAATTACGAGTAATAACGACCCTCACGAAGGTTCTTAAACATATGGTGGGAAAGGCGAAACAACCGGTGATCAAACTTCTTTCCTTTTCCTACAATATTTTCCCCCACAATATTTTCCCACTTGGTCGCCAGAGAATGGAATTGTGTAGAAAAGAGTTAACCCTGTACCACTCAAACCCGACTTTTAACGACCCTACAGAAAAAGCCTTTTGAAAACATTGTGGGAAAAGGAGAAAATGCTGGTAACCAGCATTTTCTCCTTTTCCCACAATGTTTTCTACCCTTTCGAAAAAAAAATTCATTTTTTTTTTTTTGTGGTTTGGTAAAGAGTTAACAGGTGTTTGGTATGCCATGTATTCTTCCAGTAGTTTTTATCTGATCATATATGAGCCATTCTCTGACAAAAGGTGGTTTGATTCATACTCGTAATGCATCATACCAAGCCAGTAGTCACATAATTAGGGATTCATAAAATTTATTTTGTCTATCGACCGGCTGAATCCTGAGGTGGAATGGTATTTTGACATACAGAAAAAATTTACCAAAAGCAAACAGTTTGGACACTCGTCCGTCTGATCTGAGTTGCAGCCCCTTTTTGAAGAGACTGGCTCATATACTAGGACTGACGATAATCAATGTGACAAAATTCATTCCTCTCTCACTGCTGATTATTTTTGTTGACAATAGTGACGTGTGAAAGAAGAATGTCACCTTCGAAGAATGTTGCGTGAGGTATTGGTAAAACAGATGTAAGGAATGCATGGTAAAGGTAAACTGTACCCTCCCCCGCGATATAATTGAAATGTTGTTGTAAACGGCATTAAATCCCTCAAAAACAAAACCAGCCTTCTCAAGCGCGAGACCGGCGACTGAACCCTTAACCTGCTAAATATATCAAATGAAACTTTCAAGCCGATAGTGAAAACTCTGATGCTCCTAATTCAAAGTTATTTCGTGGAGGGGGGATTTCTTCTTATCAAAGAGTGTAGATCCAAGATCAGAGTGCACGTTCTCTGCAGCCTGATCTTGATCTACACTGTCTGCAAAGTCGGCTTAAGGTCTAAAATGCATTCTTGTACAGTATACATGTATATCAAAATCAAAACGCACAGTCTTATCTTTGAATTGCAATGTCTTGTAATCTGAGTGATCTTCGGAAGCCATGGGTAACAATTTTTTGTCAAACTCCTTACCACCGACGATTGAGAGTAAACACCAAGATCAGTCTGTGTATGCTTGGTAAGCCCACATGAATTTCCAATAAAGTTGGTTTTGGCGGATTATAAAGCAAATCGTCTTACTGTGACCGTCTTGACCAGAACCAAATTCTACAAGTTGCGCATGCGCATGTGTATCCCCCATCAAGGCTTTAGGTGTTACCACCAGCTTCGTTATGGTCGCTACCGTTTGTGCACACACCAACTAAAGCATCATAAATTCGCTTTTCAAGACCCCAATTCCTTTGACCGTAATAGTGAAAACAAGAATTATCTTGCAAAAGAAATAGACGGCGTATGTGGTACTGGAATATGAATTTTGACACTCTTTTGTAGCTCAATATGAAGAGAGAGAGAGGGAGCAGTCGGTCGATTCCGAAATCTAACGAGTAACGAGGTTAGCCGAATTACACTTATGTAGACATATAGAATCAGGTCATTGAGTAACGCTCATTAAAATGTTAAAATAACAAACAGTACAAGAAAAGGATCATCCCTATGATATGAATTTGCCATGGTGTGAATCAAAAACCGGGATGTCATTTAGTGGTAGCAATGCTGGAATACTGGTGTCATTACTGTGCGAGCAAATACCAGCAGGGGACCGTCGAACAAACATGTGCACCATTTTTGACCAATCGGAAATTATTCCAATTTACTAACTTCCTTGTGATCTCAGATCATTTGATTTTATAAATACCAAGAAGTAAGTCAAAAGCCAGCGCATTGAGCCACTCGTCACAACTCGGCCGATTCCGTAACTTCATCTAACTTCGTCTCTATCAAGGAGGTTTCCATTGTGCTGTCACTCACGTGATCTTAAACATGGCGGCGCCCGTGAAAATCGATGAGCAACTATATCTACAGGTACGGCGAAGTTATTCATATCTATCAATCTATCGTTGAAAGCTACCAGCGGAATTGATAGACCACGTTGAAAATTGGACGTACAAACAGATGGTCAACAGAATTGTATATAAAAAGAATTCGATAAACTTTTGAGTCCTGTTTTCTTTTTTTTTTTCTAAGTAGAGCCACACAATTTAAAGAACAGTATAGCGGTGTATTTCCGGCGAAGAAATGTAGCTTGTTGGTGCATATCACCCATCGTAATACAGCCGAAGGATTTGATCAATAAATCACCCAAGGTTTGCCAAATGCGCATTTAGCTACAACGAAAAATAAACATTCAAAAAGAAATGGGAATACTCCATACAATGTTACACGATTTCCGGTTTTAATACAAACACCGGAAACGATGTTCAGTTTATTCAGTTTTACTCGTATTCTCGTCATTATAGAAACACTGGACTATGAAAATACCTATGTAAAATACGGATGATCCATAGATTAAGGTTTTGTATGAATATATTTGTGCCATGCTCTGTGAAAAAGGGGTTAGACGCATCTGCAAAAAGTATCGATTCAGGTAAGCCTGCACAGTCGGGGCAGGCTGACCTAGGTCGAAACCTTTTGCTTTTTGTCAATTTTCTGCTTGATCTAGGACGAGTTTGTCTCATGATTCAGTCTAGTACATGTATTAGACAAAAAGGATTTTACGAATCCCTGAGTCTGTCTGTCTGTCTGTCTGTCTGTCTGTCTGTCTGCCTTTTAATATATCTCTCTCTCCTTCCCTATCTCCTCCCTATCTCCTCCCCTCACTATCTCCCTCTCTCCTTCCTTCTCTCCTCCCCTCTCTGTCTCCCCTCTCCTTTCCATTCACGCCTTCCCTCTCTTCTTTCCTTTCATTTCCTCTTTCTCTCTCTCCCGTTTAATATATTCCTTTTTCTCTCTCTTGCTACCCCTCCCCACTCTCTCTCTGTCTCTCTCTGTCTCTCCCTTTCTCTCTCTTTCTTGTTCTCTGTCTCTGTCTGTGTCTCTCTCCCTCGGGGTATCGCAGCCCTTAGATCCAAATATCCGCATAGATTCAAAATTAGACTGCATTGTGCAGTCGGATCTTATTGTACACTGACTTAAACAACCGGCGTGCCATGTATCTTGTAAACAAGTACATGTATGTGTTATTATAGGAAGGGAGACAAAATTTCTTGTTTCATGGCACAACCATCCCCGTTCAGTGGCACAACCTTCCAAAACACGGGGTTGCTCATGCCACCAGAGTGTGTAACTTTCATTTGCGTAAACTTCTTGTATCATTTCTAAAATGTGTGGAAATGATTAGAATGAAACAATAGCTATTTGAGATAAGGAATAAGCCGCAATGAAAATAAAATTGAAAAGTGATACAACCATCCCCGTTTTCCCCTATGCCTTGTTGTTCAAATTAGAGGTTGAATACAATAACTCTTATGTAAAACTATAGACACATGTGTGTACTTTCTGTGTATTTTCAGGTAAAAGAGTTCTATTTTACCTCCTACGGGTAAAATAATTTGCCTAAGAAGCATGAAAAGGCTATATCATAAGATGACAAAATATATCAGCTTGTTAATTATTGCAATATCTGCCATAATTCTGACTACCCTCGTTGCTCATGATAAACTCGTGTCTACAAAGAGTATTATCTCACCGATTAATAGTAAAGTCAATCAGGACCAGTCTGAGATCACAAGGAAGTCAGTAAACTGGAATAATTTGTTCGGCATGAAGATTTTAAATGAACAGAACGAGCGTTCACAGGTTTCAGATTATCGACAGCAGCAAGGCTCGAATTCTGAACTGAAGCAGATAAAACCCACAGTGAGTGATGCTGAGTTACTCACAAGATATAATGTGACACCGGACTTAAAGTGGCTGCAGACCTTTTATAGAACTGATTCCTCAAAGAAAGTTCAAACAGTATTTGACTTTCCGTTCATTATACAGGCTAGTGAAGTCTGTAGCAAAATACGTAGACCATTTTTAGTAATCCTTATTCCATCTGTTCATTCCCATATAGGCAACCGAGAGGCAATTAGAAATACATGGGGACAGAGTGCGATTCGTAGGGGCTGGCCGGGAGTAGGAGATTTACGAGAGAAAGTGGTACTTGTCTTTTTGTTTGGAAAAGGTAGAACATTTCTACAGAATAATTTGATTCGAATTGAGAGCGAGAACTACCACGACATAGTTCAAGCAGATTTCAAAGATTCCTATTTCAATTTAACCTACAAAGTTATCACTGGAATCCGATGGGTGGCACAATTTTGCCCCGGAGCCAAATATATCTTAAAAGCTGACGAGGACGTGTTTGTTCACGTACGTAATCTCATAGAAATATTGAAAAATGCTCCTCAAACGAGAACAGCGACATTTTACGGTCATACCCAGGAATATGCACCAGTTCTACGCACTGGTCGATGGAGCGTGGCGCCAAAGTCATTTCCGTTTCCGGTTTATCCAACATATACATGTGGCAATACTTACGTTGTACCGGGATCAAAAGCGATGGAACTCTACAAAATGGCGAGACATCTGGAATACATGAATATAGAAGATGTATTCGTGACCGGAATATTACGTACCATTATTGGTGCGAAAATCCTAAATGTTGTCGGGTTCACAAACTGGTATGCAGACGAACCAGTTCCGTGTGACTTTATCAATGTGATCCGTATCTCAGCTACGAAAGTGACCGAAGATTTACAGTATGATATTTGGGACGCGTTGTCAGATGATAATAAAGCAAACTGTACTAAATTGTGATAGAATTCCTATCCAAAATAAAACCAGCTCATATACATGTATATATATATATGTGTGTGTGTGTGTGTGTGTGTGCGCACACACACACACACACACACATATATATATATATTCTCAACATGATTCCAGTCATCTCAAGGCTGCCAGCTAGTGCATCTGCATCTGTTTTCCAGTACTTTGTAAAATTATTTTGCAAGACACTGGTTGCTAAGGAAGAAAAAATACTCAGTTGTGACAAAGAATGAATCCTGTCGCAATGACCAATATCAATCCTCGACAAGAGTTTTGCTGACCTGGGATTCGGCGTCACAACCCTGCATTTCTAGCCAGCTAACATACTCGGCAAATTCAAGATCGAATATCACGTTCTGAAATATCATGGAAGGGACTTATGAAGATCAGTGGTAAAAGTGTTAAGTTTGTAACGAACTAAAGCTTAGCGCATTAAACTTTCCAAAGTGTGAAGGGTAATAAGGGTTTGATTAACAAAAGACATTGAAATGGCAAGATAAAGACTACCACCCTCCGAATTTGGCTGATCTTATTCTGAAGTAGGAAGATACCGGTAGATAAATTTGACCATTGGCCCATGAACAGACGACAAATTTTAAACTCAATATTGAAAGGATTTGCAGACGACAAGGTGAATATGGCCCAAAGGAATGAATTTGTCTCAGAAAGGGTAGAATACACTGTGTGGAAAATGTTACTAGCATTTTTTTCCTTTTCCCGCAACGTTTCCCGAAGGCTTCTACGGGTCGAAAACTCGGGATTGTGAGGTAATGGGTTTATCAGTGGGAAAAAACCTACATCCATTTGTGCAATGTAACTCTCGTTACTTACTATTTTTTTTTTGTAAAGATACATCTATACTCGTTCTCAGCCAGTTTTTTACCCATTTCATCTTTACTTTATGAAACTATAATATATTCTTGTATCTTCATGCCAAATGCTGCCCCTGACTGCTGTATGGTTGCAGAGATTATGTGAGATTGAAAATGCATTTCATTTTCTAAAGGCCTCCAAAGAGATCACTGCTATCGTATCCGGTTTTAAATGAGGGCAAATCCCTTGAGTTTTATCTATCCCTACATCATATGTATTGGTAATTTATCTATGTTTACACAGCTGACTAAATTCTGAGCCATTCTACACACTATCAAGTTTTAAGTGCGTTTTTTTACTGTCTAGCTGTAAGGCTGTATCTTTAATAAAAGCCTCGTACACGTGATAAAATGAAGAAGGAACGTGATGATTGTTTTTGATTCTAAAGACTGATATATATTTCTGTGATCGCGACCCACTATCTTTTGTCTTGTCTACGAGGGAATGTTTAGTCATTTTCTAAAGAACATAGGGTTACAAGGGTTCCATAAACAAATGACACGTGTACTGTTAACTCTTAACTAGACGACAAAATCTAAGCCATGTCCAAATTGGTAACATTTGCAGATGACAGACTAAATGTACGAGTAATTCAAACAATGAAATTTGTCTTTCTAGTGGCAGAAAAGAATGTTGAAGAAGGAGAAACTGCATATAACCAGCACATTTTCTTCTCCCACACAGGTTTCCAAAGCCTGCTATCTCGTGGTCCTTAAAGCTTGGGATTATTTGGTAAAGGGTAAATGTACGAGTAATTCAAACAATGAAATTTGTCTTTCTAGTTGCAGAAAACAATGTTGGAAAAGGAGAAACTGCTTATAACCAGCACATTTTCTTCTCCCACACTGGTTTCCATAGCCTACTATCTCGGGACCCTTAAAACTTGGGATTCTTTGGTAAAGGGTTAATGATATCAGGCCAACCTCCCTCTGTATTTCTTGCCACATTTGGTGGTCGGGGTGTAGATAAACTTTCACCCTTAACCTGTACAGCATCGAATAAATGGAGCTGAAAGATGTTGTCTGTAAAGAAGATGAAGATTATGAACTTTTCAATATTGTTTTGACATGTCAGAGAGGATCTAAAATCGGACAGCATGTTGTCCGATCTTGGTCTGCACTATTAAGCTTTGCAATCTAAGAATCGATTATTTACGACAGGACAAACTTATAAGTTCCTCAATAATTTGAAATGCGATTTGTCATGGGGGGGGGGGGGGGGGGGGGACTGTTGGAAATACAGAAATTGCTTGCTACCTGCATTTTTCTCCTTTTCCCTCGATGTTTTCAAAAGCCGAATAGTATAGGTTGGTAAACGGTGAAGACGGCGAGTGCAACTTCATTCCTTCAATCACGTCTACAGACTATGTACATCAAGATCAGACTGCATGTTAAATTGCAATCTTCTGCTACTGTATACACTCTGTGAGGTACTCAACTCGAGACAACCTTTGAGATGGGTAATTCTTGGTTCTTTGATCATAAGAATTGCATGCATTTTTGTAGCCCTTTTAGGTACCAACAATCCCCGGTTTAAAAGAGCCAGAGTAAAAATGTTTTGAATACCTCGTAGGAAAATGAGAAAATGTCAGTATAAAGGCCCGACCGCGACCAAAAGAACTTTTCAGAAATGCAGGAGTTAAAATGCATTTGAATTAAAATCATAACACTTGGATGTATGGTAAAAAATATTCCGAGTATGACAACCTGTGTGATCGGTCCAAATGTAAGTTGCAGGCACAAAAAATGATTTGAAAGTCAAGCAAAAAGTAAGCAAAGGATAGAGCGACCTGACTACTTTTAACCTAATTTTTAAATTAATTTCTTTGCCAGCGAATTACACTCTGGACCGATCGCACAATAACAGATTGTCATCTTCACAACAATTTCCGCATTTTTAACTGATGTGATTTAAAGTTAAAACATTTTAACACAAGCGTTGTTTACTTTGGCACCTATTGTTACTTTAAGGCACTCGGAACACAGTTAACCGCAACTGTTACTTAAATTTAGAGTTGCTGTCAGAATTTTTACAGATATCGTGGATTGGGTTCAAACTATGAGTCATGCGTTATCTGATCTTTCATGTTCACTCTCAGCAGACTAGTGACTTACCAGATCTATTTTTGGAATTCTTTCCTACGGATGATGTCGATTCTATCTGTGCCATGCGCTATGAAAAAGTGGTTTAATGCATATACAAAAAAAGTATCAACGGAGACCGCGCAGGCTGACTGGTATCGCGCGCTTTGCTTTTGGTTAATTTTCTGTATGTCAAAGGACGATTCTTCCTCAGTCGGTTGATAGACAAAATGGATTTTATGAATCCATATTTTGTGATGACTTGCGTGGTATGATGTGCATCGCGGATATGTATTAAAATCCCATTTGCCAGAGCACGGTTCATGTATTTTGCACTAAATGGGGAAATAACTATTTGTTTGTTCTCAAAGGCCATCCGGTTATCAATTTGAAGTGAAACGGCTTTTTTATTTAACAAAGGTGTGTTTCTTTATTTTCTAATTTTAAAAAATTGGTGTTTACCTCGAAATGTCATATCGGTTTTTTTCCGAAATTGATAACGCAATAGAAAAGATTGGGGGAAGGGGGTTTAATAATGTAACAAATATTTTCCAAGAAGCATTGAATTAATATTGAAATGAAAGTATGGTAGGAAAGAGACTACAGTTTCTGTGCTATATATATATATATATATCTTTCATAATCTCGGACATTTTAAATCGAAGATGAGACTGCATCTTGTCTGATCTTGGTCTACACTGCAAAAACAACTTTACACTGTAAGTAGTTTTAAGATCATGCTGAAGACAACTCCAGTCACGTTTAAAGAACAGAACAGAACATTTTATTGACTTGACTTGTGCAGGTCATCATCACATAATACATTGTTTGTCTTCAAAGTTTACGTGAATCATGCATCAGGAAAATAAAATCTTATTAATGTGATAAAAATATGAAGAAGAATATAAGAAGACATGGCTACTGAACAAAGTGTATATAGAGGTTGAAATTGCAATACTGGTACTGACACCAGTACTGGTAACATCTCATACAGTATTGAAAATAAGAACAAATTAAGCACCTGTCAGATCATTACGTAAGGAAAAGCAGCAGACACTGAAGATCAAGATTCTGTCGAAAGTTACATCCATTCCTGTATGGTACGAAACATCCTAATACTTTGAGAGATTCGAGGCATTCGATATAACCGTCGTTCGTCCAAATTATAGACTTAAAGATACATCCTTTCAGCCAGAGATAAGAAAAGCTATTTAAACCTGCACGTGTGTAGAATGGCTCAGAATTTGGTCAACTTTGTAAACATAGATAATTTACCAAAAAACATGGTTTAAGGGATAGAGAAACTCAACATATTTGTCCTCATTTAAAACTGGAACCGACAACAGTGATTTCTTTGAAAACATCGGGAAAAAATGCATTTTCTGTCTGTCGTAATCTGTGCAACCTTGCAGCCGCCAGGGGAAAAATTTGGCATGAAGATACAACTATTATTATAGAATCATAAATTAATGACGAAATGGGTTAAAAACTGGCTGAAAATAAGTAAAGATGTATCTTTAAGCAATTGTAGATGGAATAGGATCCGCCAATACAGGCCTAATTCCTAAATGGCAGCATGATGAGAGAGAGAGAGAGAGAGAGAGAGATGCATTTCTTTTTTTAGAATCAAAATACTGTGGTGAAAGAGGAGAAAATTTTCCACACATTTTCGAGCAACACATTTATACACATCTAGAAATTCGCTGCTATTGCGAATGTTTTTAAAATAGTTTCTTGCATAAAATAAACAGATATAAAGAAAGTTTGTCTTACCGAATGAACGGGTAATCCGACATCGGTATCTGAGTCACAAATTGTCAAAAAGGGTTAGATTAGATCGTATAAAAAAGTGTCAGTCAGTTTCATATGACACGTGCGTGTGGTACCAACAACTGGGACTGTACTTCACACTGCCGCTGTGCTATACCAACATCAAAGGAATACCGAGTTAACCCTTCCCCCTCGTTTGTGTAAAGTTTGGATATACGCATACGTTGTTTGAGTAGAAATGAAAAGAACGGACTTGTGTTGAAGATTTTCATTGGAATATCCAGTTAAGAATTTGGACTGATGGTTTTTTTTTTTTTGACGATCCAACCTGTAATTTGAAAGGTTTAGAAATATAAAGCAGATTTATTCATTAAACTGTGATTTCCTAACTTCAAAAGACGGAGAAATCTGAGGCGAAAACAGCGTGGTAATATACCGGGTAGCATATTTTGTGGCATTGTCTTTCAGTTTGTATTTATTAATACAATAAATAACAAAGGGACTAATAATTGCAATGATTGTAACCGCTAATGAATTATTAGAAAGTGCGTGTGATATAAATGTGTCTACATGGAAGAAACCGTTTTTTGTGGCATTTGTCGAAGACAATGCCACTATGAGTTCAATACGGCATTTTGAAAATCATGTATCGTAATTTGTGCAAAACCGAAGGAAGTAAACCCAATTAAACTCGACTTTTCTCTGACAAATAATTGTTTCAATTGCACTCAGATATAAAATTGAAAATGGCGTATAAAATTGAATTGAAGCAGGCCATCGATCGTGGAAACACTTCTTTTTTATCGAAAACAGCTTTATTCGCTTTGGCCTTCTATTGGCGTAATGATACACACGATCTTTGTCCCCTGACTAATCGAATCCGTGCTTGTTCGTCCCAAAACCAGTTCGTTCCTGGGTTTATTTGTCCCTGGGCTTGTTCGCCATGGCTTGTTCGTCGCACAAGATTGCACTTATTCTATTGAATATTGCATGACTGTATAGTGGTTTGATTTCAAGCAAATATTTTGAAGCTATTTCTGTTGTTTATTTTTTCAAATTATTAATGCAACACAATGGCTTCCTTGACAAATGCCACACCAGTGCTTTCAACGCTTTGATTTTTTTTCATTCTGTACTGCTAAGTGTTTTAGCAATTTGCCATACGACAAAATATCAGGCAAACTCAAAGGCAGTTGCAGACGACAGATCAAGAGTGGCTCAAATTATGAAATTAGTATCGGAGTCGTAGAGAACACTGTGAAAGGAGGAGAAAATAGTGGTAACCAGCATTTACTCTTTTTTCCACAATGTTTTTAAATGCTTTCTCACTTGGGATCGTTATAAATCGAAATTGTGTGGTAAAGGATTAAAAACCAGACTATTATTGGTAATGGTATTTTTATAGAACATTTCCCCATTTTTTTTATTATTTGTACATGGGGGTAATAAACAGTAAAAGTAAAGTATCAGGGTAAATAATAACAACTAATTTTCGTTGTGTTTTTTTCCATAGCGTAATTGAAGACCGTGCGTGTAGTTGGAAATTTTTGACGATGCTACATAACACGTTGTTCACTTCAGCGTAACCTTGATAGCAGCTTTCACGACTGTAGTTGCCTTTGCGACCTGTGTAGATCAAGATCAGACTGCACCAAATGATCTATGGTCTACACCCTGCAAGCGCTCTGGTGAGACATTCTGGACGAAAGCAACCTTGAAAATGCTGTTACTCGGGTCCATTTTTTCTTCTTCCTGTGAAAGTGCATGTTAGGCATTTTGGCGATCTTTGGAATAACTTACTTATTCAAATTCAAATAACGTCTTCTTCCATTTTTCATATACACGTTGATGAGTCACAAACGACATAATTCAATAGGCAATTATTAACTTCAACTTAAATTTTAGGACCGCAAATATATGTACTTGTACTAGTCTTAACAAATATGTTAATCAAAATCCATTTTTATTCAGAAATACTGAAAGGTGTTTTTAAGTCAGGAAGTATTACCTTTGTTTTTGTTTCATGGAATCAAGTATGAAATTTCTCCGTGAACCATAAATTCGAAACTACTGCCCTGAAATTTCAGATCATTATAACTTGAAGTGCAATAAAATTTTGTAATTCAGAGTGTAGCTGAAAGCAAGGATCGTATATTACATGTAATATACGATCCCTGCTGAAAGTAATCATATATATAACGTTAGGTAATATAATCCCTATACATCTAGGCGAAAAAACCTAAAATTTACATGATTTAAAGGTGCGAAAATGTTGCTGTCGAAATGGAATGATTAGGTCTTGGTTCCCGATATTTCTCTAAAAGTGTTTAGAAAATATACAGATTTTCATAAATATAAATCCACCGTGATCCGTCGTGATTCCGCCGCGATCCTTCGCGATTGTCTCCCGCTAAGAAGCTTATCAGTCCGCGGTAAAAGTCCGCCGCGTCTCGCGGACTTTTACCTGTGCAGTAAAATTTGCCGCGGACAAATTGGTGCGCCGCATCTCGCGGACTTGAGCAAAAAACGCGTGGACTGAGAAGCTTATCAGTCCGCGGTAAAAGTCCGCCGCGTCTCGCGGACTTTTACCTGTGCAGTAAAATTTGCCGCGGACAAATTGGTGCGCCGCGTCTCGCGGACTTGAGCAAAAAACGCGTGGACTGTACTGTATGTGTGTGTGTGTGTGTGTGTGTGTGTGTGTATATATATGTGTGTGTGTGTGTGTGTGTGTGTTGTGTGTGTTTTGCGCCATATTCTAAACCTATGCCTGTCTGTTTCTAAATTTGTAGTTGCACTGTGTTTTCAGAACCTTTAAAAGAAAACTGCTTAACTCTTTATCACACGAAAAATTTTAGACTGGTCTAAATTGAAAGCATATGCAGACGACAGAATAAATGTGACTGATAAATTGAAATTTGTTTTGGAAAGGGTAGAAAACATTGTGGGAAAAGGAGAAAATGCTGGTTACCAGCATTTTCTCCTTTTCCCACAATGTTTTCAAAAGGCTTCTATCTCAGGGTCGTTAAAAGTCGGGATTGTGTGGTAAAGGGTTAAGTTAGCAGCGAGAGAATCAAGTGACAATGTTGATGAGCCATACTCTGTGAAAAGACGGTTTAATGCATATACAAAAAGTATCGATTCAGGTCAGCCTGCGCAGTCCGCGCAGGCTGACCTGGGTCGAAACATTTTGCCATTGCATACTTATGGATCCATAATAGCCACTTTTTGTACTAACCGACTTAATCATGAGGTAGACTGGTCTTTGAACATATAGAAAATTGACAAAAAGCGAATAGTTTCGGCCCAGGCTGACCTGGATCGATACTTTTTGCGGATGCATTGAGCCCCCTTTTCACAGACCATGGCTTATTTCGAAAGTAACACAGTTTCTGACTGGCTGAACAATTTGGTTTTATATCAAAACACGGACGAAAAAAAAAAATAGTTACAAAGAAACTTGCATACAATGGTTTTATCTTCGATTTGTAGATGATAAAATACGCAGCGTTTTCGCGATCATTAATTTTGACAGTTAACCCTTACGCGGCTAAGCGCGACTCACTGACCTTTTGCGGACAGTGTAGATCAAGATCAGACAGCACAGAACGTGCAGTCTGATCTTGGATCTACCCTGTCCGACAAGCAGGTTTTTTTTTCCTCTCAAAAATAAGTTTTAAATAACATTATGCGGGCTTAAAAATTCTTTTGAAGTTATTTAGAAGGACAGGGGTTAATTTCACAAAGGAATCTGGGCCAGCACTGTTCTGAAAAGTGGCGTATGATTACAGAGCTTCGACGAATTGTCTAACTACGAAACTATTTGCTTACCTCAGACGTGAGTAAAACAAGAACATTCGAATTGGCTGCATTAAATTGTAAGAAAGGGAAGTCATGTGACAAAAATCAATCAAATTTTATGAGTTGGCCTCGATCAGCAAGCCTCGTGCGTTATGTTACCGAAATTCGTTGCAGATGTAATACAATCTCACCGCCATGGGCTATACACTAGTGCTTAACTTACGTCAAGGTCAGACTGCAAAGAAAGAAGAACTCTGTCTATCATTTTAATATCGACCGTTATCTTCAGACTCGACGTAATGTAATACAGGAGAGGTCAGCGTCATTGTTTTCAAACAGTTTATTGGCTTTAAATTTCAGTATATTTTACATGTAAACAAACAGTTAAGGCAATATATATGATTGGTGCAGCATAGAAACCTCTTATGCATTACATGATAGACACGTGACCTTTCCCCGTTTTCAAGTAGGGTCATCTTTTTCCGCAGTGTTCTTCCTCATTTCTAGCGAAATTATTTTTTCCCGCTCAGATTTTATATGTTTAATGAAAAATTACAATTATTGAAGAGGTCAATTATTTGTTCTGAAGAACAAATTATTGAAACTATCCTTTGAATAATAATAATGAATAATTGAAAATGTCATTCGAACTTAAGCAAGAATTAGCTCCCTTTAGTTTCCGTTTTTCGAAAAGATGAATGATCGAACAGAAAATAAAAGAAGAAAATATCGAAAATAATCTTGAATTTTGTATCGACCGTCGAAACACATTTGCAATGAAATCAATACAAAAATCTTTTTTTTTTTTGAAGTCCGTCACATAAAAACAAAACACGTCTATTTCCTATTTCACTTTTTTCGATTTCGGTTTATTTATAAAACCATGACGAAACAGACTGTGTACCAGAACAATTTCAAAAAAAAAAAAGTGGATTTAGGTTGCAGACTCTGAGGCAGTCTGCCTTTTAAACTCACCACTGTTGGAGTGGTCTGAGGTCTGAGGTCTGATGACCTCTCCAATGATATAAATGCATCAGTTTAAAGAGTGATCAATATTTTCCAAAAACGGTTACGTTGATTTCAATGGCGGTGTCCCCAAAATTTAGCGGAAAAATAACACCACTATATTTTAGAGAGCTTCAACGTTGATGTCAGGCGACGGACACTAATAGCAAACCAATGTAAGTAGCTCCAGTAACCTGGCTTTCTATCAGTATAGTTTTCCTTCTGATCAAATGATCAGAGGTAGCGTGATTTATTTTCTTGCACACTGAAAAATGCACGTAAGTCAATGGGAATTCGGAATTTAATGAAATGATCATAGCTACTTATTATAGATAATCATTTTTGTTCGTAGATCTGTGTTTCAAACAGAAAACTTGTAAAAACGTAATCTTGTTTCTTGTCACTTTCATTCGATATAAAATTTAATACAAATATTCAGAACATAATTACACAAACAATTAGGAATTTGTTGACACATTTTCTTCGTTTTATTGCAAAGTTGACGTTTTCGATGACGTAGGATTGTGCGGAATGTTTCACTCCAAATTTCTGCCGAATGATTAACTCGGTTATGTAAACATATAAATGCAAGTAAACATTCATTAAAATCAATATCAAGCTGTCAAAAAAATTGTTTTCGCATTTACTGTATGTAGATTCAAACGCGGAAACGGCCATTTTTTTCAGCCTTGAATGAAAATCTACTTCCGCGAAATGCTGCAGTTTTATTGGTTGAAATAACAGCGTTTGACAGACGAACGTGTAAGATGTCCATTACTTACCCATACGTAAAAAAATAGGACCGGAGGGAAACTCAATATATAAAAGAAGCAACAGACGATTCTCAACAGTTTATTTAATCATTTGGACTTTATCAAAAGAGGTAATTTGTGTGTTGTACTTTTGTTTTTTAACTCTCTACCAGACGGCAAAATTTTAGACCTGGTCAAATTGAAAGCATTTTGCAGACGACAAAATAAATGTGACTCCAAAACTGAATTTAGCTTTTGGAAGGATAGAAAACCATGTGGGAAATGGAGAAAATGCTGGTTACCAGCATTTTCTCCTTTTCCCACATAGTTTTCAAGTTACTGTTTGGTTACTTGTCAGGGTCTGAGTTGAAACCATCTTAGTTTTGATTTTTTCATCCATAAAGTTCGTCAAATGAAAATGAGACGCTTTAAGCACCCTTTTGCCAGAGCAAAAGATTAACCCATGCTCTGGCAAAAGGGTGCTTAATGCATCTCCTTGATGCATTTTACCAATCAAGCCATCACATAATCATGGATCCATAATGGCCACTTTTTGTAACAACGGACTGAATCATGAGGTACACCGGTCCTTGGACACACAGAAAATTGACCAATAGCGAAAAGTTTCGGCCCAGGTCAGCCTGCGCGGACTGCGCAGGCTGACCTGGATCGATACTTTTCGCAAATGCAATAAGCCCCCTTTTCACACAGCATGGCTCAATTACAAGTTTCTAACGACAATATTATACAATATCAACAAACTGATGAAATGAACAAGATTGAAACTTTAATTATATAGTACTTCTCAAAATTCTGGCTTATAGGTAAAACCATGTTGATACATCGTAACAATTAAAGGCCTGGAAGCGGCCGAAAGTAAACAATGCGGGTTAAAGTGCGTTTAACAATGCGTGTTAAAGTGCATTTAAATTTAAATCATACCGTTCGAAAGTATAGTCGGTCGAAGTGTTACTCGCTGGAAGAAAAATGAAATTTAAGACCAGGTAAAATGTTGAACAAAAGATACAGCGGCCTGGCAACTTTTTACATAGCTTAAAAATTCATTTTTCTGCCAGCGACTAACACTTTGAACGACCGCAAAATAACAGATTGTCATCATCACAGTAATTTCCAAACGGTGTGATTTAAATCTAAATGCAACATACATGTAACACCCGCATTGTTTACTTTTGGCGCTATTGCGGCTTTAACGTCTGCATCGTTTACCTTTGGCTGCTACCGGGTCTTTAATTAGATACATGTCGTAAGTGTCATTGATTGCCACCTGCAAGGAACATGTATAATTAGACTTGTACTGTAATTCGAACCTGAAACTGTTAGTGCTCATTCTCCACCTTCTATTTTCTGATTCCTTTCTCTTTTCTGTTTTTCTCTCTCTTTTTTTTTTTGTTACGTCATTTCATTATCTATTTCAACACTTGTAGTGACCTTTAATTTGTATTATATATGAGTATATTACGAAATGCATGTGTATGCATAAGTAATTAATCTAATCTAATCTAAATCTAATCATGTAAATGTGTTTATATATATGAAAAAAAAAAAAACGGCTACTTTATGATTTACTTCAGTGCACACTATGATAAGACCTGCACAGAAGTTTACCTTCTCTTCTTATCAACGTAATTATGAACAAAAGGGCCATCCCACGTTAACAAAATTTTAGACTGGTCCAAATTGAAGGCATTTACAGACGACAAATTAAATGTGACTGAAAAATTTCAATTTGTTTTGAGAAAGGTAGAAAACATTGTGGGAAAAGGAGAAAATGCTGGTTACCAGCATTTTCTCCTTTTCCCATGATGTTTTCAAAAGGCTTCCTTCTTGGGGTCGTTAAAGGTCGGGGTTGTGTGGTAAAGGGTTAAAAAGTCCAATGGATATGAGCCACGCTCTGGCAAAAGAGGGCTTAATGCATCTCCGGATGCATGATACCAAGCAAGACATCACATGATCATGGATCCATAAAGTCCATTTTGTCCCACAACCGACTGAATCGTGAGGTACACTGACCCTTTAACCCTTAGGCTGCTTATCGCGACCCACGGACCTTTTGCGGACAGCGAAGATTAAGATCAGACTGCACAAAACGTGCAGTCTGATCTTTGATCTACACTGTCCGATAAAGAGATATCTTTCCTCCAGAAATACACTTGAAACAGGAAAATTTTAGGCTTATACTATCGGCTTGAAAGTTTCATTTCTTTTATTCAGCAGGATAAGGGTTAACATACAGAAAATTGACCAATAGCGAAAAAGTTTCGGTTCAGGTCAGCCTGCGCAGACTGCGCAGGCTGACCTGGATCGATACTTTTCGCAGATGCATTAAGCCCCCTTTTCACAAATGATTCTGGTTTATTTCATAAATGAGATTTGCTCTGTCATCACCGTGATACGTTATACCAAGCAAATCATCACATGCATGTATGTTATAAAAATATTCTTAACGTCGAATTCAGTTTGGTTTATATGGTTTCTATTTCAGACTACAGGTAAACATGAAAATATTACTTAGTTTATGTATCATCGGACTGGGGCACCTTGCGTATGCCCAGAACCAAGACCCACAGAATTTTAATTTCGGATTATTTAACAACGGTGGAGGCTCAAACACAGGTGGTGCCGGGCCAAACAACCTTAACCCTTCACCCACACCGCTCGACAGTTCCGGAAATCCCTCCACGTTCGGTACTTCCAATAACAACTTAAATACCATTGGAAACCCACCCCTGCAAAATGGATTTGACCAGAATAACTTGAATGGTCAGAATGGATTTAACAACCCTAACCAAGGGTTTAGTAACCCTAACCAAGGATTTAACAATCCTAACCAAGCATTTAACAATCCCAACCAAGGATTTAACAATCCTAATCCAGGATTTAACAATCCTAATCAAGGATTTAATGGCGGAATGGGCAACCAGCCTGGAATGAACAACGGGTTTGGTATGAATGGACAGATGGGGATGAACCGACAGTTTGGACAACCAGGAAGGATGGGAATGAACAACCAGTTCGGTATGAACCCCAACATGCAGTTCCGGGATCCAACCCGTATGGGAAACTTTAATGGCAACAACTTCAACAGAATGGGCTTCGACGACTCTCAGCGAAACCTTCTCCAGCCACAGCCAATGAGCAACTTCCAACAGCCACAACAGAGGTTCCCATCCGGCGGTCCCGGTCCATTCTTCCCATCTCAGCCTCAATTTGGACCCATGGGCATGCAGATGGGTAGCACCTTCGGGCCGCAGTTCGCCAGCCAATTCCCTGGACAACCATCTTTCGGGCTATTCCAAGACCCTTTCATGAATATGTTCGCCCCAAGTCCCCTTGGTAGACGCCAACCAAGTCCGTTCGTTTTGCAACCACTCGGTAAGTTCTAATTTATCATAAAATGTCTTTTTATTAGTGACTGCTGCGAACGGCGCTGTAGGAGATTTACTACAAAAATGCATATCGGTCTTTTAGTATTATTTGCTAGACCGAACAACTTAAAGATACATCTATACTCGTTTTCAGCCAGTTTTTAACCATTTCATGTTTATTATATCACGATATAATCATTGTTGTATCTTCATGCCAAATGCTGCCCCTGACGGTTGCAATATTGTGTAGAAAACGACCGACAGAACATGCATTTCATTTTCTGGAGGCCATCAAAACATCACTATTGTGACAATTTCTGGTTTTAAATCGAAGATTTCGATATGAATTTATCCCCTTCACCATACATATCGGTAATTCAGCTTTGTTTAAACAGCTGACAAGATACTGAACCATTCTGCAGTCCATGAAATTTTAACAGCGTTTTCGTTTCTCTCTGGCTGTAAGTGTGTATCTTTAAATGAAAAGTTAGTATAATTGCAGCAGTAGCTTTTTTATTAACCAAACAACAAGATTTTAGACCTGTCCAAAATCGAAATCATTTGCAGACGACAAATTAAATGTGGCCCAAATGGAGATATTTATTTTGGAAAGTGTAGAAAACTTTGGGGAAAAGGACAAATGCTGGTGACCAGTATTGTCAAAAGGCTTCTTTCCCAGGGTAGTAAAAACTACGGATTGTTTAGTAAAGGGTTATCCATGCTGCTAACTTGTCTTTATTTTATTCCTATAATTCTAAACTATTTCAGCAATGCTCTGGCAGAAGGCGTCCTCTGTGATGCATTATACCAAGCAAGACATCACATAATTATAGATCCATAAAATCATTTTTGTCTAACAAGAGACCGAACCATGAAGTGTACTGGTCCTTTGGCATGCAGAAAATTGGCCAATAGCAAAAAGTTTCAACTCTTGTCAGCCTGTGCACACTGCGCAGGCTGACATGGGTCGATGCGTTTTGGAGATGCATTAAACCTCTTTTTTTCACAGAGCATGGCTCATTTCTATTCTCATATATGGCGTGCAACACACGAAAAAGGACCTTCTGACATTTGCGTAAAGTGTTGTTCCGAATTAGCCTGCGCTGTCCGCGCAGGATAATCCAAGACAGCACTTTACGACTACATAAGATTTTTTCATCCAGTACGCTTTCGTGAAACAGAAAATCGCACAAAAACGGGAAGTGTCCTCTCGGATTAGTCACAGACTGCACAGGCCGATCTGGGATGACACAATTTTACGCATATGTCCGAAGGCCCCTTTTCGTGTGTTGCACTCCAATTATAAGAAGACTACTGATTTCGTGCAGTACCCACTCAACCGTTCTGAAGATTGCTCTTAACCTTAATACCAAGTCTAGTAAGCTCAGGTGATTGGCTGAGACGTTATGGCTCGCCCAATCATATGGCTGTAGTCACTTAACCCTTAAGCTGCTAAACGCGACTCACTGACCTTTTGCGGACAGTGTAGATCAAGATCAGACTGCAACGTGCAGTCTGATCTTGGATCTACACTGTCCGATATGGAGAAATTTTTTCCCCCAAAAAATACCTATGAAATAGCAAACATTGTGTTTTTACAATCGACTTGAAAGTTTCGTTTTATTTATATAGCAGCTTGAGGGCTAATCTCGAACGACAACTTAAATGAGAATATCAGGTAGCTACAGTCATCTTAGATACTTCTAAAAATTTATTCGTACATTTTTTGATATCATTGGATGTTATTGTTCATGGTAATTTTTTATACGGTCTGAGCCTCGTATACAAGGGAAGGGGGGGGGGGGGGAAAGGGGCAACCACCTGGCTTTTGTTTTGATGCATTGCACGGGAAATTTTGACACAGTGTGAAGACTGAAGGCTTTTTCTGTCTTTTGTATTCTGCGAACAGTCTAGGCATCATTTTCCAGCGAACTTATGCCCAGATTTAATACCATAATGATGTCATAGAAAAAATTGTACTCTTTTCAAACATCTCGTGAAGTTATTTCCGATGAGAATCGACTTTTAGAATTAAGTACACACGACAGAAAAAACCATTTACCTGCGCATTTAGTCAAAATTCCGCTATTTTCCGTGTTAGACATCAAAACAAATACCACTCGATTGATCCCCATGGTATATTAGGTTTTTCGTTTGTCTGTTTTCGAGGAAATATTAACTACTGAAATAGACATGTAGCTACAAAGAGAAATGTTCAGAAAAACTTGAGAACGCACAAAGGATGGAAATGCTTTCTCAAAATTTGATCATTCGCCTAGAATGAACGATATATTTTGTCACTGAAAATGTCAAACTTGGTGATAAGGCAATACAAATTTATTGGTTTTTTCCGCTATAAGGAATTGTCATATAGTCATTTAATTAGATTTCAGATTTCATGAGAGAGAGAGAGAGAGAGAGAGAGAGAGGTGTTTAACAAGGATGTTTCGTGACAGAAAAGTTCAAGTACTTTTCAAATGTACACCTATTACCAAAATAACATAACTCACCCACGCCAAACTCTCCTAGTGTATAAGATCAAAGTATATATGAAACACGTTGCCATGGGCAAAAACGGGCTTTTGTGATCGGCATGTATCAAGATCAGACTGCACAGAGCAGAGCAGTCTGGACTTGGATCTAAACCGAATTGTATCTCTATCCGTCGAAATAGATCGAGTTTATGTATTTTGCGCGGAAAGAGCTAATGTGACGTTTTTTCTTGGGCACATTGCACCTTTTCTTTTTAACGTTTGTCCTCAGCATGCTAAATAGGTGAAATGAAATTTTAAATCCGATAGTAAAAACCAAAAATTTGACATTTCAAAGGTATTTTTTAAAAAAATCTCCTTAACGGAAAGTATAAACCCAAGATCAGACTGCACGTTCTGTGCAGTCTGATCTAGATCTACACAGTCCGCAAAAGGTCAGTGAGTCTCGCGTAGCAGCCTAAGGGTTAAGACTACCCAGTTAACGGATTGTGGAGCTCGAAAATAAGGCTTTGCGCTCTGATCGAGATCTCAACAACCAACTACAGATTTAAAAAAATCCTGTTTTTAGCCCCAAAAGTCTTAACTTTTCTAGCGGCAAATTGGAGGGAAAAAAATGCTCTCTTTCGACGGCTAAAATACAGTACACTGAAACTCAGAAACATTCTAATCTGATAGGCTATAAAAAAAAGTGGACGGTATAGATCAAAGATCAGGCTTCACTGCACGCTCTGTGGAGTCTGACCTTTAATCATGCCGTACTCAACAATCTTAATTCCATATACGGTGCTGAAAAGTTTTAGGTCTTGATGGCATCAATATTACGCCTCTCATATCATCACCAGATTCATTTGGAACATCCTTTGATTCTCGTGGAAATACCTTGAACATGGATGATTTTGGAGGTAGCATGAATCAGCAACAATCCTCAATGAGCGGCTTCGCGTTCCCTGAAAGTTATCGATTTGATCAGTTCGATAGTTTTGGCTCTATGACCGGTGGACAATCAAACGGTTTAGGAATGACAGGGCAAAGTTCTGAGTTTGGCCTCACCGATTCTCGTGACGGAGGTAGATGCGGCTTGAAGCTAGGGAAGGGCAGGAAATAAGGGCTTGCATAAAAAAGCTTTTGATAAAAAATTGTTGGTTAATATATCATTTGAAAGCCACACACCGGAAGTGATACATGTAGCTTTCTGCTTTTATGCGCTCCACTTATTATTGGCGCTTTTTTTCTGCTCTCTCACTCTGTTTTACTCAATTCAGTCTTAAAATTTCACTTTGTCCATACCCCAAGAAAAATCATTGACAGTTCTTTTTTTTTCTATTTTTGTAAAATGAAACCTGCTTCAGCTTTTATTAGCAATGGCTTTAGTTTGCTTTATTTTCTTTATCCATCCAATAACTATTAAATTTACATTTTTTGTTGAACTGTCAGCTTATGACCGCTTTTTTTTTTTTTTTTTTCTACTTCTTACTAAAATTGAAAAGCAAACTCTTCTGTGCGTTTTCAAGATTTTGTGACATCTGAATTGTACCTAAATCCTGTAAGTTTAGATCCAATTCCGAAACTGCGATTCTGCCATCGACAATTTTCAATAAAATACTGATTCAAGGCCTCTTGACATACTGTATCATTCCGAAAACCTGCATCGGGCATAATTATATGACTTTGAAACACTTTATTTTTAGTATGAAATTCTTGGGAGCGATGTAATTCAGGGTCGTTTGAAAGAGCCTTACAGCTCGATGATATTTTTGATCGCAGATTTGTCGGGCTCCTCGCCGTTCCCCTTCGACATGGCCCTCGGGGTTCCCGGGCCAATGTTTGCGGGTTCCAATTTCTTTACACCCCTCATAGGAAAGAAATGAGGTAACTTCATATTGTCGGCGGATTTTATCTCTTCTTCATGGAATAATAAAAAGGTTTTACTTTTCATGGTATATCATTGCATCATTTACCTATCATTTTATCAATATGTTGGCTTGCTTTTCAAGCATGCGAGGTAAATATATAGGGGATGATAGTTCACAGCTTAGGATGAACCTTAAGTTTCTAGTAAAGAGGAAATCGTACGTTGTTGTTTCGAACGGTGTGAATCAAGGTCAGACTGCACTAAACGGGCAGTCTAATTTTGTATTTAGATTGTTAGATCTTGACTTTTTGTTGTTTTGCTTTCGGTACAAAAAATAAATGGTCGAATGAATTTGAGCAATGCTCTGTGAAAAGAGGGCTCAATGCATTTGCAAAAAGTATCGACCCAGGACAGCCTGCGCCAAAACCTTTTACTTTTGGTCAATATTTTGCATGTCAACGGACCGGTCGGTTGTTAATACAAACGGATTTTAGGGATGTGCAATACTGTGATTACTTGCTTGGTATCATGCATCACGGAGATGCATTAAGCCCCCTTTTGCCAGAGCATGGCTCATTTATATGACGGCCAAAAGGCCGGGAGGACTAGAAATTCGAAATGGAGTAAGGAATTTAAAAATCCTTCAAACGACTCTATATGCTCCTATAAGTCCTTGTTAAACTTGAAACACTGCAATGTTGTTATCAAAACTCGAAGTAGCAATTTTAAACAAAAGCAGCACTTGGAAAAGAAAAAGGGTGGAAGGTAAAGACATCTTCGTATTGCACTACACCAAGCAAAACGTCACATTGTACGAGTCTATTTTGTCTGGAGAAAAAGGCTGAATAATGATGCAGAATAGTTACCTCACATGCAGAATTTTACCAGCTGTAAAAAAAGTTCGACCCTGGCCAGTTTGCGTGGGTCGATACATTTTGCAGATGCATTCAACAACCTCTATATGAGCATGGTTCAGATAAATAGAGGATATTTGTTTTTTTCGGTGAAAGATCGAAATTTATTTCATCGAGTGAACACTTGTGAAAATATTACCGATGATGTTCACTCGATGAAATAAATTTCGATCTTTCACCGAAAAAAAACAAATATTCTATTTATTTCATCGGTACTCTCACTGGTCGTACCCGTGTAATATCGAAAAATATTTTCACCGCTATTTCTCGATATCCTACCGGAAAGCATGAAATAAATGATAGTGCTCATTTTGTAAGAATCATAATTTGACCGATATAGATTTGGGCATTGCTTTTAGAGAAGTCCAGTGATAGACAAAAGCTACCAAGATATCGCACCTCTGCTTTCATCGCAAATTATAGTAGGTAGCTAGGCGCCAATAAATGAGCTTTGGCTGCCAGTTTATATCCAGATCAGATTGCACAAAACTTTTATTTATGGCGGGATTCCACTTTGGTAATTAAACAGTTTAAGAGTTGCTATTCAGCGCAGTGATCTCCCTTTCTTTTCTTTGACCTTACACTCACCGCCACAAGTTGTTTCCAACCTTTGGTACTACCCAGAACACTGTGTGAGTACTGGTTTAGGTTTCCAGGAGATTACCATCGAGAGCAATTGTAAAATCTTATTTAAAATTAGGACAGTCCACGGACATTTAGATTTACTTTTCGGGCGACAATAAGATAGAATAGATATAAGCCATGCTGTGCGAAAAGAAGGTTTAATGCATCTGCAAAAAGTATCGGCCCGGGTCAGTCTGCGCAGCAGACTGACCCGGGTCGAAACTGTTTGCTTTTTGTCAATTTCCTGCATGTCCAAGGACCACTCTACCTCAAGATTCAGCCGGTAATCAGACAAAATGGATATTATGGATCCATAATGATGAGATGACTTGCTTGGTATAATGCATCACGGCGATGCATTAAACCCCTTTTGCCAGAGCACAGCTCGCATATTATGCCAGTTTGAAAACGGTGGGGAGTATTCTAACCTCATAGTACTATGACATAAATACCAAAAGTTATATTGGTCAAAATATCTCACAAAACATCCGACATTGTACAGCAAAAAATTAAGACTGCATATTGTACTCATTCTGACCTTTAACTACGCTCTTTGTATAATCTACTAATCTGCCCTGAGCACTAAAATGGTATACTGGGACTTATGTTTATATCTGTTTGGGTTGCGCTCTGGCAAAAGGGAAATTTATAACATCTCCGTGATGCATTTTACCAAGCATAACTATGGATCCATGAAATCCAGATTGTCTAACAACCAGCTGAATCATGAGGTAGACTGGTCATTTGACATGCAGAAAGGTAACCATCAGGGTCCGTATTCACCAATCATTCTTAAGAACGTTCTTTGTCTTGTTCTCTAGAATTTTCTACATCTGAAAGTAACACAACTCCTGATTGGCAAAACCATTTGGTTTAGCCAATCAGGAGTTGTGTTACTTTCAAATGTAGAAAATCTTGGAGAATAAGGTTAAGAATATTCTTAAGAATGGTTGGTGAATACGGACCCAGCAAAAAGTTTCGATGCTGGTCTCCCTGCGGGGACTGAGTCGATACCATTCGTAAATGCATTAAATCCCCTTTTCACAGAGCATGCTCACTTATAGAGGACGCTATATATTCGGAGGATTTCCTTTATGTTCCTTTTTATAAAGGTTTACATAGTCGCTTTATCTTGCATGGCAGAGACTCAGGCTTTATAATAAGCTAAGGACATTTAGCATACAAATCAGCCATGCTCTAGCAAAAGGGAGCTTCTTGCATCTCTGTGACGCATTGTACAAATCAAGACATCACATAATTATGGATCCATAATAGCCACATTTAAAAAAAAAAAAAGAAAAAACTGGCCGAATAACCAATAGCGGAAAGTTTCGACCCGGGGTAGCCTGCGGGGACTACGCAGGCTAACCTGGATCGATAATTTTCGCAGATGCAGTAAGCCCCGTATTTTCACAGAGCATGCCGCTAATTTTATTACCATGGTCGTGCCAAATATTTCTTTGGATCTGATTTATTTTTCTTTTATTTGAAACTTCAATTTTCTTATTTGAAATTTCGACGCATGCAAGTATGCTTTTGTCATGAGGTGCTAAAACTTTCAAACAGCTTTTGAAACATTTAGAAGTAAGCTAATTTTTTTTTGTAAATAAATGTATTCCAACGTCAGTTGTCTTTTGAAATGATATAACACATTGTGCAAATAGGAGAAAACACTTGTTACTTGCATTCTCTCCTTTTTTTCAAAATGGTGTCAAAAGCTTTATTCCTCGGATCATTGTTTGGTAAAGCGTACATTGCTCAATGAATTAAAAGAACAGTATCAGCCAGTAGTAGAAACCTAGTATTGCTATATAACCCTTATCGTGCTAAATAAATGCTCTTTTTACCTGAAAAATCTCAAAAAATATCGGATTGTTTGACTATAAGATCTTCCTGCATGTTCTGCCCAGTTTGATAGTGACCTACTATAATACAGTACCAAATACAAACATCGTGTTTGAAGCAGCAGCCTTTGAAAATGTTTGGACAAAAGGAGAAATTGCTGACAACGAGTAAGATTGTCTGATGCCACATGTACTCACATATTACCTGTTAATTTATGTTGACAATCTGTATTTTACGACGATGATAACAGAAAAGTCAACTGTTGGCTCTCTCTCTCCCTCTCTCCCTCTCTCTCTCTCTCTCTGTCTTTGTCACTGACTCTCTGTCTCTCTGAACAGCGAAACTCAAAATACTAAGTTTTAACATACTTTTTTGCAAAGTCACTAAGTGGCTAACATGAAACGACGAACTCGAAATAGGTTCTAGAAAACTTCTAATTTTCATCGTTGCTGATAACATGACATTTTGAAGACAGGAAAATATTTGCAAATCTTGAATGACAAATTCACATGCACTCTTTTTTTCTACATTTTCAGCTTTCGGTAAGAAGAAGAGGAAGTAAACCTGTCATTTCCGGTTGGGAGAGTACTGCGCCGGAAGTATTAGAAATAAAGACGCTCCGGGGTGACATTCACTATCATTTGTAGATTTTTTTTTTTTTGTCCTTATCGTGGCGCATTAATTTGTTCATAATACTGGCGTGTTATTTCGTGCCTGAGACGTTAAAAGTCACTGACAACTGTATATTTTGTGTTGTTGTTATTGTTTGAATCCATTTATATTTATACATGAAATAAAACACTTTTTGATAGAAAATATGACCTACATTTTGTGGTTTGTAACAAATGAAGGAAAACAGACGTCACTTTCTTGACGGCATGATTACTAACATGCAGCTCGGGCACTCCAACTATCACTATGAGAAAATAAGAAGACAACATCACCAGGAAATTTAATCTAAACCCCTTTGCCACATTTCATAAAAACGACCATTTTCACAATCCAAAAATAGCAAAAGAAAGAAATTGATTTAGTACCCTAAGCTCGAGAAGATTGAATAGAGTACGAAGGGGTTAAAGTTTGGTCTTGTACAGAAATGAAACGGAAGGTCAACCACAGGTTCTGGTACATTCAACTGACCTTGCTTAGTTTCCGAACTCTTTACCAGACGGCAAAATCTTGCACGTGTCCAAATTGAAAGCATTTACAGACGACAAATTAACGATTTATTTTGTCTGTGAATGAATAGAAAACATTGTGGGTAAAAAGGAGAAAATGCTGGTTACCAGCATTTTCTTCTTTTTCCCCACAATGTCTTCAAAAGTCTTTTTCTTCAGGGTCGCTTAAACAGGGGATTGTATGGTGAAAGGTTAAATTACACCAAGTACTGAGGACATCGAAGCAAAACAGATCAGGGGTGAATTGAATTACACAATGTTGCAGCTAAAAGAGAGTTCGAACCGATTGACTGACTATATAACAATCTGAGTTTACCATATTGGCAATACGGAAGTATAAGTTTTAACTGTCGATTTTATATTAAAAAAGTTTAGATAACTATTGCCCAAGGGCTTTAAGGGGCAACGGAAGTGATTCGCTGTACTGAATCATCCCCATCCTTAAAATAGTTCATAAAATATTGACACCACCCAAATACCTTAACCCGTTACCACACAATCCGGACCTTTAACAACATTGAGAAAGAACGCTTTTGAAAACTTTGTGGGAAAAGGAGAAAATATTGGCAATCAGCATTCTCTCCTATTCCCACATTTTTTTTCTACCTGTTCCAGGTCAAATACTATGGTTTGAAAAACATTTTAGTTGTCGTTTGTAAGTTCTTTCAATATGGACGGGTCTAAAATTTTGCTGTATGGTAAAAGGTAAACCCTTTGTCACACATAAACAATTTAGACTAGTCCAAAATGAAAGCAATTGCAAACAGTGAATTAAATGTTCTGGAAAAAGTGACCCGCTGCTAGACGCGAAATCGGCCTGCAAGAGGTAATATATGAAAACGATTCAATGTAGGTTATCTCCCGTGAGTGGCCTCAAAGGCATCGGTGTACACATTTTTGCAATATGAAGGTACGCTATAAGCCCAATAGCGGTCAAAAAGACAATGCAGGTGTTAAAATGCATTTAAATTTCAATCATACCATTCAAAAGCATGGAAAATATTTTGAAGATGACAATTTGTTAATGTGTGGTCGGTCCAAATTTTAGTCGCAGGCAGAAAATGAATTTTAGAATCAGGCAAAAAGTGAACAAAAATAGAGTGACCTGACAACTTTTAACCTTGTTTGAAATTACGTGTAGTTCTCTGCCAGCAACTAAAACTTGGACCGACCGTACAATGACAGATTGTCATCTTCACAATAATTTACAATAATTTACATACTTGCAAATGGTATGATTTAAATTTGAATGCATTTTTACACCTGTTTTGTTTACTTTTGGCAGGTATTGTTACTTTAACTAGAGTAATTTTCATAGAAGAAAAAAAGACCTTAGAATAAAAATAAAGAAACATATCCACTAAAAAAGTGCTCACAGTCTCTGAAAGGATACTGGTTTTGAAAAATTTGTCTGCCTATACCACAACTAGTCACCAATTGGTCGAATAATGATTGAGCCATGCCCTGTAATAAGGGGGTTTAATGCATCTGCAAAAAAGTATCGACTTAAGTCAGCCTGCGAAGTTCTCACAGACTGACCTTTGTTGTTACTTTCTGCTTTTGGTGCATTATCTGCATGTTAAAGGACCTGTCTACTTCATGATTCCATCTTATCTCATTGGAGACAGGACCTCTTTAATAGGAGTGTTTTGATCCCATTGGAGGCTCGACACTTTCTCAATTTTAAGCTCTCATTTCCTTTAAGTTACTATTCACATTCTTAACTTTATCTTTTAAAACTTTTGAGTAGGTAGGGATTGCCCTGTCACTCAATAATGTCCATTATCCATATGAAGATCACACATAATACTTCTTAATTCAACTCTTTTATCATTATTAATGTATGCAAACTTTTTCAGTTTAAACAATTCCCCTTTTATTATCTTTTAACACAGATATGTGCGCTAAATGACCAAAGCTGTCGATGCGCCATAAAACAACATTCATTCATTACTTCATAATTCAGTCGGCTGTGAGACAAAATGGATTTTATGGATCCATATTCATGCAATGACATACTTGGTATAAAGCACTAGGGAGATGCATTAAACCCCCTTTTTGCTAGAGCATGGCTCGATTGTTTTGAAGAAATACACAACCGCGTCTGTAAATACACGACAGTGTCCAGACGCGCCCTTCAGTCCTTTGATTATATAATTCGCTTGCACACCAAGTTGTGTTGCAGTAGAGATAAAAGGTTAACCCTTTCCCAAATAAGCCCTGGTTTTCACGTGTCTGCAGTACAAGTCTTTTGAAAACACTGTGGGAAAAGGAGAAATTGCTCGTAACGAGCAATTTCTCCTTTTCCCACAGTGTTTTCTACCCTTTTGGAGAACTTTCCGCCATTTTCATCAAATTTAAAATTGTCGTCTGCAAACTCTTTCAGTTTGGAAGGGTCTAAAATTTGTCGTTTGGGAAAGGGTTAAGCAGATATCGTATCTCTTACAGTAGAACCTCTTTATCGAATGACACAATTTTAGATTAGTCCAAATTCAAAGCATTAGCAGACGACAAGATAAACGTGACTCAAAAATTGAAGTTTGTTTTTGGGAGTGGTAAAAAACATTGTGGGAAAAGTAGAAAATGCTGTTTTCCCAGCATTTTCTCCTTTTCCCTAAATGTTTTCAAAATGCCTATTTGACAGGGTCGTTTAAACTCGGGATTGTGTGGCAAAGGGTTTACCTTTTACCATACAATCCCATGTTTTAATGACCGTGGTTTAAAAAAATACTTTGGAAACATTGTTGTTCAACAGGATATATTACTAGCACTTTCTCTTTTTCCCGCAATGCTTTCTACCCTTCCAAAGACAAATCCTTTCATTTTGGGCCAGGTTTCATTTGTCGTCTGCACACATTTTGACTTCGGACGAGTCTAGGACTTTGCTGTCAGGACAAAACATAACCTTGTAGAAAACGACAAGCTTTCAGACCTTCTAAATTATTTGCAGACGGCAAATTATATGTGGCTCATATGATGATTTCTTTTTCCTTTGAAAAAGTAGATAACAATGTGAGAAAAAGAGAAAATGCTGGCTACCAGCATTTTCTCCTTTTTCCACAATGTTTTTTTAAATCCTTCTTTCTCGAGGCCGTGAAAACAGAGGGTTGTGAGAAAAAGGGCTAACTTATCGCTTTCTGGTACAAATTTTAACCAGATCATCCAGAAAACATCTTTGTAAAATTTGGAAAACTATTAACATAAATTCGTATTGAACATAATGAGAACATGTGAAAAGACAAACCATTGTGGCAAAAGGGAAAACTTGTTCGATACGAGCTTTTTTTTTCAAAATCTTTTACAAAAATTTCACGAGTTGAAATTATACTGCAGGTCAAAAATCGTCCTCAGGGAAAAAAATAACCCATTTACCAAACAAAAAGGTTTTAGACTTTTCAAAAGTGACACCACTTGCAGATTATAATATTAAATATGACTCAAATGGTGGAACCTGTGGTTGAAAGGATATAAAACAGTGTGGGAAATTAAAAAAAAAAATGCGTATGACCAGCATTTTCTCTTTATTCCACAATGTTCTAATGCGCATTCTCTCTCAAGGTCGTGAACACGGGAGTTTTTGGAAAAGGATTTCAGATAACGCTGCTTGAGTATGTGTTATCGCCCGAGAATGGCCTAACGACCTCAGTCACTGTCGTCCCATACATCACTCAAAGTTAGCACGGAGGTTGAACATGGAGAGTGATCCAGCTAAATACCCCGGCTTTACAGGGGAAACTTTCCCGGAAGCGTTTACTATACCACCCCCACAACCTTCTGTCAAAAAGCCAGGACAGCTGCCACCGGAAAAGGTCCAAGAGTACTTCGACAATGTAAGTATAGCTTTTATGTATGACTGTGCTCGCGGACCCACTATCATTGAACTTCTAATTAGCACAATTTTTTGTCAGCCCTTTAGCTGTTAAACAAGACACAAGACGCCTTTGCAGGAAGTGTAGAATAAAGGCCCAATAGCTGCCAAATGTAAACAAAGCGGGTGTTAAAATGTATTTGAATGTAAAGATAACAATCAATTTTTGTACAGTTGGTCCAAGTGTTAGCCTCTGGTAGAGAACATGATTTCTAATCTAGGTTAAAAGTTGTCAGGTCGCTCTAACTGTTGTTGACTCTCAGACTGACTGACTGGCTGACTGACTGACTGACTGAATGAATGAATGAATGAATGAATGAAGTTTTATGGCAGTCCGTGCAGGCTGACTTAGGGCGAAATTTTTCGCTATTGGTCAATTTTCTGTATGTCCAAGGACCATTTTACCGCATGATTAAGTCGGCTGTTGAAAAAAGTGGTTTTTATGGATCCATAATTATGTGATAACTTGATAGGTATAATGCATCGTGGTGATGCATTAAGCCCCCTTTTGCCAGAGCATGGTTCATTTTAATAACAAAATTGTTTACATTTGGCCGCTATTGAGCCTTTAACATAGAAGTCATTTTAATTGATGCTCCCTTGATCTGTCCAAGTGCTTTTCGCTGGCAGTACAATTAATTCTAAACCTAGGTAACAAGTTGCCAGGTCTGTCTATCTTTTGTTTACTTTTTACGTGGTTTTAAATTTCTTTTTTCTGCCAGCGACTGACACGTTGACCGACTGTACAATAACAAATTGTTATCATTACAGTTATTTCCATACCTTTAAGTGGTACCGTGATTGTTTAAATTTAAATGCATTTTAACACTCTTATTGTTTTATTTTGGCTGCTCTTGGGCCTTTAAGACCATACGGTCATTTGCGGAATTTCTATAGTATTCATGAATGAGACCGGCTCACTGCTTTCAACGGGACTGTATGGTCGGGATAAAAGTAGTTGTACAGAAGCCTACGTGCAAATTCATGATTCTGAAAATAAAGTAAACCTCAGCTTTACCACGTCCATCAGTTTTGCCAGTTGATTTACCCTGGAAATTTGCGGCTGACATGTTTATAAAATAATGGAAGGAATATAAATAACAAATGATGTCATATAGTGCTCTCATGGGGTCACAAAATCTTATTTCCGGTGTATTAACCCTTATCCTGCTAATTAAAAGAAATGAAATTTTCGAGTCGATAGTAAAAACCTAAATATTATTATTTCAAAGATATTTTTGGACGAAAGATATCTCCTTATCGGACAGTGTAGATTCAAGATCAGACTGCACGTTCTGTGCGGTCTGATCTTGATCTACACTGTCCGCAAAAGGTCTGCGAGTCGAACCTAGCAGCTTAAGAGTTAAGACAGGAAAGTTGGTACTGGTTGTATTACGCTGAAAATAAGGCAGGTTGTGTGATAATTTGGACATAATTATGTTTGTTTAGATTTAGCCTAAAATAATTAAGTTCCTCAAAAGCCAAAATTATTTTTCCCTGCATGCCTTCCCAGCTAGTCAAAACAAGAAATATCTTTAAAAAAAGATAGACGGCGTAAATTTGCCCGCAAATAGGCAGGGGCCCTTAAAATAAACATGTCTACATTTTTGACCAATCACAAATTTCTATTTATTCATTTTTTATCAGTACCAAAAAGTAGATCAAAAGCCAGTACATACAGCTACGTCAAAAAAAAAAAGGCTTTCGTGTTCAACAAGGGAAATACATCTCAACCTTATTTCGTATCAAAGCAAACTGTTCATTCGACACACCCTTATGAGGCCCCAAAGTTTATGACGCAGCTATAGCCGCCCCGATGGTCATAACGAGGCGCAATAACAGCAAGGGAACGGACGTAAAAATCTAAGCAATCTGATCATCAATGATTATGAAATTCCTCTTTTCACAGGGATTCCTCGTTGTGGAGAACCTTTTTACACCAGAGGAGCTCGAGCCTGTTCGAGAATGTTACAGATGGCTTGTGGACGGTTTGGCACAGAAGCTCTATAAGACTAACAGAGTGAAAAGTACGGACACGAGGTTTAGTTGACTGTTTAGGTGTCATCTTTATTTACCCATGTATATGTCCAGAGGTTATTACAGCCATAGATGTGCTGAAACTAGATACAAGTTAACCCTTTGCCACGCAATCCCAAGTTTTAACCCTTAGGCTGCTAAGCGTGACTCGCTGACCTTTTGAGGACAGTGTAGACCAAGATAAGACTGCACAGAACGTGCAGTCTGATCTTTGATCTACATTATCCGACAAGGGGATACCATTTTCCCAAACATGACCTTGGAAGTAGCAAACTTTGGATTCTTACTGTCGGTTTGAATGTTTCATTTCATTTATCTAGCAGGATAAAGGTTACGACCGTGTAGAAAGAAGGCTTTTGATTTATATTTTGAATTTAACACCCGCACAATACACTTTTGGCCACTAATGGGCCTTTAAATTGCGATCACAGGGGTCTTTTTCTTTTCTAGACATAAAATATCTGTTGGGTTTATTCGGCGTTCTAAGGATTAAATATCGCTTCGTCGATTACCCACGATATTTTCATTACATTACAATTCACCTATGTATCGTGGGATATTTGGTAGACGAAATCTTGGTCTTGTGAGTTAATAATGAAACATTTTATTGGTTCCGTAATGATATTTTACGGAACACTTCACCAATAAAGTAACACTAAACAAATGCCTGACGATAAAGGATTTTTCCTGGTCTAAGACGAGTAACAAAATATCCAATTTTAGTATTAGCCTTTCATCAGACGACAAAATTCTAGACTTGTCAATTTTGCAAGCACTGGCAGACGAAAAAATGAGTGCGGCTGTTTTTTTCTTACTTGATAGTGTACAACATATCATCGGAAAAGCAGAAAATGCTGGTTCCAGCATTTTCTGCTTTTCCAACAATGTTTTCGAAAGATTTCTTTCTATGGGTCGTTTAATCAGCTCAAAGTTTATCTCAAGAGGTTACTAACTTTACTTTTTGGCATGAACATTAGATCACAAGTTGAAATTGTATTTAGGTCATCATGCTACTCTGCTCTTCACGCAAGATTCTAGAAATCCTCACCATATTCAAAGTCATTTCATCGAAAACTATAGCGAATCGACCTATCCACAACTAAATAAAAACTTGGAATTCTAAAAGAAATCAACGCCTCAATCCAACTTTTCCGTTTTATATTGTTTATTTTACTGAAGTCTAATTATTAGGATGATTACGGAAACCCCATTTTATGAAAATTTCGAGGCAAGACCCAAAATATTGTAATAAGCCGTCAGGTAATTTGCATACTGTTGGGATGTCTTAAAATAAAAAAAAAAAATGCACGCAGAACGTATATCTATCCCGATTTTTGTCCATTGTTCGCTTCGATGCTGCTTGTTAATACCATCTCTGAAACTTTGTTTACTTCCTATTATGCGCACGCATCCCGTTACATCCTCTTCTATTTTTGTTGTGATCTATTTTTTAACTAAAAACGCGCCTGACTAGTTTGCTATTACCTATTTCTTCGATTTTCTTTCACTAAATCTTAATAAAATGAAACAATGAAGAGGACATGGGGCTTTAAATTTTCCAGACGAAAAAATTTTAGCATTGTCCAATTGAAACCATTTGCAGACGACAATTTCTATATGGCTTAAATGATGCAATTTTTTATTGATAGGGTAGAAAACATTGTGAGATTTTCCCGCATTGTTTTCAAAAGGCTTCATTCCCAGGGTCGTTAAAAGGCGGCATTGTGCTGTTCGTCTCTTGACTTGTTCGTCCGGGCTTGTTCGTCCCACATTATTGTTTTTTTATTTATTATTCTTGAAATCATTAAGTCCACACGATGGCTCCATTGACAAATGCCACACCAGCGCTTTCAACGCTTTGATTCCTTTTGTTGTCTGGTTCTCTGCCTGCGACTTACACTTGGGCCGACCGTACAATAACAGATTGTCATCTTCACAATATTCTCCATACTTTAACAGGGAATGATTAAACTTAAATGCATTTTCACTTTTGGTCGCTATTGGTGGCTTTAATACCTTCTTGTCTAATCTTTTTCTTTTTTCAGATTTATATGAAAACCATGGCCTCAACGACCGTTTGATTATGTTAGAGAAGGAATGGCCAGGTGCTGTGATGCTGTTACTTAAACTTGGAAAATTGACGCCCGTATGTAATCTATCATCATCGTTACTTACGGCGACTTTATATAGTACAACAGTGTAAGGGCTGTAATGTGTCATTTAGTAATGGTTAACACAAATAATCCATGCCCTGGCAAAAGGGGGCTTAATACATCTCCGTGATGTATGATACTAAGCAAGTCATCACATACCAGTAATTATGGATACATAAACGTCACGTTGTTTAAAGACCGACTGAATAATAAGGTTTATTACATACCTGTAAGTTTTCCGGGTTAAATACATGCGTCGCACGCGGCTAAAATCACACACGACGGAAAAACAATCCGTATTCCACTCAGTGGAATACGGTTCCAAATATGGTATGATGACGTAACACTGTATCCACGTGAACACGGCAGCCATTTTGATTGTTTTATATGTTTAACACAATGGGCGTGGTGGAAATAATACTAAATAAAATTCATCCGCCATTCATGAAAAAAAAATGTTAACGCCTACTAAACCAATTTTTCTAATAACTATGCTTCGTTTTCGAATAAAATTGTCACTAAATGCATATATTTTGGTTTTTGGTAGTTTAGGTATATAATAAATGGAATATTATGTTGTAGTGTGTTTCCTGGGGCTTGTATTTACTTCTCGCTGCGTGGGAAAATTTTGCCATCAAATTTTCCCACGCAGCTCGAAGTAAATACAAGCCCCAGGAAACACACTACAACATAATATTCCGTATATATCGATTTTTTTGCCGTACCTAATCAGCGCCCCTTACAATACTGTAATATAAGATCCCTGATTGAAACACCTGTATATGGTAATGCATCGATGTGACCTCAGTTTGCATTTTCACGATATAGACTGAATAAAATCGTCTTATTGAAGAAAGGTTTCCACGGGTTTGTTTTAAATCAAAGTATAATTAAAGATTGTGGTTTTCCTCAGAAATAGTACCAGGTCGATTGCGCTCATTGCTAAAATATCACAATTCTTTTTTTTAGCATACACGTTCTTCCCCCAATCAAAACTACGTTTTGGACGCCAAATAATTACTATAACCGTAAAATGTGTTTTTAATTAAAGAGATACGTGGGTGATATTATCAGTATTCGAATGTCTCTGGGGTTTCAGGAGTTTCGTGCACTTTATCAAAATGAAAAACTTTTGAACATCGTGGAACAATTTGTTGGACCGGATGTAGGGGCCAACCCAATATGGAATACTCGTCCAAAGACACCTGGACATGCAGAGACTCATGTACCCTGGCATCAAGGTAAGTTATAAAGGATCAGCCTGTGATTTAACGCATTTTTAGACCACCGTTCAGATAAATTAGTCAATCAGCGCACAGTATTTGGTCTGTATACATGTATATTGCATATACAACGCTTTATCATTCCGCCTTGTCGATGTCGGATAGACAAAGCTCGTGGGGTTATCTATGTGATATAGCTAACGCTCATGTTTCTATCACATAGACAATCCCACTCTTTGTCTGTCCAATCAGCGCTCAGTATTGTCCTGTATATATCGCATGTACGCAGCTTTATCATTCCATGAGGTCTAGGTCGGATAGACAAAGCTCGTGGGATTGTATCTGTGGCAGAGCTAACGCTCGTGTATATATCATATAGACACCCCTACTTGTTGTCTACCCATGCATATCGATATACACTCACAGTGAGCAAAACTTATAAACCGATCATGCCCATTTTGAAGATATACAGTAATACCGATGAGCAAAATCATCGTATTATTTATAAGATAGGCTACTCCATTTTTTTTTTTTGTCTGTTTAGAGTTTAAGAAATAAATATTTGATAAACATGTGGTACGACTTTTCAATGTTATTCGAACAACATTCGAGAAATCATGTCTCATAAAGTGACTCTTTATACGTTTTGTTATGTTTTACTTTTCTAAAATTAAACTAAGACAAAAGTTCATTTCAAAATTAAGAATGTAAAGAGATAGTTGAAACAGAGTGTTTTAAGGCAAATGAGAACAAACCTTATTCTCTACACCAAACCAGGACACTTTATAAATAGTATGCAGCGTTTCATCTAGATATGAGAGGCGCACCGGGAAAACTGGGTTTAATTTATCTGATCCATAATATCCATTTGATCCATAATACCAAGCAAGTCATCACATAATTATGGATCATAAAATCCATTTTTCTTACAAGTGACTGATTCGTGAATTAGAATTGCCCTTGGACACACAGGAAAATTACGAAAAGCAAAAAGTTTCGATCCATGTCAGCCTGCGCGGAATGCGCAGGCTGATATAATCGATACTTTTTGCAGATGCATTAAAACTCTTTTTCACAGAGCATGACTCGTATGTTTCAAATGGATCGAAACATCATTGATATATACAAGGATCCCAGAGTTCCTGTAACAATCACGACACTGCAATTTGGATTTTCTCTTCTCCTACCGAAGGCATTCTCGTAAAAAAATGCAACATTTTTTGGAAGGTGGTGACCTTTCAGATCTCACCTACTTAAGTCAACCGTCAAACTGAAGTCCTGAGAGGAGGAATAACTCCTCTGTTTCAAGAAGTATAGGTCCTCATAGATCAATGAACAGACACGTCTGTGTCATTTGATATGTGAAAAGAACATGCGGATTGAAAACCTGTGCAAGCCGATTACACAAACAATAAACTTCAGGGTTAAATACCATACAGTTATCTCTAAGTTTGAAATTAGCCTCGTTTTGTAGCTTTGACATGGCCCATTTAATAAAGTCTATATCGCAGATGAATAAGTAAGAGAAACACCCCAAGACAACCCCAAACCACTAAAAAATAACCAAACTACTGTCATTTACATCCCAAACCACTTTCCTAACACCTAAATCCACATGCAGAACGCTTAGATACATGATGTTATGGAAAATAGTCATGAAATAATGCTATCAATCTTAGAAAAAAAAAATGTTGTCAACCGTCAGATGAATGAATTTTTCGTGAAACGGTTCACTGTTCAAACCTATTAACAAGCAAACTTCAACCATCACCTTCTATCAGTACTTTCAGTACTTCGATTTTAATTACAGTAGTTGATTAGTTTCACGGTGGCTATACTTTTCAAGGTGTGGTATCCTAGTGTATGCTTGGCTTAGTTTAAAGGACCAGTGGCGGCCAAAAGTAATCAATAGTGTGTTAAGATGCATTGCGATTTACATGTAAATAACGCCATTTTAAAATACGGAAACTATTGTAAAGATGGCAATGTCCAAGTGTTAGTAGCTGGCAAAAAAAAAAAAAAAAAATGAATTTTAAAAACTAGGTAAAAAGTTGGCAAGTAGGACTACTAGTATCTTTGTTCATTTTTACCTGGTTTTAAAATTCACTTTCCTGCCTGTGACTAACATTTGAAACGACCGTACAATAACAGATTGCCATGTTCACAAAAATTTCCATACTTCTTTTTTATGAATATTTATGAATGACTGACTGAATGAATAACTTTATTATTGTAGATTATCAAATAGTACAAAAAAGAATCAGCCTCTGTCACATTAGTTTGCTATGTTGTGAATAAAGGCCCCAAGTATGCTTATACTTAATACCAGTGTCATAAATGTGCGAGCAAATAGGCCAGTAGGGTCCTGCCCAATAAACATGTGTACATTTTTTACCAATCGCAAATTATCATATATTCATTCGATTTCATTAACACCAAGCAGTATGTCAATAGCCAGCGCATTTAACTACGCCGAAAAAGGTTAAACAGCTAGTTTTGCTTCAACTGTAAAAGATGGTTATTTGTCCTGACAACATTTTTTTTCCAGATTCAGCCTACTTCGACAAAGACTCTTATAAAACTCTTGTAGTCACTGCTTGGGTGGCATTTGTGGACATTACGGAAGAAAATGGATGTATAGAGGTAAAATTATATATTTGATCCAAGATCTTTGAAATGAGGGCCTAAAGCATCTGCAAAAAGTATCGACCAAGGTCAGCCTGCGCAGTCCGCGCAGGCTGACTTGGGTCGAAACTTTTTGCTTTAGGTAAATTTTCTGCATGCCCAAGGACCAGTCTACCTGATAATATCAATTGGTTGTGGACAAATTACATTTTTTGAATTCATAGTTATGCGATAAATTGTTTAGCATATTGCATCACGAAGATGCATTAAAACCCCTTTTGGCAGAGCATTGCCCATTTTATACACAAACTTTAGAGATAAATACAATAGACATTAACGAACTAACCACATAGTATTACATGTACATCCACACCTGCCCTGAGCTGATACAATTTACTCAAATGAAGAAACCAAGGCCTGTGTGCTTATAAAACTTGAGTTGATACTCAACTGATTTCGTGCTCAAACTTTGAATTTCATTGCTGTTTCTTCAAGAACTACAATTGGAAATAAAGATCTTCATCTTACAAGAGGAAAGAAAGAAGTTCGAAAGGTTAAAAAGTTGCTCTGTGAAGAGTATCATATCAATATTATGTAATATTTTGAAATTCAAGTTTTAAGCTGCTAAGCGCGACTCAAGGAACTTTTGTTGACCGTGTAGATCAAGATCAGACTGTACAGAACGTGCAGTCAGATCTTGGATGTACACTGTCAGATAGCTTTGAAATAGTAACATTTGGGTTTTTACTATCGGTTTTAAAGTTCCATTTCATTTATTTAGCAGGATAAGGGTTAACGCTTAGTTGAGCATGTAAAATGTTTTATTAACACCTACCTGAGGTTTGTTTTGTGGAGATTACTAATACTTTTTTTTTTTTTTAACTTCCTCAACAGTTTTGTAAAGGAGGGCACAGAAAAGGTCTGGTTGTGGTGCATGAAATTCGTAATAATTTCTATTTGTCGATAAATGAAGAGGAAATGGTGGAAAGACTCGGTATGTTTAGACAGTATTCTGTGTCATTGATGATATAATGGAATACTGCAACAGTCTGCATTTCTGTGTGGTCGGGCCAGGTCGAGTTTCATGCGAAAGGAGGTACGTATCGGATTAGAACCAAGATCGAATCCGATATAAACTTCTGTGCACACACCAATCGAGACCTGATCCGACTGCACAGAAACGCAGACTATTGTAATGTTCTTTTTACTATATACCTCCCGCTTAAAAACTGTAAAAAAAAAATCACAAAATAAATTAAATAACAAAAAAATCAGAGACCTGCATATTTTTCGGGATTTGTAAAGAAAGGGCTGAACGTAAATACATAGAAGTAGTCCATGAACACGAGGATGTTATACACAGAGTATATGCCTGATACGAAAAACCCTACACAGAGTACATGCGTGACACGAAAAATCCTACACAGAGTACATGTATGATAGGGAAAAACCTGCACTGAGTACATGTATGATAGGGAAAAACCTACACAGAGTGCATGCGTGATACGAAAAATCCTACACAGAGTACATGTATGATAGGGAAAAACCTACACAGAGTACATGCATGATAGGGAAAAACCTACACAGAGTACATGTATGATAGGGAAAAAACTGCACAGAGTACATGTATGATACGAAAAACCTACACAGAGTACATGTATGATAGGGAAAAACCTACACAGAGTACATGTATGATAGGGAAAAACCTACACAGAGCACATGTATGATACGGAACAAACCTACACAGAGTGCACGTATGATACGGAAAAACCTACAGAGAGTACACGTATGATAGGAAAAACCTACACAGAGTACACGTATGATACGGAACAAACCTACACAGAGTACACGTATGATACGGAACAAACCTACACAGAGTACACGTATGATACGGAAAAACCTACACAGAGTACACGTATGATAGGGAAAAACCTACACAGAGTACACGTATGATACGGAAAAACCTACACAGAGTACACGTATGATACGGAAAAACCTACACAGAGTAAACGTATGATACGGAAAAACCTACACAGAGTACAAGTATGATAGGGAAAAACCTACACAGAGTACACGTATGATACGGAAAAACCTACACAGAGTACACGTATGATAGGGAAAAACCTACACAGAGTACCTGTATGATAGGGAAAAACCTACACAGAGTACATGTATGATACGGAAAAACCTACACAGAGTACATGCATGATACGGAAAATCCTACACAGAATACATGCATGATAGGGAAAACCTACACAGAGTACATGCATGATACGGAAAATCCTACACAGAGTGCATGCGTGATAGGAAAAACCTACACAGAGTACATGCGTGATACGGAAAAACCTACACAGAGTACATGCGTGATACGAAAAATCCTACACAGAGTACATGCGTGATACGAAAAATCCTACACAGAGTACATGCGTGATACGAAAAACCCTACACAGAGTACATGCGTGATACGGAAAATCCTACACAGAGTGCATGCGTGATACAAAAAATCCTACACAGAGTACATGCATGATAGGAAAAACCCTACACAGAGTACATGCATGATAGGGAAAAACCCTACACAGAGTACATGGATGATACGGAAAATCCTACACAGAGTACAAGCGTGATACGAAAAATCCTACACAGAGTACATGCGTGATACGAAAAATCCTACACAGAGTGCATGCATGACAGGGAAAAACCTACACAGAGTACATGCGTGACAGAGAAAAACCTACACAGAGTACATGTATGATAGGTAAAAACCTACACAGAGTACATGCATGATAGGGAAAAACCTACACAGAGTACATGCATGATAGGGAAAAACCTACACAGAGTACATGCATGATAGGGAAAAACCTACACAGAGTACATGCATGATAGGGAAAAACCTATACAGAGTACATGCATGATAGGGAAAAACCTCCACAGCGTACATGCATGATAGGGAAAAACCTACACAGAGTACATGCATGATAGGGAAAACCTACACAGAGTACATGTATGATAGGGAAAAACCTACACAGAGTACCTGTATGATAGGGAAAACCTACACAGAGTACACGCATGATAGGGAAAAACCTACACAGAGTACATGCATGATAGGGAAAAACCTACACAGAGTACATGTATGATAGGGAAAAACCTATACAGAGTACATGCATGATAGGGAAAACCTACACAGAGTACACGCATGATAGGGAAAAACCTCCACAGAGTACATGCATGATAGGGAAAAACCTATACAGAGTACATGCATGATAGGGAAAAACCTATACAGAGTACATGCATGATAGGGAAAACCTACACAGAGTACATGCATGATAGGGAAAAACCTATACAGAGTACATGCATGATAGGGAAAAACCTATACAGAGTACATGCATGATGGGGAAAACCTACACAGAGTACATGCATGATAGGGAAAACCTACACAGAGTACATGTATGATAGGGAAAAATCTATACAGAGTACATGCATGATAGGGAAAAACCTATACAGAGTACATGCATGATAGGGAAAAACCTATACAGAGTACATGCATGATAGGGAAAAACCTATACAGAGTACATGCATGATAGGGAAAAACCTACACAGAGTACATGCATGATAGGGAAAACCTACACAGGACACAGGTGTGATACGGAAAAACTTACACAGTGTGCATGCGTGATACGGAAAGAGCTACACATAGGACATGCGTAATACGGAAAACCCTACACAGAGTACATGCGTGATACGAAAAATGTTTTCTGGTCTGTTGTATGTGTGTTTAAGATAACGTCCGTATTTTAGTCATTTGAAGTTATATAATGAAGTGTAGTCTGACACCGATACAATTATTTAATTTATCATGCGATGGATAGAAGAAACATGCAAAGACATACATGCACATGATGAAATAGGGGGACGGACAAACGACAGACTTTGCAATACTTAACCCATTCCGAGATTTCTTGTGTTTGAAGGACCCTGAAGAAAGGGAAGCTTTTAGCCAGCATTTTCTCCTTGTCCCTCAGTTGCTTAAACCCCAAAAACAATTACAGTACAACTTATTTACCTGATTTCAAAATCGACAACTCTGAAAGTTTGACGCCTAGTTCAGAGTTTACATAACGCCAAACACGCTTAAAATCTTTCACTAGACGCAAAGACACCTTTTTAACAGCCATGTTGCTTTCCAAATTTAGTCTTTTTCCAGATTTGGCTAGGCAATCTGGTTCAGCCAGTCAGAAATTGTGTTACTTTCAAATTTAGAGGATTCTTCAGAATTGGACTGAATATGTCATTAAGAAGCTTTGTTCAGTGCGGGGCCTGGGTCCGTATTCACCAACCACTCTTAAGAATGTTCTCAGTTTTATTCTCCAGAATTTTCTAAATTTGAAAGCAACACTTCTGATTGGCTAAACCATTTGGTTTAGTCAGCCAGAAGTTGTGTTACTTTAAAATTTAGAAAATCTTGAAATATAAGACTAAGAACTTTCTTGAGAATGGTTGGTCAATACGGGCCCTGGTAATGTATTTTGTTCGTATTAAAAATTATTTTCCACTCAAAACATTTCTCGCAAACGTGAGGATTTATACGTTCAAAAAGTTACTTTCTAGCAAATGAATCACTCAATTATGAATTAAGCTGTTATGATAGTTCAGTGTTGTTGTTCAGCAAAAGATGATTTTGGCTAAAAACTACCAAACAGAGGAACAAAATAAATAGTTTTCAACATATTTTAAAGGTGTTAATCCCGAGACTGACTTTGTTCGATGTCCAGTGAAGGCCGGTGGTGTTGTTTTCTTCAGTAACATGATCCCGCACAGGAGGTATGAACCAATGACATTCTAGGTCCGTATTCAGGAACCAATCTAAAGTACATTCTTAGTCTAATTCTGGGTTTAGAAACACAACTTCCGAATGGCTAAACCATTTGGTTTCGCAAACCAGAAGTTGTGTTACTTTCAATTAAAATAAAAAGTCTTGAGAATAAAAGTAATAAAGATCTTAAGAATGGTTAGGTCCATGGTCACCAATCATTGTCAAGAACATTCTTAGTTTAAATCTTGATTTCGAAAGTAACACAATTTCTGATTGGCTAAACCATTTGGTTTATCCAATCAAAGTTGCTTTACATTCAAATGTAGAAAATTCTTAAAAGCCCAGTAGCGGCCAAAAGTAAACAATCCATGTGATTAAATGCATTCAAATTTAAAACCGCACCATTTCAAAGTATGGGAATTATTACAAAGATGAAAATCTGTTATTGTGCGGTCGATCCAAGTTTCTCGCTGGTAGAAAAATTAATTTTAACAACACGTTAAAAGTAAACAACAGATAGAGCGACTTGGCATCGTTTTACCTAGTTTTAAAATACATTTTTCTGCCAGCGACTAACGCTTGGACCGACCATGCAATAAAAGTTTGTCCAAGGATCAATCCACCCCATAGTGCACCAGGGAGATGCATTAAACCCCGTTTTGCCAGAACATGGTGCTTATAGTTTTCATCTTTCAGTATACCAAACCAGTCTGATCACATAAGATGGGCCATGGACCTAAGATATCAAGATGCCAAACTGCCATGGGGATATTACGGTAAAAAACAGGGCATTTTACTGAGATCCCCGGACAAACCCGACCATGTACCGGATTGGGACTTTTATGATGGTCACGACCGGTATGAAATATCGGACAAGGAGGCTATTGATAAAACAGTAAGTGAAAAATTGTGGTCTGTCTTTAGTCAAATTTTAAGCTACTGGTCACAACTCGGCCACTACATCTAATCTCGTCCGTATCAAGGAGGTTTCCATGTGCTGTCAGTCACATGATCTTATACATGGCAGCGCCCATGAAAATTGAGTAGCAAAGAAATCAACAACCACTGTTGAGTTTTTCACATCTATCAATCTATCGTTCAAAACTGCCAACGGAATTCATAGACCACAATAAAAGTTGAATGCACAAACTGTTTGTCAAAGGAAATGTATGTAGAAAGATATCGATAGAAAAATGTGACTCGTGTTTTCTTTTTTCTAAGTGGAGCCTTACAATTTTAAGAATGGTAAGGCGGTGTATTTCCGGCGAAGAGATATACCGTGTAGGTGCTTATCACCACAGGCCCTTGAAGCTCCACTGGTCTATCACGGAACACTACAATTTTCCTTGGTCGATCATCGAGCACTTTAGCCCATTGCTGCATCGCCTTTAGACCACGGAATACTCAAATTTTTATTTACACCGTTACTATAAATAGCTCATTGGCAAGCACCTCTATGTTGTATATAATCAGACTTTATATTTTCTTTCGTTCCACTCAGACAAATATAAAACATTTATGTTCCATTGCATTAACTTATGGAATAATAAACAACAGAAGTCGGAAATAGGAGTAGCGGCCTAGACTACGCATTGTAATCGTATTTTTCAACATATATCAACCTCTTAAATACATAAAAAGCAATACAGAAATGTATGCAATAATGAAATAATTCCCTCCAAAAAAGAAAACGGGTGGGCGGCCGGGTTATACGCAGTCGTAAACAGTGTGTAGTCTAGCCGTCGAATGACCAGAATAGAGGCGCGCTCTCTATTTATACTACAATGAGACGCGCCCGTGCGCAATATACACTCGACAGAGTATAATAAGTAACAAAGCACCCTTAACATAAATATATGTATACGATATAGAGGCAGTCGCCAGTGTGCTATTTATAGTAACGGTGTCCTATAAGGAAAATTTCGTTATCCCGTAATACACCAATGGAGTTTCAGCCGATGAATTGATCAACGGATCATCAGAGGTTTGCCAAATGACTTTAATAAGCCTGTCATTGTCACCGTCCTCAACTGGAAGAGGACCACGAAATGTAGATGCACAGTTTTACATAATAAACATTAAAATTTAATGGAAAACGGTCATTTGTATCAACTCAAGTAGCCACATCCATAATGAAGCCCGACACAAAGTAAATAAAGATCCGATCAGATCGTGGATCCATAGCATCCTGATGTTAATTTACGATATTTTCTTTCTGGGTTTCAATGGATTGCCATTTCAACCGCCGAAAGAGAAATTATTTTATATATTTTGCGCTGAAAGAGTTAAAACAATATGAGCCATGCTGTGGCAAAATGGGGCTTAGTGTATCTCCGCGATATATTATACATAGTAAGTCATCACATAATTGTGGATCCATTTTGTAGAACAACAGGCTGAATCATGAGGTACACAATGGTCCTTGACGTGAAGAAAATTGACCAATAGCAAAAAGTGTCGACCCATGTCAGCCTGCAGGGACTGTGCAGGCTGACATAGGTTGATACTTTTTGCAGATGCATTGAGCCCCCTTTGTACAGAGCATGTCTCATAGACATGGGCCATGCTCTGTGAAGAAGGGTTTGAATGCATCTCCGAGATGCATTATGGATCCATAAAATCCATTTTGTTCAACAACCTGTTGTATCCTGTTTGTCCTTGGACATGCAGAAAAATAAAAAAAAAAGCAAAAAGTTTTGACACAGGTCTCTGAACTAAGGCTAACCTGGGTAGATACTTTTTGCAGAGCTTGGCACATACACACGCACGCACTCAGGCACGCGCGCTCGGATACGTGCTTGCGTGCGTACGTCTGGGTGTGCGCCTTGGAAGGGGGAATAACAGCTTGTGTTCGAAACTTGCTTGGTTGAAAGTTGTTTCCCTTAAGTATAATAGTGATCGCATGGATCTTGTCAGTCTGCGTTTTTTCCCCTGAACCAAGAGCATCAATTTTTTGGATAACTATTTTACCATACGACAAAATTTTACACCTGTCAATATTGAAAGAGTGTGCAGACGACAAATGAAATGATGTAGCTTAAATAATGGAAGAAAAATGTAGAAAACGTTGTGAGTGAAAAAGGAGAAAATTCTGCTGATCAGCATTTTCACCTTTTCCAACTTTTTTTTCCCCAAAGCCCTTTTCTTCAGGATTGTTAAAACACGGGATTTATTTTGTAAATAGTTGATTGAGTACTCTCTCTCTCTCTCTCTCTCTCCCTCTGACCATCGTTTCGACTATGTGGGAAAGCAGCCAGTGGCTTGGATAGAATAGTGCGCGGAGTACTAGTAAAAGAAACTCCAGGAAAGCATTGATAGGTGCAATGGCCACCGCTATATGGCTGAAATAATGTTGAAAACGGTCTTAAACACCATACAATCAATCAGTTAACCAATCAATCTTTCTCTCTGTCTATCTTTAGGAACAAGGAGAAAACGACGAGTTTTCCACCTTCCTTACCGGGCCTCACATGGACATGTGGAAAATATCGACTCCCAACAAACATACACTCCATTACTTTGGCGAGAAGGAAACCAAGGACAAACCTCCAACCAAGCAGTAGATTAATCCTTTACTACATAATCCCGAGTTTTAACGAACCCTGACAGAAAACGCTTCTGAAAACATTGTGGTAAAAGGAGAAAATGCTGGTAAATAGCATTTTCTCCTTTTCTTGCAATGTTTTCTGCCCTTGCAAAGAAAAGGTTGACCATTAAAGGATCATTTTAATTTATCGTCTGCAAATTCTTTTTAATTTGGGCCATTCTAAAATCGGTTTGTAAAATAAGAGAAACTTAAAGATTGTGCAAAATCAGGAACATGAAAAAAGAATGTAAAATCAGGGACACTAAAAAGTATGTAAAATTAGGGAAACTAAAAAAAAATATGTGAAATCAGGAACACTTGAAAAATGTGTAAAATCATGCATACTAAAAAATTTGTAAAATCTGGGACACTAGAAATGTGTAAAATCAATGTGTAAAATCAGGGACACGAAAACAAGTGCAAAATCAGGGACGCTATAAAAATGGGTTGAAATAAGGGACATTAAAAACTGTGTAAAATCAGGGACACTAAAAACTGTCTAAAATCAGGGACACCCAAAAACTGTGTAAATTCAAGGACACTAAAAATTGTGTTAAAATCAGGGACACCAAAAATTGTGTAAAATCGGGGACACTAAAATATGTGCAAAAATCAGGAACCCTTAAAACAGGTGTAAAATTAGGGACATTAAAAAAAATGTGTAAAATCAGGGACCCTTAAAACATGTGTAAAATTAGGGACACTTGAAAAATATATAAAATCAGGGACACTAAAAAATGTGTAAACTCCGGGACACTTAAAAAGTGTAAAATCAGGGACACTAAAAATGTGTAAAATCAGGGACACTTAAAAAATGTGTAAAATCAAGGACACTAAGATATGTGTAAAATCAGAGACTGTAAAAAAATGTGCAAAATCATGGACACTAAAAAAAGTGTGTAAAATCAGGGACACTAGAATATGTGTAAAATCAGGGACCCTTAAAACATGTGTAAAATTAGGGACACTAAAAAAATGTGTAAAATCAGGGACACTAAAAAACTGGGTTAAATCAGGGAAACTAAAAACATATGTAAAATTGGGGACACTTAAAAAATGTGTAAAATCATGTACGCTGAAAAAATGTGTAAAATCAGGGACACAAAGTATGTGTAAAATCAGGGACACTAAAAAACATATGTTAAATCAGGGACACTAAAGCATGTGCAAATTTAGGGACAAAGAAAAATGTGTAAAATCAGGGACACTTAAAAAATGTCTAAAATTAGGGACACTAAAAAAATGTGTAAAATCAGGGACACTGAAAAAATGTGTACAATCAGGGACACTAAAATATATGTAAAATCAGGGTCACTAAAAAACTATGTAAAATCAGGGACCCTAAAGCATATGCAAAATTAGGGAACCAAAAAAAATGTGTAAAACTAGGGACACTTAAAAAGTGTGTAAGATCAGGGATACTAAAAAATGTGTAAAATCAGGGAAACTAAAACAAAAACGAAAAAAACGTGTAAATTCAGGGGCAATAATACGTGTGCAAAATCAGGGACACAAAAAATGTGTAAAATCAGGGACACTGAAAAAAATGTGTAAAATCAGGGACACAAAAAAGTGTGTAAAATCAGAGACACTAGAATTATGTGCAAAATCAGGGACACTAAAATTATGTGCAAAATCAGGGACACAAAAACTGTAGTTTAACTACACTTTTTCTTTATTTCTTCTTCCCCAACCCCTCCAGTCTCTTTCCCCTTTTTTTTCCAGACTAACCTGAGTCTGTATATTCACCAATCATACTGAATTGTGTTTAAATTCTAATTCTCAATAGTTTTCTAAATTTCAAAGAAACGCAGTTTCTGATTGGCTAAATCAAAAGATTCAGCCAATCAATTATTTTGTTGCTTTTCCCAATTTAAAAGTTGCTTGATGACAACCGTCTTCAGACCACTTTTTTCCACTTTTCGCACTCATTCACTACTTTTTTCTTCCTTTATTTTTCTAATTAAATAGAGACAGTATTTACTATACATCTTTAATTGAATTTTGATTATTCTTAATAATTCCCTAAATTACAAAGAACCACAAATGTTCATTACTTATGGTTTAGCCAATTGGAGATTGTGTTGCTTTCTAATTTAGAATTAGAATCTTAATACAAATTAGAATGAGTGTAAACTTAGAATGAGAAGTGAGAGTTTGGAATATGTGATGTGATGTTAAGTTTGTATACGTAAACAGATCAAGATTTGTTTTATAAATTTTCTTGCCAGTAAATTGTATTTCATGGACTTGGGAATTTATATGAATATTTTTGAAACCCGCTATTATTCAGGTACATTGTGTTTGTGTGGTTGTTTGTTGTTAAACGCTGTTTTCAACACTATATCAGTTATATCGTGACAGCCAGTGCACCAGTGTTTTCTCATACCAGTACACCACGCAATACTCTTTCCAAGTCATTGGCTGCTTTCCCACATAACCGCCGTTGAAATAATGCTCAGCGACGAGAAAGGGAAGAATCCTGCCTCAATGATTATCATCAACCCTCGAAAAATATTGAATCAAGTTAGTGTGGACTAAAATGTGTATGAGCTATGCTCTGTGAAAAGAGGACTTGATGCATCTGCGAAAAGTATCGACCCAGGTCATCCTGCGCAGTCCGCGCAGGCTGACCTGGGCCGAAACTTTTCGCCACTGGTCAATTTTTTGCATGTCCATGGACCTGTTTACCTCACAATTCAGTCGCTTGTTATACAAAGTGTCGATTATGGATCTTTAACGATGTGATGGCTTGATTGGTACAATGCATCACGGAGATGCATTAATTCCCCTTTTGCCAGAGCATAGCTCATATTCATGGCTTGTTCTTATTTCCAGTAGTGGAACTCTTCACGTTAAAGTAGAGTTTAGACCTACTACCGCGACCACGCGTACACAAAGATCAATGGCATCATATATGAAGTGCAACCAAACGAGGCCATTTGCACCAATGGAGGCACATTTCATTTCGATGCAATGTTTAATAAGTATATCAAGGCTTTCGTTTCTCATTTTCCTTTACCTTTATGGGTTAGTTAACGACTTAGCCATGTTATAGACACCGTGTAGGTTCCGACAATATTGTGCTGTCTGTCTTGTCGCGAGACTTGTTCATTTCCTTACGACATTTTTTTTAATGTACAAGTTGGCTTCTTTGAAAAAAAAAAAAAAAAAAACCCAGGAGAGGTCAGCATCAATGTTTTCAAGTAGTTTATTCGCTTTTAATTTCAATATATTTTGGTACATGTAAACAAACAAGTATGGCTTTAAATGAATTAGGAAAAAATACTTTTTTTTTTTCAATGTTGCTGGGGTCTGTAATCAGTTGTAAATAGACATTCACCTATATCTTCATAAAACCGCTACGTAGAAACCTCTTATATGCATTACATTGAAGTCACATGACCTTATTCCCGCGTTTTCAAGTCGCATGATCTTTTCCCACCGCGTTCTTTCTCTTTTTTAATGAAATTCTGATTAATCAGAATCACAATTGAGGTCATTTAGAATCAAATCAAAATTTAACATTTTTTAAATCCGTCATATAAAAACAAACCATGTCCATGTCTATTTCAGTTCTTTTATTTCGGTTTATTTATAAAACCATGGGGAACTGACTGTGTATCAGAACAACACCGCCAAAAAACGGATTTAGACAACAATTTCTGAGGCAGTCTGCCTTTTAAACTCACCACTGATTGAGAGGTCTGATGACCTCTGCAACAAGAGAGTGCATAAAGGGAGATAACTCTATCGGACTGACGATAATAAGTATAGCTTACATACAGCTGTCGCGCAGGATGAAGACCTTTTTGAGACATAATGTGTGTCTTGTCACAAGTTTGCCAGATAGAGATTCAGCGAATTTCAAAATGTGAGGGTTTTTTTTTTTTCGCTTCTTGATATGAACCATCTTTGTAGTTGATTATTGTCACATTGCACCGTGTGATTGTTTTCCGTTCATTTTGCCGCTGATTTTATTGCTGTACTCTTAACTTCTTTAGCGCCAAGTATGTAAGCCGCGACCTCTCTCGGTGGCTGAAAATACAATCCCCTGAAATTTCAAAAGATTTATATCTGACAGACTTGACTAAACAAACGGAAGGTATAGATAAAACATCAGACTGCACGTTTAGTGCAGTCTGATCTTGATCTGTGCCGTCCGCAATGGCTACTGTGTCCATCTATAGTCCTAACATAGTTAAACACAGTAAACGCTAGACTGACATTTCAGTTTGATTGTTTAATTCTTTTGTTGATGTAGTCTGCCGTTTGCACGTATATACTTACATAAAAGAAAGCCATAAAAACCAGTCAAAATTTATCTGATAGATTTCAAAACGTTACTTGACATTTATTTTGACATTTTCCAGATTAAGGAAGAACGTTCTCCGTTTATCTTTATATCACAGAGAGAGAGAGACAGACAGACAGACAGACAGACAGACAGACAATGTTTAACTTTTAACCAAATAATCTGCATTTGAACGACCAGGTCTGTTATTAGTCAACTATTCCTTATTTCATTTTTCGTCTTCTTCCAGATTTAGAGATTTAGAAAGTAACACAACTTCTGATTGGCTAAGCCATATCAGAAAGTTGTTACTTTCAAGTATAGAAAAAATCTTCGGAATAAGCCTACCATTGTTTTCAAAAATGGTTGGTGAAAACTGGCCAATACAAAAAAAAGACCTTGGAGACACCGCTAGACAAAAAAGAAAATGTTGATCACCAGCATTTTCTACTTTTCCCACAAAATTTTCAAAGATGGTTGCCTCTATATGTGGTACATTTAAGCTGTCCTCTAAATTTGCTTAGAATTTTTACAAGGTCTAGTACAGAGTAAACTCTCAACTCTTTATCAAGCGGCGAAACTTCAGACTTGTCCATACTCAAAGCATTTGGCGATAAATAATTAAACACATCTCACATAATGGCTTCTTTGTCCTTGAAAGGGTAGAAAACCCTATAGGTAAAGAAGAAAACCCTATAGGTAAGGAAATTCTGTCTCTCTCTCTTGTTTTTTTTTTTTCCCACAATGTTTTCTTCAAATGTCTTCTTCCTCGGCGTCGTTAAAACTTGAGGATGTTTGTTAAAGGGTTAGATATGTAATTGATTGGTTGAATATTGCTTCATGGTTCTTTTTTACATTACTACAGTTATTTCACGGCGCCAATTCAATAAATCACGTGTTATCTGGTGTTCACCAGACAGTTTAACCTCTGTAGTGTGTCGCCTAAGGACACTCTCACGGTAAACTCATTAGCCTGGGCAGTGATCGAACACAATTCACTAGATTACAAGTCCAGCACCCAAATCTCTTGGCCGAGCAGGAACCAACAAACGAATGAAACTTAAACATTCTATAAATTTTAGTCAGTTAAAAAAATCTTATTTCAAAGCTTAATGGAGATGGAATGTTTCAAACATATGTAGTAGTTTATCAGCCGAGCTCTTTGAACAGGGGGCTTAATGCATTTGCAAAAAAAGTATCGACTCAGGTCGTCCTGCGCAGTGTGCGCAGGACGACCTGAGTCGAAACTTTTTGCTTTTGATAAATTTTATGCATGTCAAAGGACGAAGATACCTCGTGATTGAGTCGGTCGTTATACTAAATGGACTTTATAGATTAATAATTACGTGTTGACTTGCTTGTTATAATACATCATGAAGATGTATTAAGCTCCCTTTTGCCAGAGCATTTGTTATAATACTACATTGTATCTGTAATAGTGTACGTCTATATCCAAGATCAGATTGCACGTTCTGTGCAGTCTGATCTCGATCATTTTTTGTAGGAAGAAATAACTGTGGCTACCTGGGTCATTGATTATTAGAAGTGTCAGTAATCCTTATAGCCTTGTATTTATGAAATTAACCTTTTTGGTGAAGGAAAACAGCTAAAACATTTCACTTTTACAAGTTTTTTCCCCAGATTATGTGGCAAAGTGTCTGACAGTGTAGATCAAGATCAGACTGCACAATCTTGGTCTACATTTTCCGCAAAAGCAATAGAAGTTATGTTTCGCACCCTAAGGGTTTATTCAGCGATTATGCTTTGAAGCATATCCTTCTGTAATTTCCTGATGTAAGACATACATGAACACAATAGAGGGAAGAGACATACATTGTATGGGTGTTTTGGGGACAAACGTGTAAAAACGTAAAATATAACCTTTCTATCGTGTAAATGTCAGCGCAGGATGTACTATAATTTATTAGTACATGTGTCACGTGACTCGTCGAAGGCGGGGCGATCTGCAACTTTTGTCTTGTTAACCAAATGGAGTCAGTTTTGATGTCGCATACTCGTTATTAATGAAACGGTGATTTTGGTTTAGGTTTTCCGTTTACAACACAATCATGTTTTTTTTTTTACGATCCTGACGAAAATGACCGTTGAAAACATTGTGATAAATGATGATAATAGCATGCGCAGGACTCTGTAACCATCCATCAATTCATTATTATTCGCAATTGACTTTTTTACCCATTTTTCCTACAGCTGTTAACTGATTGCAGAAATTTCTCTCTTTAACTCATAATCAAGCCATTCCACTTTAACTGCTAATCAGATTTTTCTTCTTTTTTTTCCATCGTGTTTTCAAAAGCCTTTTACTTCGGGGTCGTTAAAACACAGGATTGTTTTTGAAGGGTTTAGCGAGCCTCTGGCGAGCTTAACAACATTTTTACAGACTAGTTTAATAAAATTTTTGTCTGATAGGCCAACGAATGACGTAAACAAGAAACGTAATTTTTTAACTTTAACCATTTACCACACAATGCCGACTTTTAACGACCCTGAGGAAGCAACCTTTTGAAAACATTGTGGGAAAGGAGAAAATCCTTTTCTCACAATGTTTTCTACCATATATGAAAGAAAAAATGCATCATTGAAGCCACATTGAAATTGTTGTCTCCAATGCTTTCAATTTGGACGGGTGTGAAATTTTGTCGTTTGGTAAAAGGTTAAAGGGCCACTTATCCCTAGGTAACAGTGTTCAAGCCTATTAATGATAACAACAAACTGAGCCAGTTTCTTAATGATCTGACCATAAATGTTGACAATTCGCGTAAACAAGTAAAAGACTGACGGAAGGACAGAAGTCCGGTCGGCCAGAAGGACGGTCGGACGACGATAACCACACTATGACATAAACTATTCTTGTCTTTGGGATGTAGAGGTAAAAACAGCAAACACATGATTAGAGGTACTTTGTATCTTTCATATTATGATATTAGATAAAACCTTCATTTGAAAACACAAAGAACAATAAAAACAATAATAAGATAAAAAGAAATGGACGGAATGTAACAACAAATGCTGAATTGTCATCATTAATCACAAACAATTTTACCCTTAACCTTCTAAATACATGTAAGTTGAAAAAAGTTTCAAGCCGATAGAAAAAAAAAATGCTGTTTGAAAGTCATTTTCAAAGGGGAAAAATGCCTCCTTATCGGACATTATAGATCCAAGATCAGACTGCACGTTCTGTGCAGTCTGATTTTGATCTACACTGTCCGTAAAAGGTCCTTGAGTCGTGCTAAGCAGCTTAAGGGTAAATTGAATTCCAGTTCTTATTTTCGAGAATTTCTAAAGAAAAACAACCTATGTCTGGCCAGACCAAACCAAATGGTATAGCCAATCAGTAACTGTGTTACTTTCTTAATTTAGAATTATGTAAAATCACGTTTCCTTCAAGTGCATTATGGGTGCAACATGACCAAATGGTAGAGGTTATGGATATGTAATCAAGAGGTTCTGGGACAGATATTATCTGGCATCACTGGTCGAGTAGGAATGTTCTTGGGTAAGGCACAGCATAATCCTTTACCATACAATCCTCAGTTATAACGACTTTGAGGAAAAAGGGCGTCTGAAAACCATTTTTTGGAAAAGGAGTAAATGCTGGGAACCAGTATTCACTCCCTTTTTCTCATTTCTTTTACTTTATTAGGGTAAGGCATGCGTAATGGGAAACAGTTATGCTAGTTTCAATACATACTTAAGTATTTCACATCACAATGAATTAACATTTGATACAACTGAACATATTTTCGTCAAATTTGGCTTTCTTTATATTGTTATCTTTAATTTTTTATTTATAATAAAATAGTTGTTCTATGTTCATCAGAAATGAATTACCTCCCTTTTCTGAACATTTACAATAACACATTCGAACAATTAGTTAAAATGGTTTTTTTTTTAAATTCAGCGACTGAAAAGAAAAGGTGCAAGAATATAATTGTTCTGCTTCTGTTCATTTATTCAATTAAAAAATAAAAACTTTTTTTTCCAGTTTATTGCTGTGCTAAAAACACTTGCCGTGCCCACTGTTGGAGTAAGATATATATAAGCGGGGATCCGGCAAGAGGGATTTAACTCTTTACTAAACGACAAAATTTTAGACTTGGCCAAATTCAAAGCATTTGCAGACGACAAAGTAAATGTGACTCAAAAATTGAAATTTATTTTGGGAAGGATGGAAAACATTGTGGGAAAAGGAGAAAATACTGGTTACCAGCATTTTCTCCTCTTCCCACAATGTTTTCAAAAGGCCTCTACCTCAGGGTCGTTAAAAGTTGGGATTGTGTGGTAAGGGGTTAATGCATCTCTGAAATGCAATATTCAAAGCAAGACATCACAAAATACTGGATCCATAAAACCACTTTGTTCTATCAAAGGATTGTATCGAGGGATAGAAAGGCCCTTGGACATGCAGAAAATTCACCAATACCAAAAAATTGCCTTGATGACATGCTTGGCATAATGCATCGTGGAGATGCATTAAACCCCTTTTGTCAGAGTATGACTCATTTGTAGTCAGATTAGGACAAAGGACCCTGAGATTCAATATGACAGAAGTTCAGTTATATTCCCATATGATACAGTTCCCTTTCCATCTGTCCCACTGCGCAGATGCAGCAAAAACAAAGAGTGAGGCAATCACCACAAATACTTCCCTGAAAAAAAAACAAACATGTGGTTGATAATTTGCATATTTCGTATTTTTTTTTTTATGCTATGTTTTTGTCGGTCTCTTTCATGGCCTGTGGTTTTGTTAATTATATGAGTCATGCTCTTGCAAAAGGGGCTTAATGCATCTCCGTGATCCATGATACCAATCAAGCCATCACATAATTATGGATCCATCACAACCGACTTAATCATGGGGTAGATTAATCCTTGGACAAAGAGAAAAATTGACCGATAGCGAAAACTTTCGGCCCAGGTCAGCCTGTGCGGACTGCGCAGGCTGACCTGGATCGATATTTTTCGCAGAGGCATTAAGCCCCCTTTCACAAAGCATGGATCATATTCATCTATTTGAGTCATGCTCTGTGAAAAAGGTGGTGTCATGTAGTTGCAGTGTGTTTGTTATTTATATTGAGCCATGCTCTGGTAAAAGGGGACATAATGCATCTCTGCGATCCATGATATCAATCAGGTCATCACATAATTATGGATCCATAACAACCGACTAAAGCTTGAGGTAGACTGGTCCTTGGACATAGAGAAAAAATGAGCAATGGCGAAAAGTTTCGGCTCAGGTCAGCCTGCGCGGACTGCGCAGGCTGACCTGAGTCGATACTTTTCGCACATGAATTAAGCCACCTTTCCACAAAGCATGGCTCATATTCATTTATTTGAACCATACTTTGTGAAAAGGCGGTTTCATGCAGTTTGCAAAAAAGTATCGACTCCGGAATGCACAGGCTGACCCGGTCGAAACATTTTGCTAGAGGTCGATTTTTTTTATATGTCAAAGGACAGTTTTACCTCATGATTTAGTCGTTGATCAGACAAAATGGAGTTTTCGGATCCATAGTTATGTGATTACATGCTTGTGATTACCATCACAGAGATGCATTAAAACCCCTTTTGTCAGAGTGCATCTCATTTATTTGTTTGCTTCATGGTGGGTTGTTCACATGGTGGCAAGATATTTTCTGATTTGGATGTTTAGCTCGATGGAGGGATGGATGGATGGATGGATGGATGGATGGATGGACGGTTGGGTGGTTGGAAACACATTAAATTCCAGTAGCGGCCAAAAGTAAAAACAATGCGGGTGTTATCGCGACCCACCGACCTCTTGCGGACAGCGTAGATCAAGATCAGACTGCACAGAACGTGCAGTCTGATCTTTGATCTACATTGTCCGATAAGGACATATCTTTCCTCCAAAAATATCTTTGAAACAAGAAAGTTTTGGGCTTGTACTATCTACTATAAAGTTTCATTTCTTTTATTCAGCAGGATAGGGGTTAAAATGCATTGAACCTTAAATTATACCATTAAATAGTATTGAATTCATTCCGAAGATGACAACCTGTTATTGTATGGGAGGCCCAAGTGTTAGTTGCGAGCAAATAAAGAAATGAATTTCAAAGCTGAGTAAAAAGTTGCCAAGCCGCTCCATCTTTTATTTGAGCCGTGCTCTGTAAAAAAGGGGGCTTAATGCATCTGCAAAACGTATCGATCCATGTCAGCCTGCGCAGTCCGCGCATGCTGACATCGGACGAAACTATTTGCTATCTTTAAATATTCTGCATGTCCGAGGACCAGCCTACCTCCAGGTTAAGTCAGTTGTTAGACTAAATGGATATTATGAATCTATAATTATGTGATAACGTGCTTGGTATCATGCATTACAGAGATGCATTAAGCCCCCTTTTTCACAGAGCATGGCTCATGTACTTTTTACCTGGTTTTAAAATGCATTTTTCTTTACGGAAAATACGCGTCCTTTGTTATTAATGACAAAATAAACGAGGCATAAAAGATTTATCGCAAACTTTTTAAATCAAGTATTCAACTGACGACGATTTCCTGTATTGTACGAGATATTGTATTGTATTGTATAGTGTTTAACGCCGTTTTCAACATTATTTCAGTTGTATCACGGCGGCCAGTGCACCTATCCATGCTTTCCTGGAGTTTCTTTTAGCAGTACTCCGCACAATATTCTTTCCAAGCCACTGGCTGCTTTCCCACATCACCATCATCGAAACAATGGTCAGCGGTGAGAGAGGAATGAATCCTGTCAAGATGACTATCATCAATCCTCGGAAAGAAATTGGCTAAGCCGGGGATCGAACCAGCGACCTCCTGTTCTCAAGTCCTGTACGCTACCGACTGAGCTACGGGGGCTTGGCGGATTGTACGAGATACACAAACACATACTATATGCCTTCCTGATCTATTGGTCTATGACATTTGCGGGCGGAGAAGGATGTTGAAGGTTCGAATTTCGGTGGCAGAGGAAGTCGTTGTTAAAGACCCAGCTGGTGAATTGCAAGCTAGTTAAATAACGTTCAGCGAATGTCTGACTACCTAAACCCCTATTAACTCTTTACCACACAATCCCGACTTTTAACAACCCTGAGGAAGAAGCCTTTTGAAAACATTGTAGGAAAAGGAGAAAATGCTGGTAACCAGCATTTTCTCCTTTTCCCACAATGTTTTCTACCCTATCAAAGACAATTTACATCATTTGATTCACATTTCAAATGTCGTCTGCAAATGTTTTCAATTTGGACCAGTGTACATTTTTGTCGTTTGGTAAAGATTTAACCAACCATTCTTCACCCCTATCCTGCTACAGAAGTGAAATGAAACTTTAACGCCGATAGTAAAAACAAAGATTTTGCTATTTCAAAGATATTTTTGGTGGAAAGGTATCTCCTTATCAGACAATGTAGATCCAAGATCAGACTGCAAGTTCTGTGCAGTCGGATCTTGATGTACACAGTCCGCAAATGGTCCGTGAGGCATGCTTAGCAGCCTAAGGGTTAATAAGATTCTCATTCTAATTCTCTAAATTTTTTCTATATTTCAATGTAATCTAATTACTGATTGGCTTAACCAAATGGTATTAGCCAATCAGAAATTGCGTTACTTTCTTAATGTAAAGTTTGACTGGGAACGCAACATAAAAAAGTTTGTAACTTCGGACCTTGGTGTGTGTGTGTGTGTGTGTGTGTGTGTTTTTTTGTATGACGTTTAATGTTGTTTTTAACATTATTTCATGTGTATCGCGGCAGTCAATACACCTGTATATGGTTTTTCTGGAGTTTACACCTTTCTATGGTTTTTCTGGAGTTTCTCTAACTTATCTGAGTCATGCCTCAAATATATATATTCTTCCCAGGCCACTGGGTGCTGTCCCACATAACCATCGTCGAAACAATGATCTGGGGACCAGGATATCCTTGCCAGTGCAAGCAGGATGTCAATGTCCCGTACAGGTGTCACATAAATCGGCGATTGGCTAGCACACTCAAGCATGTAACTCTATAGCTGAGTCATGCTCTGGCAAATGGGGGCTTGACTCATTTCAGTATTATACCAAGCAAGTTATCACATAATTATGGATCTATAAATTCCATTTAGCCTAACAATCGACTGGATCTGGAGGTAAACTGATCATTGGACATGCAGAAAACTGACGTATAGCAAAAAATTTCGACCGAGGTCACCCTGCGCGGACTGCGCAGGCTGACCTGAGTCGATACTTTTTGCTAATACATTAAGCCCTTTTTTCACAGAACATGGCTCAAATTAAAAAAAAACACGTGAAAATACCATTATAGAAGAAAGTCCACTATATTTACCTTGATTCCACCCATTGTGCGCATTCGGGCCCGTAGAGCGACGACCCCTCCAGGTATACAAAGCCCTGCCACGAGGTTTTCTCCCAGACGCTTGGAGATTTCTGCCACGGTAATGCACGGACACAGGCACGTAAACAGACCTGGAAAGTTTGTAGCAGAAAATACATGTACTCGGTTAACTTATTCAAAACAACATCAAATTGATAACAATTTGTTATTATGAAAATTTTTCTTGAGGTCCAAAACTTTATTAGGGTTAGCAACCGATTTCTAGAATGACAATTTTCTTTCTATTTTTATACAGTCTTAGCAAGAATAATGAAGTGTATTATAAAATGGAACAGATTCATATTAGTATCGTATAAGAGTCTTTTGAGAACACTCCTTTACTTTGTTTCTTGCATTACCTTATCTCTTCCACCTTCTCCTTCTGTACTTCTCAATCTAACTCTTCACGTTTTCCCGTTAAAACACATCTCTCCTTTATACCTAATCAATTATTAATTTTTCTGTCAATGTTTAGTATTAGCTTAAATGACTTGTACTCGTTCAAGCCACCAGTTTGGAGAAGAACACTAAGCTCTGCTTTCGTTCTGATCTATTTTGCAGAAAAAATGTTGAATTATTTGTAAATTATTATGTACTGTACATTTCATAAGAATATGCAAATAAAATATGTTTAAATTAAATTAACTGTTTGTTAATGGGATGTTAACGTAGGATTTCGACTCGCTGTTACGAGGAGTTTTCAAATATGAATGCATTTAAGCGCCTAAAATTTGATTCTATGAAAATACCTTCAAAGATTGGATCCGGAGACTGAAACTTTGTACATATATATGTTGGAGGTGAATACTTTGAAGGAACAAAATAAAAGTTTCAGTGAAACCTAGGAAAAATCAAATATTAGGTGCTTAAATGCATTCATATTTGAACATTCCCCGCATAGGTTTGTCCATTCGGTGGCCATTTTTCGAGTATAGTCTGATAATCCCGAGCGTCAATATAAAACCATAATAGTGTGTTTAAGCAAATAAACTCCAAATAAACTATTCATAAGTAGTTAGCTGTGGAGCTTTATTTTAAATCGCTGCTTGGCAATGCGTCCAGTACTGGCGTGCCTTTTGTGAAATGGATAGGAGAAATATGTAACTGTGTCCTTACTGGTAAAAAGGCGGTTTAAGTGACCTGGATCGAAACTTTTTGCCACTGATTAATTTTTCTGCGCTTGAAAGAATTATTCTACCTCGTGATTTAATCGGTTTTAGATTACATGAATCCATAATATATATGTATATGCATTTATTTTTCAACCCACTCATCCATCCATCCACTACCCAAATCTCTCACGTTTGTTTCTATTTGTTACAAAGAGGAAAGAAAGTTTGTATAACAGTTCCAACTTACATGACGTCCTCTCGTCGACACAATCAAACATATCCGAGGACCAGGTCCTGTGCCCCTCCCTACTGCATACCATTTTTGTGTTACCTAGGGGTTGCTGTACCACAACCTGAGTAGCTACCGGCTGCTGTATGGGCTGTATAATCTGCTGGCCACCATAAACGGGTTGTACTGATACCATGGTTGTATGTCTCTCTGGCAATCTTTATGAAAAAGTTCCATTTATAAATATGTGTATTTCATGTAGACGTTGCTCATTTTTTCACATTATTTCTACCCTTTGGCTGCTAAGTCCGAATTAAGGAGCTTTTTCGGACAATGTAGATCAAGATCAGACTGCACAGAATGTGCAATCTGATCTTGGATCTTCACTGTCCGATATTGAGATATTTATCCTCCAAAAAATACCTTTGAAAGGTCTATGTCTTTTTCAGATATGACGTCGTTATACTGGTTTGAATAGGAATACTAGAAATCGACGCGTCTTATTTAAAGATGCCCTAAGAGGCCATTAAGGAAATACTTGAATATTTTTCAAGCTTTTCGGTGAACAACCGTGAATTATGGTTTGATAATTTCACCGTTTCGACCAGTGAATTTACCGATTGATAAACTCACTTGTGCGGAAATACTGAGAGCTCCCTTGTACTTCACTTGTCAAAACAAAAAAAGGGGTTAGAGGCATGATATAAATACAGTATTTGTTTCTTTTTTTCGGTAAAAGATCGAAATTTATTTCATCCTGTGAACATCGTACGGTAATATTTTTACTCGTTGCTGCACTACCTTTGAAAATATTACCGATGATGTTTACTCGATGAAATAAAGATGAGCCATCCTCTATGAAAGGGGGCTTAATGCATCTGCGAAAAGTATCGACCCAGGTCAGCCTGCGCAGTCCGCGCAGGTTGACATGAGTCGAAACTTTTCGCTATTGGTCACTTTTCTGTATGTCAAGGGACCAGTCTAACTTGGGATACAGTTGGTTGTTAGACATAATCGATTTTATGGATCCCGAATTATGTGATAACTCATTTGGTATCATGCATTACGGAGATGCATTAAGCCCCATTTTGCCAGAACATGGCTCATTTCAATCTTTCACCGAAACACCAAATATCTTCCATTTCTTACTTTTGTCTATCTTCTAAACTGATGATTTACGAGCTATCGGCTAACTTAATTCAGTGATAAATCATTTTGGGAGTTTTTTGAGATTATAAAAAAATCTGAGCAGATCCCTTAACTCTTATCCTGCTATATGAATTCAAACTTTCCAGCCGATCGTGAAAACCTGAATAATGCTATTTCAAACTTATTTTTTGGATGAAATTATCTTCTTGTCGGACAGTGTAGATCCAAGATCAGACTGCACGTTCTGTGCAGTCTGATCTTGATCTACACTCTCCGCAAAAGGTCAGTGAGTCGCGCTTAGCAGCTTAAGGGTTAAAAGCCAGGGACTGTTTGTGAAACGGCTCAAGCATACAATGCTAGATAAATTAACCCTATAACAACCGACAACTCCTGGGCTCTTCTAAATTGAAAACATCTGCAGACGACACCTTCGAAAGTGGTAAAGATAAACTGAGGCTCTTTGACAAGGTAGAAAACATTGTAGGAAAAGGAGAACATGCTGGTTACCAGCATGTCCTCCTTTTCCCACAACGTTTTCAAAAGTTTTCTCTCATAGTGTCGTTAGGAGTCGGAATTGATTTACTCTGTCCGCGAAGGGTAAGCTGAGTCACACGCAGTAATCAATCGCGAACAGGGTCCGTGTTCACCAACCATTCTTAGGAACATTCTTGGTGTTATTCTTTCAAGATTTTCAAGATTTTCTAAATCTTAAAGTAACACAACTTCTGGTTGGCTTAACCAAATGGTTTAGCCAATCAGAAGTTGTGTAACTTTAAAATTTAGAAAATTCTGGAGAACAAGACTTAGGACGTTCTTAAGAATGGTTGGTGAATACGGACCCAGGATTTTGATAATTTGTAATGTTTTCTTTTCTTGAAACATCCAAATCCCATAAATAAGGTTTTTTGTTTTGTGTGTGTGGGAGTGTCCTTGGGCAAGACACTTCAGAGCCCAATCCTTGTACAAGTAAAAGCGCCAACAGGATATTGATGATATTTAATGCTTTCTTCTCTTGAATACATCAAAAACTCATAAATATACCTTAAAAGGGTTATTTATTGTGGGAGTCAGAGTGTTTTTGGGAAAGACACTTCAGAGCCCCGTCCTAGTACTGGTGAAACCTAGGACAAACATACATGAATACAAAAACAGAACAGAAAAGTTAACAGTCACCATGAAATTACAGAAATAACGTTGAATGCGACATAAAATACCATTTAATTCAGTAATCAATTCAATATCCCTTAGAAACCGACTAATACCTTGCTCAATTGATTTTTCAAGCATTAATTTACATGATGTCATTCAAACAAGAATTATGGCCTGGCCGTAAAAAAGAAATACAAAAAAAAAAACATCTTTTATGTTTGTAATGGGAACAAATATCGATAAAAACTTTTGTATGAAAGGTATACGATATTAATATTACATGTTCTTTATCGGTCGAAAAAAATAAAGGCCTCGTCGCTAACGGTCAGTACACTCGTCACTACTCGGAAGATTCCGTACCTCCGGGTTTGATCACCGGATCACCCCATTCGGCATACCTCGGGTGATCCGGTGATCAAATCCCTCGGCTGTATCACGTAGCTTGATATGCACCTACACGGTACATTTCGCACATCTCCGGAAGCACACCGCTTTACCGTTATTGAAATTGTAAGGCTCCTCTTTAGAAAGAACGCATGAGTAAATTTTCTATCGTTATCTTTCTAAGACTATTTCAGTCGGCAAACAGTTTGTACATTCAATTTTTAGCGTGGTTTATCAATTCCGTTAGGAGCTTTCATCGACAGATCGATAGAACTGAATAACTTCACAGTGGTTGTTCATGTCGTTGTTAAGCGATCTACATGGGCGCCGCCATGTTTAAGATCACGTGATTGGTAGTTCAAAATGGAAGCCTCCCTTGTACAGACGAGGTTAGATGTAGGTACGGAATCGGCCGAGTTGTGACGAGTGCGGATCACCCGAGGTTTGCCAAATGACGGTTAATGCTTTTCGAAGCTAAAAATAGTAACTATATAACTATGGAAATGTTCGGCTAAATGTTTGCACGGTGTTTCACATTTTACCTAACAATCTCGTGTTTTAATGACCCTGAGGTCACAATAGTTACTGAAAACATTGTTCGGAAAGGAGAAAATGCTGGTGACCAGCATTTTCTCCTTTTCCACGCAATGTTTTTTTAAAATGACTTTACGTCGAGTTCATCAAGGCACTAGACTGTTTGATAAAGATTGGTTTTAAGATTGGAATGTTTTAATGGTAGCAGATTGGAAGAAATGAAGGCAAACAAAAATACCGATTAAAAGTAATTGTCGACCAATTAGCAATTAGTCACTTGAGAGATTTTGAAAATGGTTTAGGTTTTCTTTAGAAATATAGATCTACATAATCAAGAATGTCTTGTTTTCTTCATAACAGATCTAGATTTAAATCAAATCCTTGGCACAATTCGATGTTCTTTCGCGAACACTGTGCATCCATATAAGAACGCACCCGCAAAAAATTATCGACTCAGGTCAGCCTGCGCAGTCCGCGCAGGCTGACCTGAATCGATATTTTTTGCTATCTGTGAATTTCCTGCATGTCTAAGGACTATTCTACCTTATGACTAGTCGGTTGTTAGGCAATTGATGGATTGACTGTATGGTGCTTAACGCCATTTCCAACACTTTTTTTTTTCAGTTACAGTGTATATCGCAGCGGCTAGGCGAAACTAACCATGTATTCCTGGAGCTTCTTTTACAAGCCACCAGCTGCTTTCTCATAATTTTAAACATTGTCGAAACAATGATCAGCGAAAGTGGAACGAATCCTTCCGCAATGACCATCATTAATCCTCGGAAAGAAATTGGCTGAGCTTAGTTCTCAGACAAAATGGATTTTATGGATCTAACATTATGTGACGACTTGCTTGGTATAATCTAGGACCACGGAGATGCATTTCACCCCCTTTTGCCCGAGCGCTGCTCAGATACTGTAAATCCTGTGTCAGTAGACAGCTCCATCAAACAGGCATTCTGTATGATATTTGTACGGTCTGATCTTAATCTTCCCAGTTCGCAAAATATGTGAGCCGCGCTATGACAAAATGGAGCTTCAATCATCTCCGTGATCCATGATACCAAGCGAGTCATCACATTATTATGTGTCAATAAAAATCCATTTTTGTCTAACAACCACCTGATACATGAGGTACACTGGTCAATCGACGTGCAAAAAAAATACCAAAAGAAAAAGCTTTGGCCCAAGTCTGCCTACGCAGGCTGACCTGGGTCGGTACTTTTTGCAGATGGATGACTCACATGGAATTCGCCAATCGCGGTGACATTAGAGTTAACATTAAAATAATATTAACCCTTAGGCTGCTAAGCGCGACTTAAGGACCTTTTGCAGACAGTGTAGATCAAGATCAGATTGCACAGGACGTGCAGTCTGAATTTGGATTTATACTGTCCGATAAGGAGATTTTTTTATCCCCTAATAAAGAAGCACAATTTGGACTTTACACTATCGGCTTGACAGTTTCATTTCACTTATTTTGCGGGTTAAGGATTAATTCACAATTTTGATAAGAATCTAAATACAGTACACGCTGTATAAGTGGCTAACTGTAGAAAGCAAACTGTCAGTATTTATTTCTATACAGTCTGATCTTGATCTACACAACAGAATCGACAAAATATAGACTTGCTCAAATTGAAAGCATTTGCAGACGATAATTTAAATGTGGCTCAAATCATGGAATTTGTCTTTGATAGGGTAGAAAACATTGTGGGAAAAGGAGAAAATGCTGGTTACCAGAATTTTCTCCTTTTCCCACAATGTTTTCAAAAAGACTTCTTCCTCATTGTCGTTAAAACTCGGGATTGTGCGGTTAATTAGTGACAGAAGCAACAGCTAGAGATAGAATGAAATTTGAGTAAAATTCCAACTTAACATGCAACCATCACTTACCTGAATTACGATTCCTTACTTTAGTCAATCTAAACAGGTAGTGGTCTTTAAGGAGATGTTTCCAAATTCCAACAGTTAAGTGATTTAGTTCACACTACCCGGCGAGCATTCTTGTTTGTGTCTGTTACCTAGTTACTATAAATACAATGTTGGGTCATGCTCCAATAACAGTGAAACCTTTCTGACAGCTGTCGTACACATGCATCGTCCAGAAATAGCAATTTACTGGAACTGTACTTCCGCTGCTTTTCCGGAAGTTGCGTATTAATAAAAGTGCATTTCGGGGTCAAATAAAGGAGATATATTATGCCCTTTTGCCCATGAATAAAAAAAGAAAATCGCTGTCGAGGTGGGTCTAAGAAGATGTACCCGGTTTGTGGTTCAAAGATTGCGGTTAACAATATCGATCTGTGACAGTGAGTGGTATAGGTTGCGTTGGTTTATCCCTTGACCAAACAACCCCGTGTTTTAACAACAAACATGAGATTTTTGTCTTCTTTTTGAAAACGAGAAAATGCTGGTAACCATTATTTTTTTTCCTTTTCTAGCAAAGTTTTCAACCTTTTTTCAAAGACAAATCCCATATTTAATTTCTCATCTGCCAATGCTTCCTATTTGGACGAGTGTAAAATCGTGTCGTTAATCAACCCTTTCCCAAACGACAAATTTTGGACTGGTCCAAATTGAAGGAGTTTGCAGACGACAATCTTAAATTTGATGAAAATGGCAGAAAGTTCTCAAAAAGGGTAGAAAACACTTTTGGAAAAGGAGAAATTGCTCGTTACGAGCAATTTCTCCTTTTCCCACAGTGTTTTCAAAAGACTTGTACTGCAGACACGTGAAAACCAGGGCTTGTTTGGGAAAGGGTTAAAGAGTCCACCCTTTACCACATGGCACAATTTTAAAATCGTTCATAATTAAAGCAGTATGACAAGTAAAATTTTGCAGAAATCTATCAAAACGTATAAAACATCGTGGTAATAAGAGAAAATAATGGTTCCAAGCATTTTTTTCTTTTCCCGCATTGTTTTCAAAAGGGTGATAAAAACGAGTCGCAGGGTCGTAAAAAACTCAGGATAATATGTAAACTTTTACTGTTTACGTGAGTTATTACCCGACACCGTCTTTGTTGTCACAACGTCTCGGCAAACCTCGGGTGATCCTTTTATCAAGTCCCTCGGCTGTATCACGTAGCTTGATAATTATGCACCTACACGGTACATTTCTTCGTCGGAAATATAACGCTCTTTACCGTTCTCAAATCGTAATACTCCACTTAGAAAAAAGAAAAGACTAGTCATTATTTTCTATTAGAATCTTTCTAAACACATTTTCGTTGACAAACAGTTTGTACATTTATTTTCTAACTTGGTTTATCAATTCCGTAGGCATTTACAGCGACAAGATGCTCATCACCGTTGCTGTTGTTGCCGTTGCGAATCGATTTACATAGGCGCCGCCATGTTTAAGATCATGTGACTTGCAGTATTTCAAAATGGAAACTCCCTTGATACAGGCGAGGTTAGAGGTAGGAACGGAATCGGCCGAGTTGTGACGAGCAAACGTCAGCTTTACCTTCGGAAGTATAACTGCATTCGGCAAACCTTGGGTGATCGTTGTCTGCGCATTTCATATTCTTCGAAGATTTGCCTGCCTGCTATGGCGCATCACTGTCCTGTACAGGATAAGTATTAATAAGTGCTGCGTAAACTAAAATGTCTGTCGCTAAAAAAAAATACCAACCGGAAAATGGCTATTAATGATACGTCTGTGAAAAAATCAAGCCTATTCTTTTTCGCTCCAAATTTCATAAAAGTATAATAATCTTAAACGGGAAAAAAACATTTTAAAAAATACCATTGTTTACTGCTATTCTTTGTTTACAGTCTCTAAATATAGACACGGCGAAAACCGAATTTTCGCAACAGACTTTGACAACAAAAATAATGACCTCACCTCGCAGGGCTATTTTCATGGCTAATTCTTAAGCCTATAGGGGCTGTCTTTATAAATGGTTGGTTCATCGGTTATACGCTAGCTAGCCATGACTAGATAAATCGTACCAGGTAGCGTTTTATTGAGTAAACGTTTATATTTTATTTTGAAATTCGCTGCATGGATTGCCGTCTTGAAAAGTAGTCTGGTTTAGTACCTAGAATGCCTAAATCAGATAGGTGTGTATTTGAAAAATGCCACCTAGCCGAAGACAATGCTCGGGTGGTGCGCCGTTCGATGTAGTTACGGAAACGGCCGAGTTGTAACGAGTGTGTATAACTTTTAACAAACGGCAAGATTGTAGACTTGTCCTTGTACGATACTTTTAAATGTTTCTCAAATGACGGAATATAGTCAGAGGCGGACATCCTAGTCATCGGCACTTTCTCCCTTTTACCACATTTTTTTTTTTCAAATTCCATCTTCCTCATGTTTGTAAAATCACGGTATTGTTGTCAGGGTCGTTGGATTGTTCGGTAAAGGGTTACCGCTACACCAGACGACAAAACATTTGAGCCATGCTCTGTGAAACGAGGGCTTAATGAATCCGCGAAACGTATCGACCCAGTACAGCCTGCGCAGATTGCGCAGGCTGACCTGGGCCGAAAATTTCGCTCTTTGTCAATTACCTGCATGTTCAGGGACCAGTTTACCTCATGATTCAGGCGGTTGTTTGACAAAACTGGATTTTATGGATCCATCATAACGTGATGACTTGTTTGATATCATGGATCACAGAGATGCATTAAACCCCTTTTGTCAGAGCATGGCCCATTTAGATTCACCAACATAGAAAAAATTTGAGCTGTGCTCTGACCAAAAGGGGTTTAATGCATCTTCTGATACATGATACCTATCAAGCCGTCGCATAATTATGGATCCACGTTAGCATATGTTTGTAACAACCGACTCAATCATATGAGACACTGGTCCTTTGATATGCAGAAAATTGACCGAAAGCAAAAAGTTTCGACCCATGTCAGCCTGCGCGGACTGCGCAGGCTGACCTGGGTCGATACTCCCCCCCCCATGCATTAAGCTCCCTTTTCACAGAGCGCAGAGCATAGCTCATTTGCGTTCAACAATTTAAATGTGGCTTAAACAAGTGAAATCAAACTTTCAAGCCAATGGTTAAAAAAAAAATTGCTCTCTTAAAGGTATTTTTGGGATTAAAATATCTCCTCATCGGACAATGTCGAGCCAAGATCAGACGACACAACCTGTGCTGTCTGGTTTTTCTGTGATAGGATGGAAAATATAGTAGTAAAAAGGAGAACGTTGTTGTGACCAGCAATTTATCCTTTTCTCGCAATGTTTTTAAAATGTCATTTTTTCCCTCAGGATGGGTGAATTATTTGGTAAAGGGTTAACTCTTTACTTTCACTTACAAATCCGTACCGACTCTGTTTGAAAACATTCCCGTACAGAAGAAACTATTAAACTGGAATAAAACATTTATCTAAGAAAAAGAAAAATATGCGTGAAACACCTGAAAACATTGTAGAAAAAGGAGAAACTGTTCTCCTTTTGTCACAATGTTTTCTTTTAAAAGGTGGAAAAAAGTGATATGTTGCTTGATTGAAATTGTCATCTGCAGAGATTGGGTGGGGTGGGGGGGAGGGAGTGTTGACAAATCAATCCGATTGTTAAAGTGATATGTTTACTTGTTTCTTAAGAGGGTTGCGTTGACGATGTGTACTCTTTGATACATCTAACTCTTTCGGCGCCAAATAAACAAACTTGGCCTCTTTTGATGGCTGTAGAGACAATCCATCGAGTCTCCGGAAGATTTTAATCATATAGGCTTGACCAAACAAGCGGATGGCATAGATCAAAGATCAGACTGCACGTTCTGTGTAGTCTGATCTTGATCTATGCCGTTCGCAAAAGTCCCTGTTTTCGCCTATGGCGCTGAAAAGGCTAATTATCTACATTATAATGTACAGTGAAAGCTTGAGCAGGAACCCGCTCGGACCCGCTCGCGATCCTGTGTTGAGCGGCCTTCTGACAAACGGGGATTTTACGCATCCGTTCGTGATGTGTTGTACCAAGCAAGTCATCACATAGTAATTATGGATCCTTAAAATGTATTTTGTCAAACAACCGATAGAATCATGAGGTAGAATGGTCCTTAGACATGTAGAAAATTGACCGATAACAAAAAGTTTCGATTCGATATTTTTTGCAGATTCATTAAGACCCCTTTTTCACAGAGTATGGCTCATACAGAAAGGTCATGGTTCTAACTGGTTGGTTGGTTGATTTGTTTGTTTGTTTGTTTGTTTGTTTTTGTTGGTTGGTTGGTTGGTTGGTTGGTGTTTAACGCTGCATTCAACATTATTTTAGTCACACCGCGGCACACGCTTACTTATTGATATGTGTGCTTGGTGTCACCCAGGACTAGGATTTGGTTCTGTAGTGTCTTGTCTGAGGACACTCCCACGAAAAAAAGACCACCTTGAGCATCCAACCCGCAACTTCTAGGCTGCAAATACTACACTTTCACCATTGATCCTCACGGGACCCTGCTCGCGATCCTTTATGTATTTTACGATACCATTTAGGCTCACGGTGCACATGCATGGAGCTGATCTATTTTGTAACTTCTTTTTTTTTTTCAAATTTAAAACGTCTTGTACAGAGAACTTTTTCTATCTTCTGAAATGTCCTTTTGGCTGTATCTTCATTTTTTTTTTTACATGTTATTATTATTGTTTTTTTTTTTCTAATGGACACTATAGATAATAATACAAAACAGATAGACAACGGTATACTTAACTGTCTCGGAAATGACAAATCCAACAGTCTAAGAAGAACTACGATAGTTTCTGTTTGAATCGTAAAGGACAAACCCACATTTTTGAATGGCACGTGATCGAATCTCTGCAGAGGCATACATTCACCGGCTGCCTGCCCGTATCAAAATGCTTTCCTGGTGTTTCTACAGTAGGCCTACCCTGCACAGCTTTCTTTCCAAGCCCGACTGGCCACATACCCACATAAGCATCGTCGAAACGATGATCAACGATACTAGCACCCCTCCCTGGTTTCAAGTCCTATACGCTACCGACTGAGCTCGGGTTAGGCGAAATTACATTTAACCACACAATTCCGACTTTTAGCGACCCTTGGAAAAAAAAAAACTTTTGAAAGCATTGTGGTACTAGAAGAAAATACCAGTAACAAGCATTTTCTCTTTTTCCTACAATGTTTTCAATCCAATGACATATGAATTTCATGTTTTGAGTAACATTTAATTTGTCGTCAGCAAGTGGAAACCAGCATTTTCTCCCTTTCCCATAATGTTTTCTACCCCTTTAAAGACAAATCTCATGTCTTAAGTAACATTTAATTTGTCGTCTGCAAATGTTTTCAATTTGAACAAGGCTAAATTTTTGTGATCTGGTAAAGACATAAAGGTATAACATTGACGTTGTGTAAGAACGTCTTATTAATAATTCATGGTTTCTATTGTAAATGGACGTATTGAATATTTTACTCTTCTTCACAACGAGATAATTGTATACCTACATGACTTTCCAATATCGATAAAAACACCGGTAAATAGTTCGGTTACCCAGTTGCCAAACAGTTCAGTATTTCAACGACTCTGAGGAAAAAGCCTTTTGGAAATATTGTGGGAAAAGGAGAAAATGGTTGTAGCCAACATTTCCTTCCTTTTCCCACAATGTTTTATACCTTTCTCAAGACAGATTGTACCATTTGAACCATTTTAGATTATCGTGTGCAATTATTTTCAGTGTGGACAACCATAAATTTAGTCGTCATGTAAAGTTCTAATATCGTTATCTTTAACTCCTTCAGCGCCGAATAAACTTGACCTCTTCTAACGGCTTACAGCACCACTCATTGAAATTGAGAAAGATTTATATCTCATAGAATTAAGAAAATAAGCCAACGGCATAGATCAAAGATCAGACTGCACGTTCTGTGCAGTCTGATCTTGATCTTTGCCGTCCGCAAAAGCCCATGTTTTCGCCTATGACGCCGAAAGGTTTAAAATCTTCTGCCATTTTTAGACTAGCTATCATAAGATCGCTAGTGTATCGTCATTCAAATTGGCCTAGATCCAAATGTAAACAAAAAACCCAAGTTCGCCAAATATTGCCCCACACAAAATAATTCATTCTGTGAGAAATCGTATTTCTGTTTAATATGACATGGACTACAAAACATGAACTACAGAAACTCTAACAATCTATTTTGAACATGTCCACTTACAAAGTCATAGACTAAACAAGATGTCATTGATATGGTACAAAATATGTGCTTATCTGTAAAAAGTGACCCATGCAAATCAGGCTTATCTTAACTTATCCCTTACGCAACCTTTTTCATCTAATTGTTTTTGGCGGGTGTTGTAGGTCTCGTCTAGCTACGAACCCATAAGAAAGTAAAACAGAAAGTAAAAAAGAAAGTCGTCAAACACCAAAATCATCCAATCGATATGCTCTCTCTCTCTCTCTCTCTTTTTTTTTTTTTTTTTTTTAATTAGAGATTAACAAAGATAATAATTCATAGTATTTCCCAAGTTGTAACAAGTAAATTGCGGTGGGTAAAGTCACCGGATCGCACATTTAGGGTCGGGCTTAATAACCGGATCGGATCGGGCAAAACCGGATCGGACTTAAAAACCAGATTGTACCATTTTTCTTCAATCTTGTATGGACCAACCGAGGTTTATCTTTACAAAGACCGCTTATTCCACATTTGCTAGTCTGTCAGTACTTTCAGTACTTTGATTTAATTCGTATTGCGAAAATATATGGATAACGTTGTCTGTTCATGTCAATATTCGGGCCAGTTTCTCGGTACAAATTTCTTGAAAATATTATGACTTCGAACGGGGAAATAATTTTATAAAATAGACTTGTTTACTGCAAATCTTTGTAGACAGTTTCAAAATACAGACATGGGGAAAACCAAGATTTGTGCAACAGACTGACAACAAAGATAACGTCCCCACCTAACCTGGCTTATTCCGGGTCCTTTTCCCAAGTCTGGATGAATCGTACAAGGTATGCTTTAGTGAGTAAACCTGTATTGTATTTTGAAATTCGTTACCTTCGTTGCGGCCTTCAAAAGTAGTCCGGTTCTGTTCCCAGAATGCCCATATCAGACAGGTTATGTATTTGAAAAAATGCCACCTCGCGGAAGATAATGATGTACATATGCACAGAGAGTACACATACATTATAACCGAACGTGCAAAAATATTTGTTTGTGTACGGGGAAAAAATGCATGTTAAGGAGTACGTTTTTTTTTTTTTTTAAATTGAATATTACTATATGTATCTGCAAAGGATCAAACAGGGAAAATTAAGTTTTGTTGAAATTGTTATTTCAAAATTACACGGGTGTCCTGATGAAAACAAAAACGTTGAGCAAAGTGTTTAAATCTAATTGCCAGATATCAGGATACATATGGTAAACTTAGTGTGAGTTACTCTGTTTCAATACGATGCAGAAGCAGAAAAAAAAATTCTGATTAAAATTGGACTTTACCATTTAAAACAGGCATGATCAAGCAAAATGAGCTTGACGCAAAGTTTCTTCATTTAACCTGATATATTTTAAGCTGATTTCGTTGTCATGTGTCATGTGACCCTGATTCTGTATGGTATGATGTAATCCTAAACTTATTTATCCTACGTCCATTGAGAAACAAGTTCTTGCAACTTATAGTAATCTCTCTCGATTCTGCTTCCTGGAAACTACACCTTTACTCGAGCCGAATGTGTGGGCCAATGAACGTTCCCAAAGTTGATATCCCCTCCCGGGTATCGAACTCGGTACCTTACGGTCCTTTCCCTTCAATGTTTTCAAATTTCAGGTCCTTTCCGGTTGTTTCGGTTTTATTCCAGTATCGGATCTTTTCAGTTCAGTTTATGTTCATTTTGATTATTCCTACGTCTGAAATATGATGTTTCCGTTTAAGTTTAGGTCCGATCCTTGTATTCTTTTCTCTTGTTTTGAAAATCCACAGGTTCACTTATCAGGGTCCCGGTCTGGCGTCTTGCCGTAGTGTTTCGTTCAGGCCTACTCCGGTTTTCCATGCACCTCCTTTTTCTTTATTACTCAATTTTTAGGCAATTAAACTTTTAATCTGTCACTTAATCACTTCAGTTCAAATAATTTTTTACACATGTTAAGCACACCATGATGATGTCTTATCCACAAAATTCATGTTCATAGGTTGAAGGTCAAGGTCACGGGAAGGTCAAACGTGTTTTCAAAGGTTTTAGGCCTGTAACTTTTTTTTTAAATTTTGAATGACTTTCAGAATAACTTTGCTGAATTGTAGAATTGTCAAACACATATAAATGATGTGTGGGTGCAAGAACCATGTCAGTGGGTAAAAGATCAAGGTCACTGAAAGGTCATATGTGCCTAAAAAGAGAATTTTGGGGGTTGTGTTCATGTCCGGCCTGTATCTTTTTTAATAATTGTGAATGAATTTCAACATTACAGCGCAGAATGGCCAGCCACATAAAGACGTGTCGCGCTCAAGAACCGTGACCGAAGGTCAAAGATCAAGGTCACAGTAAGGTAAATTGTCCGTTTTTGTGTACGGGCCATAACTTTTTCCTACCACCTAAATGCAATCTTAACCACAACAACATGACTTGTCATGCACAATAGTTATGCCTGAAGGTTAAAGGTCAAGGTCACAGCAAGGACAGATAAGTTTTCAAGGGGGGAATTAGTGTTAGTGTCAGCCCTGTAACTTTTTTAATTACGAATGAATTTCATATAACTTTGCAGCATTATCAACCACATGTAAACAATATGTGGGTGCAAGAACCATGTCAGTAGGTCAAGGTCACGACAAGGTCAAACTTTCAAAGATTTGACCGGCTGCTATGACGAATCATTATCTTGTACAGGATAAGTATTCATACGCGGTGCATAAATTGCCGCTGAAAAAGTACAGTCGAAATATGACAATAAATAATACATTTGAGGAAAAATCAAGCCAGTTTTTCGTTACAAATTTCTTCAAAAAACAAAATGATTTCAAACGGGGATATAATATTTTCTAAAATACCGATTGTTTACTGCAAATCTCTGTAGACAGTTTCTAAATATAGACACGGGGAAAACCGGGATTTGTGCAACAGACTGACAACAAAACGTCCCTACCTTGCTGGGCTTATACCAGGACTTTTTTCCAAGGTTATATGGGCTATGTTTATAAATGGCCGATAGGTTATAATGCTAGCTAACCATGGCTGGATGAATCATACAAGGTAGGTGTCAGTGAGTAAACGTATATTTTATTTTGAAATTCGTTGCATTGGATGCCGCCTTGAAACTGAGTAGTCCGGTTCTGTACCCAGAATGCCCATATTAGATAGGTTATGTATTTGAAAAATGCCACCCAACGGAAGATAATGATATAGATAAAACCTTTGTCTGTAGACAATGAAATTTAACCCTATTCCACAGGACAAAAATTTAGCCTTGTCAAAATTGAAAGCATTTGCAGACGACAAGTTCCATGTAGCTCAAATAGTGCAATTTTTCTTTGATAGAGTAGAAAACGGTGTGGGAGAAGGAGAAAATGCTGGTTACCAGCATTTCTCCCTTTCCCACAATGTTTTCAAAAGGCTTCTTTCCCAGGGTCGTTAAAAGGCTGCATTGTGCGGTAAAGAGTTAACAAAAACACAACTTTTTTACTATTCCACAGAGCGTAGATTTTTTTATGGATTCTTGCTGGAAAACAAAGAAGTCGCTGCGTGCTTCAGCAATCCCTGCTTTTACTCCGCTGTTCTCGATATCCTTTGAAATACACCACAGTGTTACTTTAACAATTACGTTGTTCATTTTATATACCCACCTTCAGCATGTAAATCCCCCCCTCTGGGTTTCTAGCATTGTTTTCCTTTTCCCACAATTTTTTTAAAAGTCTCTTTCAGGGTCGTTAAAACACGGGATTGTTTTGTAAAGGGTTAAAGACCGTTCAATGCACACTGATCTTGATCTGCACCTTCAACAAAAGATACCCCGGTCTTGATCTAAATGTGTCGTGACTACCTTGAAGGGTTAATATTGATACAGTTTACCAGGCACTGTATAACAGAACAGAACAAATCAGAGATTTTCCGCTTGGAATGGCAAATAGGCAATAAACCCTTATGATGCTACATAAGTTGAATGAAACTTTTAAGCCGATAGTTAAAAAAATAAAATAAAAAACAGAATAACGCTATTTGAAACTTACTTTTTTAGTGAAAAAAAATCTTCTTATCGGACAGTGTAGAGCCAAGATCAGACTGCACGTTCTGTGCAGTCTGATCTTGATCTACACTGTTCGCAAAAGGTCAGTGAGTCACGGTTAGCAGCCTAAGAGTTAATTGATTTTGCAAATAAAGGCATCGATTGACCAGAGCATCGCCCTGTTGCTGTTCTCCGATATCGGATCCATACAGATAATCATTGAACTGTTAAATAAATAAGATTAAAATTTACAGCTTTGAGTATAAACCTAAATATTGCGATTTTAAAGTTCTCTTGGTCTTGTCGTTCAAGTCAAAGAAGGAACCTATTGAATTGTTATTGCTGTCAATAACATTGTAAATTATGGCACAGCTTTAATATAATTCATTATCACAAGTCATAACCTCTCCTGTTTTCAGTGTAATCACAGGCCTTTGAAACTCCATTGGTCTGTCACGGAACACTAAAATTTTCTTTGTTCGATCATCGAACACATTTGCACATTGGTGCACCACCCGTATATCACGGAACATTCAAAATTTCATTTACACCGTTACTATAAATAGTACATTGGCGACTGCTTCTACATTGTATATAATAAGACTATGTACGGTGTAGAGGCAGTCGCCAATGTGCTATTTATAGTAACTATGTCCGCTAAGGAAAATTTAATTATCCCGTGACAGACTAATGGAATTTCAGTCGCCTATGGTGTAATATACCCATTGCGAATTCTCTTATCCTACGCACGTTATTGAATACGTTTGTGACGTAACGTTTGACGTCATTTTATACTTCTTTAACAGAAGGGAATCGGGTTTCATTCATGGAAATAATTACGCGTGCATGTATTGTTTTGCATATTCTGGCCTATAATTCGCAGGTATGTGATGGAAAAAACAATGACGTTGGCCTTTTAGATAATATCTTATCAAACTCGTCTTGAAAAATGTTATTAAGCTCAACAGAGGATCGCCTAATAACGTTCTTTTAGTCTCGTTTCGTAAATGTTTATTTCAAATGTCAACTTATATCAGATCCAATATGACCCGCGCTCTGGCAAAAAGGCGTTTAATGCATCTCAGTGAAAAAACTATACCAGACAAGTTATTGCATGATTATGGATCCATAAAGTCCATCTTGTCTAGCAGCCAACTGAATCATGAGGTAAAGTGGTCCCTTTACATGCAGAAAATTGGCCAAAAGCAAAAAGTTTCGACCTAGCAAAAAGTTTTGCGGATTGCGCATCTTGACGTGTGTGGATACTTTTTGCAAATGAATTAAACCACTTGTTCACCGAACATGGCTCCGGTGTATTAGAAGTTTTAAATAGATGGGGAACTGAAAATTGCAATTCAAATGAATACATTTTTTTTTCATCCGTTGTATAAATTTACATATGTTATTGTAAGTAGTTTTCGCTGCCATTTTTGTTGTTATTGCTGTATCATGATAATAAGAATTACCTTGTCTCTTTTTCTTCATGGTTTGAGTATTTGGTCATCTCTCCCTCTTTATATTATATTATTTCTCTTCATACATATTGTTTCTTGTTGACAAGGTCTTTTGTGTAATTCCTATTATTTCTGCTTCTGATCGGTAACTATAGGGTAACTCTTTTTTTTTCTACAGTTTGGTTACTTCACTTTTGATATGTATATACACATGTGGCATCATTCATTGAAAAACTTACATTCTGACAAGACAATGTACTATGTATACGTCTAAATAAAATGTCTGTTCTGTTCTGATAATGAACAAAAAATGCTAGAAAAACAACCATCTTGGGACAGGACTCTCGAAACGTACACTTAAGCAATAAAATATAAAGAAAAAGTCGGGAACCTGACGGCTATTTCAACAACAGAAAGCTGCTATGTCATGCACATTAACACGCCTCACTTGCAAACATAATTGAGCCGTGCTCTGTGAAAAGGGGGCTTAATACATCTGCGAAAAGTGTCGACCCAGGTCAGCCTGCGCAGTTCGCGCAGGCTGACCTGGGCCGAAACTTTTCGCTACTGGTCAACTTTCTATGTGTCAAGGGACCATTCTACCTCATTTTATGTAAGAAAAGAGTGAACCTTAATAACTAAAACAATAATTATTAGTCTTTTCTCTGAAATGTCCTTTTAAATCAGTACAATTTGCAGACACCTTTTTATGCACCCTTCAGTTGGCCTCCATTGATAACATAGTGTCAGAGGAGTATCTACGGGCATAACAAACTCCTCCTAATGCCATAAAACCAGATGTAGTCCTGTTCTTACTCTGTACCGAATGATAAAATTTATCCTGCCAAATAAATGAAATTCTCAAACTGATGGTAAAAACTCGAATGACGTTTTTTCAAACTTAATTTTCGGTAAATATATCTCCATATTATACAGTGTAGATCCAAGATCAGACTGCACATTCTGTGCAGTCTGATCTTGATCTACACTGTTTGCAAATGGTCAGGGAGTCGCACTTGGCAGCCTATGGGTTTACAGAATGAAAACTTTTTGCAGATGACAAAAAAAGTTTGAATCTAAAATGAATTTTGTTTTGGCAATTCTTGAAAAACATTTTATAATCAGAAATTGCTGGTTACTAGCATTTTCTTCTTTTCCCAAAAAGTTTTCAAAAACCTCCTTTTTGTCTGCTGCTAATTTGTGTCAAAAGGTAATGGGACCATCAAGTTTTCTTATTTTTTTTAAAGGTTCTATTCCAAGCAAGGTGATTCGGTTCCTCGATCACATGAATGTGGCAGCCATTTCTACCACCTCATTCCACCAACACCAAAGGTTTTATCTTCAGCCAGCAGTATGTGATGTCTGGAGACACTTTCAACAACATTACGTGACAGAAATGGTTAACAAAGGGAAGACCCTGACCCTGGGTGGTGATGGCCGTTCTGATACTCCAGGACACTCCGCCAAATTTGGAAGTTATGGAATGCTGGATCTGGATTTAATGCTTGTTGTGGATATCCAGCTTGTACAAGTAAGGAACTGTTTCAAGACATGTCACAATGAAAGTTGCTTCCTCTCGATGACTGTTTAGATGAAGATCAGACTGGTAAAAACTTCAGTCTGATCTCTGATCTTCATTATTTGTAGTTTGTAGATATTCTGACCAAACACAGGCATTATATTATAAAAGTGAGGACTTTTTTGTCTTACAGCAGAGAAACGTTCTGCTCATTGGGCAGTGATATTGAGCCATGCTCTGGCAAAAAGGGGCTTATTGTATCTCTGTGATGCATCATACCAAGCAAGTTATCACATAATTATGGATCCATGAAATCCGTTTTTGTAACAACCGATTGAATCATGATGTCGACTAGTCCTTGGACATACAGAAAATTGACTAATAGCAAAAAGTTTCGGCCATGGTGGGCGATACTCTTTCCAGATGCATTAAACCCCCATTTAACAGAGCATTGATCATTTTTAAGTGTCATGATTTAAAGAATTCATGATAATTTGACTATATAGAACACATCTTTTTGTGACATTACCAAGTTAAATTGCCCAAGTTTCACAGAAGAAATCTCAACTGATATCATTCTTCAGGTATATGGACTAATCAAAGAAATAGTGTGTTGAATTACAGTATAACATAATTTGTACAGATATAAACCTTTAGGGCAAAACTTGTGTCTAGGAATTGTGAAATCTTTCACTTGTATACAATTTACTATATTAACAGAGTAATGAGGTTAAAAGCAGTTATCACATGGAGAAGGAGGGATTTATCAGGTCCATGAATTATTTCCAAAGTAAAGGATTAAGAATCAGGGAAATTGTAACTGATCGCCATGTTCAACTGATCAAGTACATTAGGGAAGAGCTGCCAGATGTAACCCATTACTTCGATGTTTGGCATGTTGCAAAAGGTAGATATACTGATTTTTTTTTTTCCCATTTTTTTTTTTTTTTAAGGCTTGTGGGGGCTCTTTAGTGAAGGACTTCAGAGTACAGCATAGTACTAGTGATACAAAGTAAACACACAAACAAGTGAATTGTCACTCTTAACCTAGAGGCTCTGGGTTCGAGCATCACTTGAAGCACTGTTTTTTTTTTTTGTTTTTTTTGGGCAAGATAGTTAAAAGTCCTAGACTGGTACTGGTGAAACCCAGGGCATACTTGAATATGTGAGCTTTTGCCGTAGCATGACTGAAATAACATTGCAAGTGGCGTAAAAACACCATTCATTCAACCAATCAATGGATATGTTGTATAAGGCTTGCAAGATCAAATCAATATTTAGTTTACAAAGATGGATGAATGCCAGTAATAAAGTTCATGATATTAAAAATTAAATTTCAGACTTTGCGAAACTAATCAAGGTATTTTTTCAGAAATCTCAAATTTATGCTGTGATGTTTACCGGCTATGTTGATATAATTCAGGACTGAAAAAGAAGCTGATATCTCTGGCAAATGAGAAAGAGTGTGATACTTTACATCCCTGGATCAGAAGTATATGTAATCACCTGTATTGGGTGGCAGCTTCAACACCAGATGGCAATGGCTTACTGATGGTGGAGAAATGGCAATCCTTGGCCAACCACATACAAAATATCCATAGACATGATGGAGAATTGTTTACAGAATGTCAGCATGGCGAATTGGAGGGGCGTGAAAGACAAAAAAAATGGATTAAACCAGGTAATTGAAGACTTTAAAGCATATACTTTTGATCGGAGTGTATCACCGTTTTAACAGCTTAGGTCACTCCATGGCAGTAACTGCACATAGGCATGTGTTTCCTGGCTTTCGCACACCAGTACTGACACAACTTTCTTTCCAAGTCAGTGACTACTTTTTTTGTGCATTTTCAGGCACATCTTCATATAGCAAGTACAGAAATAATCCATCTTAAACCTAGAAATCATAGAAAATTATATAGGTTCTGACAGGAAATAATGAGAATAGTTGAGATCAGATTGTTTTTCTCTCCCTTGCAATCTCTTGATTCAAGTACATGAACACCTTTTTCCTACAGGAACCAAAGTGTGTGAGAAATTGGATGATTTGGTGTTTTCAAGACAGATGAAAAAAGATGTAGCAAAATTATCACCAGGTCCACAGACTGCAGCTCTAGAAGCATTCCACTCTGTAATTAATCACTTTGCTCCAAAGATGATCAGTTTTTCCTACCACGGGATGCTTAGTAGGTATGTGTATGTGCTGTTGACATTGAAAGAGGACCGATTGATTGAATGGTGCGTTACACTGCTTTCAACATTGTTTCAGTCATAAACTCTGAAGTGTATTGCCCAAGGACACTCCCACGAAAAATGCAGAGCATTCAGCGAGGCTTGAACTTCGGGCCTCACTTTAAATTCCTACACTTTACCACTGAGCCACCCAGGAACCTTTTTAAAAAGAGGAATTAAGCTGCTCTGTATTTCCTTTCAAAAGAAAGAACCACATGGTAGAAATAGCGTGAAGGCTTTTTTTGTTTGCAATTTTTCAATGTAGAAGCATTTTGTCAGGTAATGGATATGGTATGCACACTTTCACATCCTAAAGAAGTCTTTTTTTTTTTTAACCTTTCAAGAATCATCCTGGCAGCTCTTCACTTTAATGAGAATGGAATGAGAGATCAGGCCGTGTCAAGAGATGGTCAAAAGAGATACTGCATCGTTTATCCCAAATTTAAAAAAGGAGGCTACACAGTGAAGGAAATCAAAGTTGGCCATACATTTGGTAAGTTAAGTAAAAAATAATCTTCTTTTATTTGCCAGCATCAAAAGGCCAAAAGACAGACCCTTTTAGATCTCAGTAGCAGATGACATATCATGAAAAAGGCTATTTTGGATCTACAGACTAAAAAAATCAAAATGTAGGCGAACAACAAAAAGTTGTTTCTTTGGTAATGTAGAATCTACATCGATACAACAGGCTTGTATTTGTGAAGGATAGAAACAGTGAAGGAAAAGAACAAATTTCTCAGCCATTTAATGAATAGTTCATATCGGTATGACTCTTAATTATGTTCAGATCTCTGCTGATTTGTAAGGAATTTGAAAATGTTTAACCATTGAACAAAACCATCCTGACCTTTAACAATCCTTACGAAGTTTTTGAAAACATTGCGGAAAAAGGAGAGAATGCTGGTAACCAGCATTTTCTCCATTTGACACATTGTTTTTTTTATTCTTTCAAAGGCAATTTCCAGCATTTGAAGCAGTCATCTGATTTGTTGTCTACAAGTTTCTGGATTCGGAAAGGACAAAAATATCAGTGCTTGTCAGTGGCCCAAATAGGACAAAATATAAAATAAATAAACAAGAAAGTAATCACTAAACACTGTATTTCACAGGCTATGTTCATGAGCTGATGGATAAAGTAGTGTCTATGGCAGAAAGTAACCGCATGAATAGTGAAGAGGTTCGAACAAATTCTCCGCCAGCTTTATGCAGCTCGTTCGAAAGACCAGACAAGGAAGAAGCTGTGAGACAATTCACTTCTCGCTACAGAATGTCTTCCATTTCTCAATCTGAAAAATTTTAGAGTTCAGTTTGGCGGATTAAATCCAGTGTAATTCCCATCCAGGCTTGGAAATGTTTGTCTAATATGTCTTACAGCACAAGATGGAATTGTAACTCTCACTTTTTTCCGTAGGTATCCCCACACCAGTCTTACAAATTGTCTGTATGCTGTATATCTGTATTTCCTGGAATAATAGCAAATACAGTGAATTTATCAGTTTAACCCTTTACCACACAACAAAATTTTAGACTTGTCAAAACTGGAAGCATTTGCAGAACAAGTAACATATATACCCAGATGATGGTATATAGAAAGGTAGAAACAATTTGAAAAAAAAAAAGAAAATGCTGGTTACCAGCATTATCTCCTTTTCCAGCAGGGATGGGGCCTTTGGAAAACAGTGTGGCAAAAAGAAAAACTGCTGGTAACCAGCATTTTCTCCTTTTCCCACAGTGTTTTCTGTTCTTTCTCAGCCAAATTCCATCATTTGAGCCACATTTGATTAGTTGTGGGCAAATGCTTTCAACTTGGACCAGTCTAAATTGTTTTTGTTGGTATGAGTTTATAAACCGTTTTCATTTTATTTTGTATATATTTTATATTTTTTTATAAGCCTTTACCAAACTATCCCAAGTTTGAATGAACCAGAAGAGGGCTTTTGAAAAAATTGTTGGGAAAAGGAAAAATTGCTGGTGACCAGCATTTTTTCTGTTTCCCACTTGTTATTGAAACTTTCAAAGAGAAATTCCATCATTTAAGTAACATTTAACCCTTTCCCAAACAAGCCTTGGTTTTCACTGTCTGTAGTACAATTCTTTTGAAAACACTGTGGGCAAAGGAGAAATTGCTCGTAAAATTGTCATTTTCATCAAATTTAAAATTGTCGTCTGCAAACTCTTTCAATTTGGACCAGTCTAAAATTTATCATTTGGGAAAGGGTTAAATTGCCATATATCAATACTTATAATTTGGACAAGTCTAAATTTTTTGTTGTTTTGTAAACAGTTAATTCAAATTACTTTGTTTTTGTTTTATGCCTTAAATACTATCCAAAAGTGAAGGGTAACAGGATGAAAATGTTACAAATATACGTTAAAATGAACATACTCGTTTGATTCTTCTATTTGAATCCCATATTGCTGTCTGTATTGGTAATAAGCTGTCTGTAGAACATAAGTATTCAGGCAAACAGGAGCAAAACCTGGGTGTTGTGTTACACAACTTATATCCCCATCATCAACTTCTCCCATGAAGTCCTTTACTCTAGTTATTTCCTGACAACAAACACATTCATTCACTGTGTTAGCAACACAGCAGTGTCCACATTGGCACCTATATAAAAAGAAGTGAATAAGCTTTGTTAACATTACATTTTACATCCCATAATTAGAGGTTTGTTGACAGGAAATCTCTGAAAAGAGACCAAGTCTCGACTTATTTTAGCCTGCAGGTCATTCAGCTTGGGTAGTTTCAGCCCGATTTCTTTGGTGGGTCTATGTTGCTGTTTACCGAGTCATTTTTTGGCCTGAAATTTCCACCTCACACATACAACTTGTATAAAATAAATTAGTATTCGTGATGTAATCATTTGCTCTCGCTTTGCTCCGTAAAATCCAATGAATGGATTTATAATGTCTGCTTCACTGCGGGTTCTTTTTTTTTTTTCTCGGCCTCCATGCGTCCGTTTTAGATGGTTCTGTGCCCGATTAACCGGTCCATAAAAATATGAATAATTTAAGTACCATTTTACAATGTAGGTCGATATATTACTTATAACGATTGCCAAACCATATTTACCAATCGGTGCCACTCAGTCTATATTCATCGTCATCGAAAACGGCGTATTCTTCTTCAGACTGGAGTTCAGTGGACGAAAATTCATCACTTTCGTACGGCTCAAATTGGTATGGAGCTACATCTCCTTTGTAGTTATTGTCCAAATAATCGTCATCATCGTCTTCAAATGTGCTCGAACAACAGGATAACTCTAACTCGACCTCATGATCGGAAATTCTGCTCCAATTTTCATCGATTTCCACTCTTCGGTCATGTATGTCGGCCATGTTTTCTCACACTTCCTACGTCACACGATTTTTACCGGAAGTCAGGTTAAAATTAATTATCGATTTTTGGACAGGTAAAAATGCCACTTTTAAACACAAATATCTCGTAAACGAAACATCGCAAAAATTTAGGACCTGTTCTATTACTTTACAATTGCAGAGTTTTGACCGATTTCGAAATAAAAATTTTGGTCTGAAGTTGACCTTTAAGGTGGTTGTTTAAAAAAGTGGGTATTATGAATCTATAATTATGTGATGGCTTGCTTGGTAGCGTGCACAAGAGAGATGCATTAAGCTCCCTTTTGCCAGAGCATGGCTCGGTTAATTGAGCACGATCTTTAACCCATAACTAAACAAAGACGACTTCTGTTACTCCCTTTTATGTATACAGGTTTTAATAAACAAGGTTCTAATCAAAAATAATGGAAAAAGGAGAATTTGGTTGTTCTTGCTCAGTCAATTGCTCCTTTTCCTACGAATTTTTCTTTGTGTTGCACTTTTTGGTCATCTTTTCAATATTTTTTTCGTTTTTGACACTTGTATAAACTCTTTGCGTAACAATTCCATGGTTAATGACCCTGGATTGATTAAATGATTTGAACGGCGTTTAACACCGTTTTCAACATTATTTCAGTTTTATGACGGCGGCCAGAGCACCTATTTATGCTTTTTTGGAGTTTCTTATACCAGTACTATGCACAATATTCTTTCCAAGCCACTGGCTGCTTTCCAACATAGCCATCGTCGAAACAATGGTCAGCAGTGAGAGAGGAACGAATCCTGTCGCAATGACTATCATCAATCCTCGGAAAGAAATTGGCCGAGCCGGGGATTGAACCAGCGACCTCCTGTTCTCAAGTCCTGTACGCTACCGACTGGGCTACGGGGGCTCGACTAATGACCCTGGAGGAGAAACTTTTTGAAACATTGTGTGAAAAGAAGAAAATACTGGAAAGTAGCCTTTTCTTCTTTTCCCACAATGTTTTCTACCCTTTCAGAGACAATTTCCAAAATTTATGCCCCATTTATAAATATATTCGTCTGTGAATGCTTTTCAAATCGATCATGTTCAGAATCTGGTCATGTGGTAAAAATGTTTTCATCTAATCATGGACAAATTCCATGATTTAAAATGCATGTACATTTACTACTGGTATGTTGTTTGCACATTCTTTGAATTTGGCAGAGTATAAACTTGTGTCATTTGGTAAAGAGTTAACCCTTAGGCCGCTAAGCGCGACTCACTGACCTTTTGCGGACATTGTAGATCCAAGATCAGACTGCATAGAACGTGCAGTCTGATCTTGGATCTACACTGTCCGATAAGGAGATATTTCCCCAACCGCAATAACTTTGAAATACTAACATTCTGGTTTTTAACATAGGCTTGAAAGTTTCATTTAAGATATTTAGCAGGATAAGGGGTAATATTTTCACCTGGAAGAGCTTTTTTGGGGTGTAACGGGCTAATGTTATATCAGTCCGCCAGGTGACGCTTCATATTAAAGCGGAGATGAAACAGAGTGAATATTATATGGACGTACGTTCTCGGGACCGAAATGTCACGATCTACACATGAACACGTATAGAGGGAAGCGAACTAACATGTTTAGCTGTTCATTTCGCCGATGTCCCTTGATGACTTTTGACAAATGGCAAGTCTAATTAGTATTAGAAAACATAATGACCAATCAACCCTTTACCCAACAATCTGGAGTTTTAATGACCTTGAACGAGAAAGCTTTTGAAAACATTGCAAGAAACAGGAAAAAAATGCTGGTTTTCCAGCATTTTCTCCTTTTTTTTCCCTACAAATGTTTTTTACTCTTTCAAAAACAATGCCAAAATATTTGAGCCAGATTTTATTTGTCGTCATTTGTCGTCATCAGCTGCTTGCAATTTGGACATGTCTAAAATTTTGTCGTCTGGTAAAAGGTTAACGACGATACTTGCTTGTATGTTTCTACATTTTTTTACATATAAAAAGGTAAATTTATGCCCTAATCAATCTCATTTTCACGTACGAATGGAGCCCTGACGAGATAGAGTGAAACAGAAATTTCATTTAGTTGTCGGACTTTCTCTTATTTGAACAAACGGTAATTTATTTTTTAATTGTTTCTCATTGCCTCGTAGAATTCGTCATTGGTAGTTGTAAACATTTATTTATTTATTTATTTATTTATTTATTTATTCATTCATTTATTTATCTATTTGTAAAATTGTTTTTCTTCATATCTATTTACAAGTTTACTTATTCATTCCTTTTTTTTTTTTTTTTTTTAATATATATTAAAAATCATTGTTTTGTTTATTCATTCCAAAGACTGTATATTAACTGAAATGACAATTTATGCATGAGCTTCTTTATCAAATCATGTATTTATTTATTCATTTAGTCATGAATCCAGTTATCTATCAGTATATCTTATGAAAACGCCCATTTTATGTAGATGCAATGTAATCACCACTTTTTTTTTTTCAATTCTTAATCAGTTCAGATACTTATTCAGGCATTTAGGTCAAGTCATCTAAAAATAGCTCTTTTATTTAATATCTGCACAATGTTTCAAGCGTTGAGTGCAAAGTTACTGTTACGTGTTCGCCTCTAGAGTGCCAAATACATAAGAAAATAACCCACAAAAATATCGAATGGTAGGCAAAAGGCAACAAAAATTATTTGATATGCAAACTTAACGTTTTTTTTTTTTTACACCATTTTAAGATTTGGCCTATAAAAACAGTCTTGTTTTATAATCCAAATTTCGTTTAAATGCTCGGGTGCTCAGGAAATAGCCCATTCTAACTCTTCGTACAATATTTTGTTTACCGTTAAAAATACAATGTTATAAAATAAAAGAACAGATTAATTCGTCAAATTGGTCATTTAACGCTTAGGCTGCTAAGCGCGACTCACTCACCTTTTGCGGACAGCGTAGATCAAGATCAGACTGCACAGAACGTGCAGTCTGATCTTTGATCTACTCTGTCCGATGACAAGATATCTTTCCTCCAAAAATACTCTTGAAATAGGAAAATTTGAGTTTTTAACATCGGCTTGAAAATTTCATTTCTTTTCTTTAGCAGGAAAAGGGTTTAAAGAAATGCTAACTCATTGGTCAGCATTTTGTTGTCAGATTGTAATTAAAAAAATTGATATCATTAGACTGGTCAGACAGGATAAGTAGCTCATCTGACGACCTCAACCTCCACCTATTTTAACCCTTTAACCCTTTACCACACACTTTTAACGACCCTAAGACAGAAGCCTTTTGAAAACATTGTGGGAAAAGGAGAAAATGCTGGTAACCAGCATTTTCTCCTTTTCCCACAATGTTTTCTATCCTTCCCAAAACAAAATTCGATTTTTGAGTCACATTTATTTTGTCGTCTGCAAATGCATTCAATTTGGACTAGTCTAAAATTTTGTCGTTTGGTAAAGGGTTAAGCTGTTAAGCGCGACTCACTGACCTTTTGCGGGCAGTGGAGATCAAGATCAGACTGCACGCAACGTGCAGTCTGATCATGGATCTACATTGTCGGATAATGAATTTTTTTTCTCCAAATAATAAGTTTGAAATAAAATTACTCTGGTTTTTACCATCGGATTGAAAGTTTTATCTAATTTATTCAGCAGGATAAGGATTAAGACTATAATTATACCGAGAGTAATATTAAGAATAGTTGGTCAGTATGGACCCTGAGTCCTTTTCATCATCTGTTCTAAAGAACAGTCCTAGCCTTACACTAAATTTAGAGTTGCACCATTTCCTATCCAATCAGAAATTGCTTTACTTGGAAATCTGTAGAATTCTTAAGAAACGCTAAGGTTGGTGAATTTGGGCCCATAAGTCGTCTCTACCAACCGTTTTGAATTCTTGGTTTGGTTTGTACTGGAGTTTTACGCCATTTTAACACCTCAGGTCATATCATGGCGGTCAGTGACACACACGTGTTTCCTGGCTTTTTCACACCAGTACTGACACAACTTTCTTTCCAAAGCCACTGACTACTTTTCTCACATGCATCAGAGGTGAGAGACGAAAAATCGCCGGAAAGAAAGTGTGCCTTAACCGGGTATCGAACTCGCAACCACCAGGTCACTAGCCAAATGTGCTAACCACTGAGCTACCCGGGCGGGCCGTTTTGAATTCTAAGTTTAAACTCAATGCTTTATACATCAGAATTTGTGTTGCGTTCTCAATTTAAACTAATAATTTAAATTTAGAATGGTTGGGCCAGCGTTACCGTATTACATTGTCCAACTATGCCGACAACAACAACAATGGGGTGTAATATTCAGCGATGTAACAGCTGGATTTTTATTACAACAACGATTTAAATCAACAATTATCAGCAAAAAGTATTGATCCATGTCAGGCTTCGCAGTCCGCGCAGGCTGACATGGGTCGAAGCCTTTTGCTATTTGTAAATTTTCTGAATGTCCAAGGACCATTCTACCTCATGATGTAGTCTATTGTTAGACAAAAACTATTTTATAAATCCTTAATATATGTGATGACTTGCTTTGTATCATGGGTCAAGGAAATGCATTAAACACCCTTTCACAGAGCATGGCTCAATTTTTAACCCGTTATTTGCAGAATATTTATTGTAGATTTAGACTTGTGCGGACGTTATTTTATTTTACCTTACATTTACAGATAGACGGATAACAACATATAGAAACATGGACGTTTCAACGACGGTAATATTGCTACTGTTCGGATCGTTAGTAACCGCTCAGAAAGACGTCAAACCACTTTTTCCACCACCAGGGGGCGGTAAAGGTCACATATCCGGTCATGGACACAAACAAAATTATATAGCAATTCCACCCATGACTTCTATCGATGTACAGGGGGGTTTGAGCGGTGGACTGTCCGGTCCGGGATTCGGTGCCATTGCCGGCCAGCAGGCAATTACCGGAAACTTGGTGCCAATGGAGCGGATCACAAAACATACTCGAACCACGGAACATCATTTTGGTGGTCACGATGATAAGAAACATCACCAGCATATTAAAGGTGGGTTAAAATGTAACACCATACACTGTCTCAACATTTACTATTGATTGATTGATTGATTGATTGATCGATCGATCGGTCGGTCGGTTGGTCGATGGATGGATGGATGGATCCAATGATTATCTCTATTATAACACAATGCTCTAGCATTCTCCGTCAACATTCTGACAGAGGTATTAATGAAAGTCGTTGCCACAGATCTATTATTATCTCGTCGACTCTATATAATGTGGAAAAAAGAGCCACAGTGACTGGGAAAGACTTTTAAAGTCTTTACTTCACGGCGACACTGTTCACATTCCCATATTGAAAGCATTTTCTGACGAAAAATCCAACGTAGCTCATATTATAGGATTTGCAGGTCTTTGAAAGGATAGAAACAATTGTGGGGGAAAGGAGAAACTGCTCGTTACACGCACTTTTCTCGTTCACCATGCAAATTTACTACGATTGACAGGAAGTGCACATTGTTATATCTTGGTGCACAGTGCATTTCTGGTGTGTTTTGACCAGTGAGACATCGTGCCCACATTGCGATAGGACTCATTCCTCCGTCACCGCTGATCATAGTTTCGACGATGATTTTGTGGGAAAGAAGCAAGTGGCACAGGATGGATATTGTTCGAAAACTGGTAACAGAACCTCCAGGAAGGCATGGATAGGGTTCACTGGCCACTGTAACAAAACTGAAATAACGTTAAAACGGCAGTAAACACTATACAATCAATCAATGACGTCGTAAACACAATACACTTTCCAAATCAATGGCTGAGTTCTTACGTGAACAAAGCCGATCAATGTTTAGCGGTGACACAGGCACGGAGCTTGCCGCAAAAGCTGATACAGGGGAAAGGGGGGGGGGGAAAGCCACAAAAGGGGTAAAACTCTATTTTGTTTCAATTTTTAGACAGGATTGCCTCCCTTGCCCCCCCTCTCCGCCCACTCACACACACGCCCGTGCTTTGTAACTGTATCAAAAATCCTATACTATAACGAACCTGGGGGAAAAGCATTGTTGGAAAAGAAGAAAATGCTGGTAGCCAGCATTTTCTCCTTTTCTTACAATGTTTTCTACCCTTCTAAAGACAAATCTTCAAATATAAACAAGGGTAAATTTGTTATCTTGTAAAGGGTTAAACATACTGATTTTTGATCTTCAGTTTGCTTGATTGATTGATTGATTGATGTCGTTTAAAGATCATTTAAGTATATCGCGGCTGCCGGTGCATCTATCCATGCTATCCTGGAGTTTCTTTTACCTCTACTACGCACAATATTTTTCCCAAGCAACTTCCTGCTTTCCCACATAACTATCGTCGAAACAATGATCAGCAGTGAGAGAGGAATGAATCCTGTCGAAATGACTATCATCAATCCTCGCAAAGAATTCATCGAGCTGCGGATTCGAACCAGCGACCCCGTGTTCTCAAGTCATGTACGCTACCTACTGCGCCACCGGAGCTTGGCTCTTGATTATGAACACCAAGACAGCTAGAACACGACATGGAATAACTTTTGATCGGTATAGAAGACCGAAATAAGGCACTTTTTGCGAACCTTTTGGCCATAAGATGGAACATATTACCTTAAAACGCAGAACCAAGATCAGATTTACGGCCTTTGGAGTCTGATCTTGCTCTACAATTGTTGGAAAAGGACAATCCATTGTCCACAAAATGACAGAAGTTAAATGGACAATGGAAAAGGTTTTTAGGGCTTTTACATTGTTCCTTTCACCGTTACAGCATAAAGTACTCCGTATATTGACAGCTACACGTGTTTTGTTCATTGACAATTATATACATGTATCTGTCTGTCTAGCGCTGGTTAACCTTCTGTCAGCGCCATGACAGAAACCAGAGGCTTTTAAGGATGGCAAAGATCAAGATCAGACTGACAGAACGTTCAGTCTAATCTTTGAACAACACATTTCGCTTGTTTTGTCCAAGTTTGAAGATAAAATCTTTCTGTGTTTCAGGGGATTGTACATGAAGTTTCAACCGTAAAAAGAGAATCTATATGAGCCGTGCTCTGTGAAAATGGGGCTTAATGCAACTGCAAAAAGTATCGACCCATGTCAGCCTGCGCATTCCGCGCAGGCTGACATGGGTCGAAACTCTTTGCTGTTTGTAAATTTTCTGCATTGTCAAAAGACCATTTCATCTCCAGATCCAGTCGATAGCAAGACAAAAGGGATGTTATGGGCCAATAATTACATGATGACTTGCTTGGTATCATGCATTACGGGGATGCATTAAACCCCATTTTGCCAGCGCATGGTTCATATTCATTGGGCGCTTACAAAGTAAACACTTAACTCTTTACCATACAACAATAATTGTGCACTTGTCCAAAATGAAAGCATTTGCAGACGAAAATTTCAATGTGGCTCAAAGGATGTTATTTTTTCTTTGTTAGGATAGAAAACATTGTGGGAAAAGAAGAAAATGCTGGTTACCAGCATTTTCTCCTTTTCTCACAGTGTGTTCAAAAGGCTTCTTACTAAGGATCGTTAAAACACGGGATTGTGTGGTAAAGGGTTAAAGAAAAAACTCATAAAATGAATATATTCAGTCAATTGAAATAAAAAATCAAAGCGTTGAAAGCACTGGTGTGGCATTTGTCAAGGGAGCCATTGTGTGGAATTAACAAACTGAAAAATAAACAAACGATAGTATGGGACAAACAAGCCCGGACGAACAATCCCAGGGACGAACTGGTTTTGGGACGAACACGGTCAGGGGACAAAGGTTGCGTGTATCATTGTGCCAATAGAAGTCAATAGCGGGTATAGATATTTTCAGTTAAAAAGAAGTATTCCCGTGATCGATGGCCTAATCCAGTTTATTTTTATACGCTGTTGTTAATTATATATTTGAGTGTTATCGAAAGACTTATTTGTCTTTATTAAATTGAGTTTAATTGGGTTTACTTCCTTCGGTTTTGCACAAACGACGATACATGATTTTCAAAATGCCGCATTGAACTCATAGTGGCATTGTCTTCGACAAATGCCACAAAAAAAACCTAGATAGTTATATAGGTCGGGACTTATTCTTACTATGTGCAGACAGGTCGCGATTTACGGTATTCATAAAGAAATTTAAATTTCGTCCTTGGTTCCGACAGAGCAAAGCGCTGCTATACATGATGTTATACCCCCGTCACACCGAACTCGTTCTCACTACGTTCAGAAAATTGTTGCCAAACGGACTCAACTGTGTTCGAACGGAGCGGACGTAGTAGCAACCTTTTACGATCTGTTTACGACCTTCATGGACGGGCTAGGACGGGAAGGGTGCTCCAGAACTTTGAGCCTCCTCAAAATTTTTGCCGTCCATCCCGTCCTGTAATTAGACGGAGTGATAACGTACTTAAAACGAGATGGACGTACTACAAACGGAACTGCCATACTTCGATCCTATTAGGGACGTGTTACGACGTGATGCAATATTGGCATTATTAAGCCAAAATTACACGTTCTACCCCGACCGCAACCCGTTTTACGATTTTGTTAGGACGGGGTAAGACGTTCTAAGAACTAGTTTGGTGTGACGGGGGCATTAGTGAAAAAACAGTGTATCAGATTTGATGTATGGTTTCTCTTAATCTCTTTACCAGACGACAAAATTTTAGACTTGTCCAAATTGAAAGCATTTGCAGACAACATATCCAATGTCGCTCATATCAAAGGATTAGTCTCTGAAAGGGTAGAAAATTTTGTGGAAAAGGATTAAATGCTGGATACCAGCATTTTCTCCTTCTTCCACATTATTTTCTGGTTTGTTCTCTTCAGGCTCTTTACAACACGATGTTGGTAGGTAAAGGCTTGTATTTTGAGGGGGGGGGGGGGGGGGTTTGCTGCCAATTAGACAAGTTCGATTCCATCTGAGGACAATAGACGCTATTTCATGAGTACCCACAACATAGGATTTGGAAGGCAAATAATGGATTTAGAATACCATCACTCCCTCTTACCTGGAGCTCTTAATGACGTTTGGTTCAATATTGGAAAATAAAGCAGCAGTCTCGTAAGTTTGAAGATATGAAATCACGGTCTGTGCTGTGTGATCTGAGCCGTTCTCAAAAGCTTGTTTTGTCGGCAAAGGTAGCACAAGACTTAATGTCAAGGTATTTAGAACATCATCTATCAATCAATACGAGGGACACTTTTTAAGTTCGTTGAGTAAGCCTATAACTTTTTAACGCGGTTATGAAGTTGCACGATTTTTTACACAGAACTTGCGTAATCATTCCTCTCTCGAACGGTGTCACGGTATGCGGCGCACGAGGTCCACGTGCGCGCTGCGCTGGGTATTTTCAACACGTGGTTTTATACACTATAGTAAAATATAGCGTTCAATATGGATGGAAAAATCTCTGAACAGAGGGTATATTGTAAGATTTGAGCACAGCTCGGGTTTCCGCCAACAGAAATTCATGCTGATTTGCAAAAAGTTTATGGGAATGGTGCTTTAAAATATGCTACAGTTTGCAAGTGGGTACGTCGTTTTAATGATGGTCGGGAGTCAATTGAAAATGACCCTCAGGTGGGTAGGCCGTTTTCCGTTTTGACGGAAAAGAACGTTGCGACTGTGAAAACGTTAATTGAGGAAGACGCACGTTATACCGTGCAAGAGATAGAAGAATTAAGTGGCATTCATTCGTCAAGTGTTTTGAAGATCTTACGTGAACGACTTGGGCTACGTAAGATCTGCGCGCGCTGGGTGCCCCATTTGCTCACTGACGAGCAGAAACAAAGTCGGGTTAGACTTGCATCGCAAGTTATAGAAAAATATGATAAATGTGACCCACGTCGTTTGGAAGAGATAGTTACAGGTGATGAAACCTGGATCTATCATTTTCAACCCGATTCTAAGGCTAAAAATAAGGTTTGGGTTTCATCTGAGGGCGACAGACCTGTCATTGCGCGCCGTTGCAAAACATCAAATCGCATGTTGTATGCGATATTCTTTGATTCGAAAGGTCCAGTCCTTCAAATTCCAGTCCCGAAAGGTAGTTCTGTCACTGGAAAGTTTTACAGAGAAAGTGTTCTTACTCAACTTGTTGATTTCTATCAGAAACGCAGACCGCGCACCGGTGTCCGCGGCATCAAATTACTCCATGATAACGCACCGGCCCATAAATCCGCTACGGTACAGGAATATCTGAAAGAATCTGGGCTCGATGTCTTAGATCATCCCCCATACAGCCCTGACCTGTCCCCCTGTGACTTTTGGTTGTTCCCAAGACTAAAGGAAATGCTGGCAGGGCACCGTTTTGAATCCCGTTGTGCGGTCTACCAGTGTCTGCAACATATACCTAAAGAGGACTACCGGGCGGCGTTCCGGAAATGGGTAGATCGGTGTAAAATGTGTGTGGAGGCAGACGGGGCATATTTCGAAGGTCTTAGATAAATAAAATTTTGATATTTCAAGCGGTTTTAAAAAGACCGCCCTACTCTACGAACTTAAAAAGTGTCCCTCGTAAGTTAATAAAGCAGCGAGACAGTCAGTTAGTCAGGAAATCAATCAATCAGTCGACCGACCGACCGGTCAGTCAGTCAGTCAGTCAATCAGTATTTATGTAATTTTATGACCAATGCACGTTTTCATTGCTAAATAATGCCCGACAGAGAATATGTAGTTGAACTGTTCAATTATGAAGTATACTGCGGAAGAAAATGATAAACAGAATTAAACATTCTATTTCAGGTCACATTAAACCGGAAATCGGAACTGCGGGTGTCGCGGGACCGAATATCCAACCAGTGATACCACAGCCCCAACCACAACCAGTCCCAAGACCGCAGCCTATACATCATCACTCCAGGGTAACCGTCCCTGTACCGTATCCCGTCCCTAGACCTGTCCCCATACCCATCACACGTACACGAACACGGACACAGCCTGTTCCCGTTCCGTATCCAGTCAGGGTGCCATACGCGGTCACTGTGCCCCAGCCCGTCCCTGTTAAAATACCACAGCCCATCCAGGTCCAGGTTCCAAGACCCTATCCGGTCCATATACCTCAACCATATCCGGTGCAGGTCGGGACGGCATCTACGTCAATAGTCGGAGGTGGGTGTGGTACAGGACAGTCTTTAATACGAGGAAGGTGTGTTTACGTGGGATATAACCGTTACCAGGGAGGTTATAGTACTGGATACGGAATAAGGGATTATATTATGGCGGGATTGATCGGGGATTCTTTAGACATTGGTTTTCGCGATAATGATTTTAACGACCTTTCGATGTTGTATTTATTACGACAAGGTGGGATGGGACGGTACGGGCGATATGGACGTAATCTGATCGGTCGACGAGGAAGAGGTTATGGGATGGGCTTTGGATACGGAACGGGTTATGGAGGATTCGGTGGGTATGGGTTCGGAAGCTATGGGTTCGGCCGTTATGGAATGGGCGGATTTGGTGGAAGAAGAGGATATGGTGGTATAGGAGGCGGAGGCGGGGGCGGAGGTGAAGGAGGAGAGGGCGGTTCCGGAGGGGGTGGCCAAGAGGGATATTACTGGCAAGATAATGACGACTGATGTTTAGCCATAGCCTAGGTTAAGGAATTCATTAAATGAGTTTTAGAGGCATCCATTTCTTCTTAATTTTCGTATTTTCGTAACGTACTCGTATAATAAATAGTCGACCGTTGGCTGATGACATTTTAGCACAAAGTAATGCTTTGATAAGTCGAAAACGTTTATGATTCAGAAATCAGTTCCAATAATGAATGTATTCTAATTGTCTAAAAATCATAGAAACTAGAATTCACAAATGAGCCACGTTCTGGCAAAAGGGGGCTTGATACATCTCCGTGATCCATGATGTCAATCAAGCCATCACATAATTATGGATCCATAATAGCCACTTTTTTTTAACAACCGACTTAGTCATGAAGTAGATTGTCCTTGGACATAGAGAAAATTGACCAATGACGAAAAGTTTCGGCCCAGGACTGCGCAGGCTGACCTTGGTCGATACTTTTCGCAGATGCATTAAGCACTCTTTTCATAGAGCATGGCTCAAATATTTATTACAGCATTAGATGTTTTTACATGTTTAGATCGTTTTAAACCCTTTCGCAGACGAAAAATAGTATCTTCCAAATTGCAAACAGTAGCAGACGACAAAGCTGAAATTAGTATTAATGAGCTTAAGTTTGCTGATATGATTTTTAAAAAACACACATATTGTTAGAAAAGGAGAAAATCCAGGTAACCAGCATCTTCTCCTTTTCCCACCATGTTTTCCATGCTTACTTACAATTTCCATCGCTCAAGCTACATTAAATTTGTCGTCTGCAATTGCTTTTAATATAGACGAGTCTAATATTATGGTGTCAGGTTAACCCTTAGGCTGCGGATCGCGACTTACTGACCTTTTGCGGACAGTTTAGATCAAGATCAGACTGCACAGAGCGTGCAGTCTGTTCTTGGATCTACACTGTCCGATAAGGAGATATCTCCTTCCCGCCCGCCCCCCCCCCCACCAAAAAAAAAAAAAAAAAAATACCTTTGAAATAGCAAAAATTTGGGGTTTTACTATCAGCTCGAAAATTTTATTTCGCTTATTTAACAGGATAAGAGTAAACTAATTACATTGTTCTTCGAATGGATGTTTATTGTACGGATGCTAAGTTTACATCTACAAAATATTATTACAAAATGTACATCTGAATGGTAATGAAAGAAAAATGTTATTTCTTCACAATCGAAATATGCTTTCTCCTCTTACCATAATTATTTCTAGGGCTGTCAGCTGCATGTAGCTAGAAGTTGATTTCCGAAAAAAAAATGTTAAAGGGACTTTCAACCACATTTCGTTCCGCGCGTTTTCTTTTTCTTTTAATTAGAAAATTTTGAAAAAAATGACAATTCTTATTCCAATGTACACACAAAAGTTAAGACCTTGATAGAAATACATATATAAAAGACGAGGAATCGTCGATTCTTTTTTACTTTAACAGTAAATTTTCTATTGCGTTATTAACGTTATAGTCGTTGTTATATAACAAGGAATAGATACATTTGAGCCATGCTCTGGCAAAAAGGGGCTTAATGCATCTCCGCGATGCATCATACCAACCAAGGCATCACATAGTTAGGGATCCATAAAATTCATTTTGTCTAACAACCAACTGTATCATAAGGTAGAATGGTCCTTTGACATACAGAAAATTGACCAGTAGCGAATAGTGTCGACTCAGGTCAGCCTGCGCGGACTGCGCAGGCTGACCTGGGCCGATGCTTTTCGCAGATGCATTGAGCCCACTTTTCACAGAGCATGTCTCATTTTTATGTCACAATTGCATCTACAGTATGGTGCGTAGAGTCGCCGACTACAGTTTTAAAGGTCGTGGGTTAGTCACGCCTGAGAATCTTTTAGCATTTTTCTTTCTGTTTTTCCCACAACCAAGGGCAAACAGTCACGTCCTAATGAGTTTTCATTACGAAATATTAACTTTCGCTCTTAACTCTATACCACACAATCCCGACTTTTAACGACCCTGTGAAAGAAGCCTTTTGAAAACATTGTAGGAAAAGGAGAAAATGCTGGTAACCAGCATTTTCTCCTTTCCCTACAATGTTTTCTACCCTTCCAAAAACAAATTTTAATTTTTCAGTCACATTTGTCATCTGCAAAAGCTTTCAATTTGGACTAGTCTATAATTTTGTCGTTTGGTAAAGAGTTAACAAATGTGGTCAAAATCTGGTTTAATGTCCCTTTAATAGTCATCCAAATAGTTTCGACTATGAATAATTGATACGTTACATGCATTTGGTTCAGCCGATTTTTCTGTACCATAGTTTTCTTTAGTTGTGTAGCTTTGTACCTGATATTTTTAAGAAATGATAAAGTTCGAAATAATTCCCAAGTTTGTTATTGTATCTACAGCGACAATATCTGATATTGAAACCCTGCTATCTTTTACATAGTACTACGGTGGCACTGAGGTAACATGTGCATTCTTTTGTATTTATCTCGTTCCCACGAGATAATAATTTTTTTCTCGAGGTTTTTTTTTATAAAAATTATGCAAAAAAACAAATATCGTTTTTCTCGAGGTTTTTTTTTTTTTTTTTTATAAACAATTTTGCAAAAAAAAAAAAAACCCAACTTTCATTTTCTCGATTCATTTTCATGTAGAAAATTATGCAAAAAAAAACGAAATACTATCTCGTTCGAACGTGATAATCAGCCAATCCAAGTCATCCATTATGTCGTTCGCACGAGATAATAAGTCGTGCTCACGACATAATCATCCAATCAGATTCCTCCTACTAATTCCTATTTTTACACGGAGTTCATGTTCTTCATAGTTTCATTCAACATGGCAGTTTGAATCCACGATTGTTTCAGAACTCGAGAAAACGATTTTTTGTTTTTTGCATAATTAATTATTAAAAGAAAAAAAAAACTCGAGAAAACGAATTCTTATCTCATGGGAACGAGATAAATACAAAAAAAGCACATGTCACCTCAGTGCCACCGTATAGTACTGTCTAGGTGAGGGATTATTTGTGTGGTGTTTGCAGAGCTTTGAATGACGTTTCTTTCAATTCTTTCAATTGGGGCAGCCGGTAAAAGTATCTATGTGCCGAGCCCCGGTAGCCCAGTCGGTAACGTACAGGGCTTGAGACCAAAGGAGCCCCTTGGTCAAACCCCATCTCGGCCAATTTCGTCCCGAGAATCGATGATAGTCATTGCGATGATAGTTCCTCTTTCACCGCTGATCATTGTTTCGACGATGGTCGCGTGGAAAAGCAGCCAGTGGCTTTGGGAGAATATTGTGCGAAACACTAGTAAAAGAAATGCAAATTGATTGATTGATTGTATAGTGCTTAACGCCGTTTTCAACATTATTTCAGTTATATCGCGGCGGCCAGTGCACCTATCCATGCTTTCCTGGAGTTTCTTTCACCAGTACTCTGCACAATATTCTTTCCAAGCCACTGGCTGCTTTCACACATAGCCATTGTCGAAACAATGGCCAGCGGTGGGAGAGGAATGAATCCTGTCGCAATGACTATCATCAATCCTCGGAAAGAAATTGGCCAAGCCAGGGATCGAACCAGCGACCTCCTGTTCTCAAGTCCTGTACGCTACCGACTGAGCTACGGGGTTCGGCAAAAGAAATGCAAAGAAAGCATGGATAGGTGCCCCTGCCACCGCGGTATATATGAACTGATGTTGAAAACGGCTTTAATCACGATACAAACACACAACTATCCATGTATTTATGCTGGATCTTGAATCAGTTCGTCCTACAACTCTCTTAGTAGTGCTTTTTCGCTTAAACCTTATCCTGCTAAGCGCGACTCACTGACCTTTTGCAGACAGCATAGATCTACCCTATCCGATAAGGAAATATTGCTCTCCAAAAACTAAGTTTGAAATAACATTATTCGGATTTCTACTATCGCCTTGAAGGTTTTATTTAACTTCTATAGCAGGATAAGGGTTAAATCTAAGTTGTCGTCTGCAAACGATTTCAAATCAGGAAAGTTCAACATTTTGTCATCTGGTAAAGAGTAAGAAACTGTTAACCCTTAAAGCGCCTTCCGAAGTTGAAGCAACGTTTGGAGGTGAGATTGGGTTTCATCAATCAGCACACTGGTCATATCATTCCACATAAATATGAGCCATGCTCTGGCAAAGGGGGCTTGATGCATCTCTGTGATGCATGATACCAATCAAGCCATCACATAATTATATATCCATTATAGCCACTTTTTGTTAACAAACAGCTTAACCCTTAGAGCGCCGAATAAACCTGTCGGACATTTTCATCCTAGAAATACAACCTAAATAATTTCAATTTCATGGTTGCTTTTATCTGCAGTGATTCATCAAAGCGGACAGTGTAGATCAAAGATCAGGCTGCACATTTTGCACAGCCTGATCTTGATCTACACTGGCCGCAAACACAACTATAGTAGTGAAAGGCACTTTAAGGGTTAATCATGGGTTAGTCTGGTCCTTAGACATACAGAAAATTGACCAATAACGAAAAGTTTCGGCCAAGATCAGCCTGCGCAGACTGCGCAGGCTGACCTTAGGCGATACTTTCCGCAGATACATTAAGCCCCTTTTTCACAGAGCATTGTAAGTAAGCCTTTCCAGGCATTTAAGATTGAGATGTCATGATTTTTATCGCTTGAAAATACCCGACATTCTCCGCCCACTTTTATTGCAGTGTGTCTGCACGTTGTCATAGCTCATGTCCCTAGGACGGTTTAACCCTTTATCGCATGACAAAACTTTAGTCTTCATCCATCTTGCAAGCATTGTAGAGGAGAAACTAAACATGACTCAAATGTTGATATTTTTTATTTACGATGTAGAAAACATTGTGGAAAGATATATAGAATAGTATCATAGCGTTTTTTGGCGCCAAGACTAGCACAATACCTTTATCAAATATCACTTCTTTACATCTATATTGTTCGATAAGAATTGGTATATTTTCCTTGTCAATACAGATTAGAGTGTCATGATTTTAATCGAGTTTAATGTGCGACAGGGCGGGCCAGTCCCACCTGTATTTATTAGGGCCTGTCGTTGCCAACAGTCTTTCGGATAGGCGTTAAACCGAGGTGCCGTGTAACGGTGCTATAGCACGTTAAAGAACCAGGCGAAACTTAGGATGGGTTTCGTCCTATCTCTTGCACTATCCCTCCGTAACATAACTAACATCCTTCTAGGGCTGTCGCCGATATGGGCAACCGGTGGCGACGAAGAAATAAGCGAAAGTCAATCAAATTGTCTTAGCTGGTCCGATTACTGAAAATGGTGTACCATAGTCTTCAACAAGTAATACAGATTTTTCAAGCTGCTAAGCGCGACTCACTGACCTTTTGCGGACAGTGTAGATCAAAATCAGACTGCACAGAACGTGCAGTCTGATCTTGATCTGCACTGTCCGATACGGTGTTTTCATTCCAGTGAAATCAACTTCTGTTAGTATTGCCAAAGTTGATTGGTTGATTACTGGGTCAAAAACCGAGCCGAGAAATTTACCAGGACTGCCTTTCACTAAACTACGTAGATTTACGCAAATTATTTGGGATTTATATACATGTACATACATACGATCCCTGCTTTACCCAAAGGTATTGGCTGGAGCAATGCTATGCAAATATTTATTCAATTTGTAAATTAAAACAAACTGGGAAAAAAAAAACTTGTTTTCAGACTTGATACTTGCTTACGTTAACTGCGTACGTAAATTTCGTGCATACGCACCGTCGTGTAAGGCAGAATACTCGTTTATGGCGCACAACTTTTCCATTGTGCAGATTTTGTGGATTTTTTGTAATTCCCCGTCCTCAAAGGACCAAACCGAAACATTCTGTGTAAAAACGAACCAGATCAAAACTTCCTTCACTATAAAAGATGTGTGGGTAGAGTTGTAGATGGAGCAGAAAGGTCGATTACTAAATCTGTAACCACTCAGAGTGACAGTATACCATTGGAAGGCTAGAACATGTCGCATACTTGAGACAGACCGAAAGGAACAGACATCTTTCTAGGATCGCAATGGAAATAGTGTGGATAAACGAGCATTTCTTCGTTCAATGAAAATGAGATATCAGTCAGCTCTTCTTGCGATTAATTTATGAAGAGAACTGGGGGGTGGGGGACATTTTCAATAGTGTACAACAGTTTTACTGTCAATTCACAAAAAAGACTGCCTGTAAGCCTGATTGCACCCATAACACTTAAAACAAAATCATGACACTTGAATTAAATTTGGACGTCTATGTTACTCTAATCCTGTAATCTAACATATAAACTGTCAAATGTTGACAAACAACTGTCGAAACATTTCGGAAGACGTTATTTCAGTTTTGTTACAGCGGCTAGTGCACCTATGCATGCTTTCCTGGAGTTTCTTTCACCAGTACTCCGCACAATATTCTTTCCAAGCCACTGGCTACTTTCCCACATAACCATCATCGAAACAATGGTCAGCGGTGAGGGAGGAATGAATCCTGTCGCAATGACTATCATCAGTCCTCGGAAGGAAATTGGCCAAGCCGGGGATCGAACCAGCGACCTCCTGTTCTCAAGTCCTGTACGCTACCGACAGAGCTAGGAGGCTTGGCCTAAAATTTAAAATGTCTTCTTTGTATGCCACGTACAAAAATATACATGTGTTTATGTCAATATCGTTGCCTGATTCTAGTTTGTGTTCCTGGTTTGTGCTAAAAACAAAGGTTATGTGAGCCGTGTGGTTTAATACATCTCCGTGGTGCATGATACCTAGCAAGTTATCACATAATTATGTATCCAAAATAGCCTTTCTTTAACAACCGACTTAATCATGAGGACTGTGCAGACTGACCAGAGTCGATACTGTTCGCAGATGCATTAAACCCTCTTTCACAGAGCATGGCTCATATACCATATGGCGTGCAACTTACGAAAAAGGACCTTCGGACATATGCGTAAAACTGTGTCGTCCAAGATCAGTCTGTGCAGTCTGTGACTAATCCAAGACGACACTTCCCGTGTCACTCTGTTTCACGAAAGTCTACTGTATGAAAAAATCTTATGTAGTCGTAAAGTGTTGTTTCGGATTAGCCTGCGCGAACTGCGCAGGCTAATCCGAAACAACACTTTACGCAAATGTCCGAAGGCCCCTTTTCGTGTGTTGCACGCCATATCTATATTCTAGTAAGTTCCCTCTTTGATACAAGATTTAGTTTAGCCTAGTTTTATCCCGAAACAACAAAATAAATAAACATGTATGATTTTAATGAAGAAAAAACGGCCTCAAGGGGCAGTTGTACCATGAGGCATCAATGTGTTCTTGAGGGGTCGCTGTCTAATATCCAGTTGCTTGTATCTTATGTTCCAAGTATTAGGTCTCATAGGGTCATAAACTAGGTCACTGGGTCAAATTAAAGAAATGTATTGTGGGCACTGTAGAGGCCACAGTTTTAGCTCCACTGGCCTGAAAATTTGTCAGCATGTTTGACTTGATGATATCTTGAATGGATTTGAAATTGGGTCACTTGATAGGGTCATAATCTAGGTCACTAGGTCAAATTACAGAAATACCTTGTGGGCACTCAAGAGGCGGCAGTTCTTGCCCAATTCACCTGAATCTTGGTCAACAAGTTTGTTTTGATGTCTCGGATGAGTTTGAAATATGGTCACATAGGGTCATAAACTAGGTCACTAGGTCAAATTGAAGAAAGACATTTTGGACACTCCGGAGGCCACATTTTCAGCTCAATTGACCTGACAATTGGTCAGAATGTTTGTCTTAATAATATCTCAGATGAGTTTTAAATTGGGTCATTATGACCCTGGAGTACAGCCGCTGCAATATTGTACGGCTACAGTAAGATTTGTCTCGCTTTTGGGGCGTTTTTGTAATCCCAATTCGGGACATTCACGGTATCGTTAAGAAGGGTTGTAACACCACTCCCTTTTTGCTATGTTGAAAACAGAGAGAAAAATCTTTCTTTCCTTCATAAAGTAACAGTTTTCTGCTTTCAGTTGTTCTTTTTTTCCCTAAATAATCCATAGCTGTGCTTTTTCCCCCCCATCAAATATGTGTCCAACCGCTGACGCAATGGCGTCTTTGCGATTCAACATCAAACTATATCATACTGAAAATGGCACTTATTGGTAGAAAACCATGTACCTTTAGGTGGGCCAAGCCCCCGTAGCTCAGTCGGTAGCGTACAGGACTTGAGAACAGGAGATCGCTGGTTCGATCCCCGGCTTGGCCAATTTCTTTCCGAGGATTGATGATAATCATCGCGACAGGATTCATTCCTCTCTCACCGCTGACCATTGTTTCGACGATGGTTATTTGGGAAAGCAGCCAGTGGCTTGGAAAAATATTGTGTGGAGTACTGGTAAAAGAAACTCAGGAAAGCATGGATAGGTGCACTGGCTGCCGTGATATAACTGAAATAATGTTGAAAACGGCATTAAACACCATACAATCAATCAATCAATCAACCTTTAGGTGGTTAGTGGCACCAAGTAGTTACCAAAACAACGGCGTAGCACTCAATTCTCAAAGGAATCTTCAAACCAGAGTAAGAAAAACGTTTCAAACCTGTCCTTTCATTTCTTCTGATAAAATAGGGAAGCACAAATGATTGATATCAAAGTCTGAAACGGAACTAGCTATAATTACTTCGACAAGGAAGCATTTTGATGCCAAGTTACACCTAGGAAAAACTTTCAAAGGTAGTTCAGTTAAACCACTGTGACAGGTCACCTACCCTTGTGTGTCCTTTGTTTTAACCCTTAGGCTGCTTATCGCGACTCACTGACCATTTGCGGACAGCGTAGATCAAGATCAGACTGCACAAAACGTGCAGTCTGATCTTTGATCTACACTGTCCGATAAGGAGATATCTTTCCTCCAAAAATACCTTTGAAACAGGAAAATTTTGGGCTTATACTATCGGCTTGAAAGATTCATTTCTTTTATTCAGCAGGATAAGGGTTAATTTGCGGTCAAAAGCCATTCTTACAAAGCCAGTGTCAAGACTGGTTGTCTCGAACCTAGAAACTTGGGAAAATCCATTGCAATGACTAATTTGCCTCTTTGAAGGGAATGTGATCTCCGTCATAGTACATGTATTCACAAATTATGATTAAAAAGAAAAAAACTACCTATATGTTCCTAGGACCTCACCGTAAAGAAAGGACCTCCGTAGGGGTACTTCGTTTCTGGTCCTTTGTGCGCGATTTTTTCTGCTAAGTTTGGTGATATCGAAGACCCATCTAGCTAAACTTATTTCCGTGATATCATGATTGCTTCTCCCTTTCTCAACACATTACTTCGTAATGACTCTACTTATGTTAAAAAGCAGTCAGCTCAGTACCAGTCTTGTGTATAGTACTCCCAAAAATCTGTAAGGAATGCACGGAAAGATCTGAATAGGTCTTGAAATTCGCTTGAAAATAATTCCTCAACAAAACAGAGTCCGTATTCACTAACAATTCTTAAGAACATGGAACTTCTGATTGGCTAAGCTATTTGGTTTAGCCAATCAGGAGTTGGTTTACTTTCAAATTTAGAAAAATTCTTGCATATAAGACTAAGAACGTTTTTAAAAATGGTTGGTGAATATGGACCCTGCTGGTTTTACATATGGTAGAATACTAGTACTCAATAAATCTATGTATTGTTCGAACTCATTTATTATGGAATAAGACGATATAATTCGACTTCAATCTGAAATTCTGTTTAATAATGCTGCTGCTATTGCTACTACTCCTACTACCTGCTACGACAACTAGTACCTTTAGAAGTAAAGCTGACATCATCCGTATTTTTTAGATAAAAGACTATGAAACTTCATGGCGCCAAGACTGGTGCAATATCAATATAAAATATCACATCTCTACATCAATATTGTTCGATAAAATTAGTATATTTTTCCTGTATGTCCAGATTACGGTGTCATGATTTTAATCTGGTTTAATGTCCGACAGGGCGGGCCAGTCCCGCCCCCATTTTATTGGGGTCTGTCATCATGGGCCCGATAACCGAGTATGGTATAACACTGATTTCAACAGATGATAAATATGTTTTTAACTTCTGGTTATAAACTGGTTGATCGATTGCTAGGTTCTTGCCTGGATGTATACTGAGTCAATCGATCTGTTGATTGATTAACTGGCTCTTGGCCTGCCAAACCAGAATATGATAACCTTGTCCACGGTGCAGATTAAGATCAGACAGCACAGAACTTGCAGTCTAATGATTGATCGACATTGTGTGATGTTTTGAGAGATAGTCTAGTCAGAAGCACCTCGAATTTTGCCCTAAGTTATCTACCCCAAATGTTAGATAATTTTCTCCCACAAGACTAGAATCAGATCGGTCGAAATATTATTTTACGATGAGTGTATGAAGACAATTGAAGGGAAGAAAAAACATTTACAATATTGTACAACAGTTTAACTATCACATAACAATGGATTGCCTCCCTGTAAGCCTAATTGCTCCCATAACACTTTAGATAAAATCATGACACTTGAATTAACGTTAGATCTCTATATTATTGTAATCCTGTAATCTAACATATAAACTGTCAAGTGTCGTCAAAAAACTGTCGAAGGTGAAAACAATATGTCCAAAGCATCTCTCTCTCCCTCTCCCTCTCCCTCTCTCTCTCTCTCTCTCTCTCTGTGCAAAACCTTTCTCAAGATACATGTATCTTACAGCGTCAGAATACGCGAAAAACTGGGCAAATGAACATCTCACTAAAAATGCTACAGTTTTTTTCCGAAACAGCAGTATTACACTCAGCAAAACTTCACTTTTGTTTCTCCTGTTAACCTGATCAAGTAAATGGTAAATAAAAACAAATTGTGACATATATATACTGACGTCAGTCATGGTATTGTACTGAAAAGATTCTCGATTTCGCCAACACAAGGCATCTCTTTTTCAAAAAAGGGGAAACACATAGTTTGCGTGGTGTCTGTAAACCAAAAGAGGTTAAGAAGAGAATCATAAAATACTGAAATTTTGTCAGCAATACGAAAAACACGAAATTATTTTCTGCTCAAAAAGTATAGAGTGAGAGAGGGAGCACAAAGTTTTTTTTTCGGTGCTGAGTGAATGAATGTTAAATAAGTTCCTTTCAAAAATGCAAGTCAAAAAAAATTCTTTCGGACTTATGCCTTTACACTGGTCAATTATTCTCAAAAAATAATCAAACCAAATGAACTATGAACTCTCTCTTTTCTGGACAGTGGATGCCAAAAAATGTCTACGGGGAATTCCAGCTTAAAGTGGCCGTTTAGAAGTTTTGTTTGTTGTATGACGTTTATTGTAATTGTAACAATTGAATTTCTCGGTGAGCGCTTAGTACCCTTACACTTTAAATGGCATGTATGAGAGAGAGAGAGGGAGAGACAGTGACAGAGAGTTGCAATTTTCAATCAATGGCCCAGCTGTATTTTTGAATCGTAAGATAGAAGATGGATCGCACTAGATATGAATACAAATTGTCAACAAGTTTATTGTGAAAGTGAAAAATGGGTTGTAGATGTGCATTATCATTTTATTGCGTTATAGATAGCATCGTGGCATCTTTATCACTGAGAGAGAGAGAGAGAGGGAGAAAGAGGATGGTAACATGACTGACAAATACGTTTTCCCAATGTTTTTTATCCTTTACCACAGAATCCCGTGTTCTGATAAGGCCGGATTGTGGGAAAAGGAGAAAATGCTCATAAGCAGCATTTGTTTTCTTTTCCCGTTACGTTTTCTAGCCTTTCAAAGGAGAATTCAATCATTTGAACGAAATTTAATCTGTCGTCTGCAAATGCTTTGAATTTGGACAAGTCAAAAAGGTTTGTCGTTTGGTAACTAGTTAATACCTTGTGGCGCTAGAAGCGTACAAAAAGTGGGTAGCAGGGACCGCTTCCCCCCTCCTTCCCTCATTTGAACTTCGTTATATTTTCTTCTGCACCAAATGTGTCTTGCTTCCGCGCATGATATGTTATATGAAGTTGCCATACCCTTCCTGAATATTGAAAGCCCTTCTATGCATCTCTCTCTCTCTCTCTCTCTCCCTCTCTCTCTCTCTCTCTCTCTCTCTCTCTCTCTCCATCTGGAAATGTCATAATCAAAGTTATAAAATGAGAAAGAACTTTACAAATGAAGGTATGTTTTACCTCAGGAAAACGGATATGACGTCAATCAGTCCTGTTCATGCTAATTGCAATTACAGCTTGACACCCATTTTCTTTAAGTGCTAAAATGGCAATAGTAATAGCACATTATCAGAACTTTTGGTTTACTCCTTTTCCGTGTAGGGCCATTTTCTGCTGTACAAACATACACAAACAAAAACCCAACAAGAAAATGCTTTTTATGAGTGATACAGATACATGTATGGTTTTAGCAAAAGGAGGAATTATTTACGAGAAACAATTGCTCCTTTTTCGTCAATGTTTTCAGTCAAAGCTTGTCTATGTTAGGGGCATAAGAAGCTATATTTGTTATTTACTTTAATGCACTAAATGCTTTTATCGCTCTGCCTTTTTCAAAATTCTGGACAACGCAGGTTACAATCAGACTGCACAGAACATGCAAATCTGACATAGGGCATCTTGTGATAAAAGAACCCTAACACTGAAAAGTGAAAATGGATCATAATGTCTTCAGACGAAGCGTATCCATTTCGCTTATCATATTTTTTATGGCACAGAGTCTTTTTAGCGCCACACGCGCAAACAGGGGCTTCTTGCGGACGGTATAGATCAAGATCAGACGGCACAGAACGTGCAGTCTGATCTTGGATCTATACCGTCCGCTGGTTTGGTCAAGTCCGTAAAAAAAAATCTAAGTTTCAGTAGATTGTGTTTTCAGCCTTCCAAAGAAGTCTAGTTTATATTTGTTAGAGAGTTCAAAACTTCAAATAGTTAGGAAACCACTAAACTACCACAATTTTTACAGTGATATCTTACAGTACATTGGATAGAATGTATCCAAAATAGAAAACATACATTTTATTCAGCAATCGACATGAACATGTCTTTGTCCATTTAAATAAATACAAATACCGCTGCTTTTTCTGTTCAGTCTGATCTCGATCAAACAGCACCTTAGCTCTGTCAAGACGAGAAAAAGTATAGCCTTGCCCATATTGAAAGCATTTACAATCTGCAGGCGACAAATTAAACGAGGCATGCTCTGTGAAAAGGGGGCTTAATGCATCTGCGAAAAGTATCGACCCAGGTCAGCCTGCGCGGACTGCGCAGGCTGACCTGGGCCGAAACTTTTCGCTATTGCTCAATTTTCTGTATGTCAAAGGACCAGTCTACCTCATGATACAGTCGGTTGCTAGACAAAATGGTTTTTATAGATCCCTGACTATGTGATGACTTGCTCGGTATCATGCATCACAGAGATACATTAAGTCCCTTTTGCCAGAGCATGGCTCAAATGCAATTGAAATAATGAAATTTCTATTTGAAAAGGTAGAAAACAGTGTGAAAAACAGAGAAAATGCTGGTTTCCAGCATTTTTACCCTTTTCCACAATTTTTTATAAGACGTTTCCTTTAAGGTCATTAAAACACGGTCTGTGTGGTAAAGGGTTACGGAAGCTGAATAAGGATTGATAGGTTGTATTTTCTATAGCGAGTAAATCACTGTACAGTACGTCCGGTGCTTTACGTATACTGATATTACAGGGATTAACGGAACGGCTAAATATTGTAACAAAGTGACAACGAATTATCACTTCGTTGGATAGACGTGCTGGCATGGATAACTACCCGTTCGATATGACAGAAAAAAATGAATAGCGTATATACAGTGGTGTTATAGCTTTTGTATAAATCACTTTCTATGAAGCATAAATCCCTAAGAGTACTGCGTATACCCAGGCCAAATAAAGCACGTGTTACAATTACGTGACAAACCTATCTAAAGATCATTTACCGCTTAACCCTGTACCATATAATCCTGAGTTTTGATGACCCTGTGGAAGAAGGCTTTTGAAAATATCTTGGGGAAAAGAGAAAATGCTAATTACCAACATTTTCTCCATTACCCAAAATATTTTCCAACCTTCCAAGATCCTTTACCTCTTGACCTCTCACCACATCATCCTGAGTTTTGAAAATATTTTGGAAAAAGAAGAAAATGCTGATAACCAGCATTATCTCCTTTTCCCAAAATATTTTCCAACCTTCCAAAGATCCTTTGCCTTTTAACCTCTCACTACATAATCCTGAGTTTGTGGAAGAAGGCTTTTGAAAACATTTTGGGGAAAGGAGAAAATGCTGATTACCAGCATTTTCTCCTTTTCCCAAAATATTTTCTAACCTTTCAAATAAACGTTTTAGTCTCTTTTATTTTGCCGTCTACAAATACTTTCAATTTGGACAAGTCTAAAGATGTTGTCGTTTGGTAAAGAGTTAAAAAACGAGAAAGATTATTTGAAATATTTTTCTCGGAAAGCGTAGGTCAAGCTTAGTCTGTTTAAATCATGTATGCCGATCTTGGATATACACTGTTTGATAACTTACGATTTAGTTGCACCATTTTTCGTTTGACAAAAAAAATCATTTTGCGAATCCATAACTATGTGAAGACTTGCTTGGTACTATGCATCACAGAGATACATTTAACCCCCTTTTGCCATAGCGCCGCTCAAACATTGTCGCAAACGGCAGGATAAGGTTAATATTTCCGTTGGACCTCGACAGAGAGTCTAGGTTTTCTTGTCATTTTATGAAGCAGAACTTTGAATGAAAAGGACCTAAAGCAACACTCCATTGAAGGACAATTACGGGCTGTTCATCTTTAAAACATTTTATCTAAAACCGGTAATTTGACCAAAAATTTTATTGACTCGATAATTGCCACAATATTAATCTTAAGAAGTAATTAAAATACAATTAAAATTGAAATACTACTCCCAGCCATGTTAGATATAAGTATTTTCTGAAATGAAAAAAAAAAAAAAAATGTAATATTTGGTTATAGAAAATAGAAATGCAACGATTGAAAAACAAAAGATGTATATAATTCTCCAACATAATGCTAAATTAACCCTTTACCACACAATCCCGACTTTTAACGACCCTGAGGAAGAAAGCTTTTGAAAACATTGTGGGAAAAGGAGAAAATGCTGGTAACCAACATTTTCTCCTTTTCCCACAATGTTTTTCTACCCTTCCTAGAACAAATTTCAATTTTTCAGTCTCATTTATTTTGTCGTGTGCAAATGCTTTCAATTTGGACGAGTCTAAAATTTTGTCGTTTGGTAAAGAGTTAAAAGAGAAAAACGTACCGTTTGAGCAAGTTAAAAGGACAGAAATCCGGCAAGTCTGACCCTATATAAAACAATCCCTTATGTTTATCACTTTGATGAAGAGGACTCTTGGAAACATTGCGGGAAAGGGAGAAAATACCCTTTCAAGACGAATCAATTGATCCAAACCTTATTCAATGTGTGCAAATGCTTTCAATATGGACCGGTCTATTTTTTTTTTTTTTGCAAAGAGATATTCAAATTCAAACCATATTGTGCCACATATCGAGCACCAATCAGTCCATATGGATCCAAGGTCAGACTGGACACTTTTGAGGAGTCCTATCTGAATTTACACGGTCTTAAAAATGAGTTGATTGTGGCCAAAATTGTGTGTCTATCACGTTTTTTCAAACTAGGCACATACGAGTCTTCCTGAAGTTGTCCATGATCCTGAAAGACGAAGACTACAAGACTATGGTGTGAACCGTCTTTTACCTTTTGCCACTGTCCTTATCCCGCCTCCATCCCATTTGTCCCTTGTTTAAGGCTTGAACCAGAAATTCTGAGTTCTTTTTCTGGGGACACAGAGAGCCAATCCTCTCGTATCAGAGGTACTTGGCTCGATTTCTGTGATCAAACTTTTGCCGCGACTGTTCTAGGTTTTTGAGGGCAAGCAATGAGCGTGTTTGCTAGCTGCAGAAGTTGTTACATCATTGATGTGGAACACGTAGGCAGCATAGAGCGATTCATAGTTCTTATGGGGACAGTGTAGATCAGTAAAGAACGTGCAGTCTGATCTTGGATCTACACTGTCCGATAAAATGAGTTCTGTCCAGAGAAAAGAATCTTGAACCTCAAAATCGCAGTATCTAGATTCATTCGCCCGCCCGCCCATCCGTCCGTTCGTTCATTCATTCATTCATTCATTCATTCATTTCTCTTTTTTAATAAAAAAAGTTATTACTTTTTTATGCAGTTCATTATTCATTTTTTTTCCAAAAATCCTGTAAATGCAGATAAAAAGCTAACAGTCGCTGACTCATGTCGGAGTACAATTGTAGTGGGATTTTCTTTTCCTATTTTCTTACCGTGGGAACATGGCCAATTCCGCGCCACATTTTGAGCTGATCCGAGCCGATCCAATTATAGTATGTCTGAAAGTCCCTTTCCCCCGTTTTCTCTTTAAGAAACGGGAATCATTGTTTTGATTTATAATTTACCCTTTCTCCTCTCCCATTACTATTTACGAAACAATCCTGAGTTTCAATGATCTCATGGTAAAAGGTTTTTTTAACACATTGTGGGAAAAGGAGAAAATGCTGGTCACCAGCATTTTCTCCTTTTTCCACAATATTTTATATCTTATTACAGAGAAGCCCAGTTATTTTAACATCATTTCATTTGTCGTCTGCCACTACTTTCAGCGTAGAAAAATCTAAGTTTACGCCGTTTGCTTATGTTTAAAACATCTTTTTAGCTGGGGACCAATGAATAAAGACTTTTGAATGAAGATGGACTACTGAAAAGAGAACATCTGTGGAAACAAAACGACGTCGAAGCAATTCTAATACCTTTTAGTATCTAATTAACCCTTATCCTGCCAAATAAGTTCAGGCCGATGGTAAACAATTAATTTTTGCTATTTCAAGGGTACTTTTGGCGGAAAGATATATCTCCTTATCGGACAGTGTAGATCCAAGGTCAGACTGCACGTTCTGTGCAGTCTGATCTTGATCTACACTGTCCGCCAAAGGTCCTTTAGTCGCTCTTAGCAGCCTAAGAGTTAATCGAATGGGAAACTTCATCACTAAATGAATAAAAAGGCATGAAGGTTGTTTCGGTGAGCGCTAAGTGGCTTTTAACAAGTCTTTTCAAATCGAATATATTGACTCAATATTTCTTAAATCGTCTTAACTCACCGTATCTTAATCCAAAATCAACGATTCTGTTACTTAACAGATAATGTATGTCATTAGAATTAATAGCCATTCTTTTCTAACCCAATTGACTCAAACACACAATAGACTCCTAATTGCATTTTAGAATAAACAGATTTCCTTGAGAGGAAAACGTCTGTTTTGGGTTAATCTGGCGCGCTGAAATGTTTCGTTCCCACACACTGAAAAGATCCAAAGTCCACGGGTAAGTCGTTTGATAGGGTATAAGACTAAATAAGGTCGATTACATAGAAAAAAGAATAAAAAAAAAACAGTGAATTACAGATTTGTTAATAATTACCAGACGGTAAAGTTTTATCCTTGTCCAATTTTTAAAAGCATTTGCAGACAACATATTAAATCTGGCCACAAATTATAGGGCATACCGTTGGAAAAGTAGAAAACGTTGCGGGAAAAAGGAGAAGATGCTGGTTACCACAATGTTTTCAAAAGCCTTCTTCTTCAAGGTCGTTTAAACTTGAGGTTTTTTTGGCAAAGGAAGGAAAGCAATTACTCTTAAAAAGAAATCCACATACAAGCATGGTAACCAGTGTTTTCTCCTTTTTCCACAAAGTTTTCTACTGTATCAAAGACATATTCTACCGTTTGTACTAGTTACCTTCAACCCCCTAAGGTGCTACGCACGACTGAAGAATCTTTTGCTGACAGTGTAGATGAAGATCAGACCACACAGAACCTGCAGTCTGATTTTTCGATCTACATTGTCCGATAAGGTGATATTTTCCCACAACAAATAACTAAAATAGCAACACTTGAATTATTACTATCGGCTGCAAAGTTTCATTTCATTTATTCAGTAGGTCAAGGGTTACCATGTCGTCTGCAACGGCTCTCAATTTGGTCAAGTCTAAAATTTTATCGTCTGGTAAGGGGTTAAACACCGTAGACTCAGATCAGACTCTGTAGTCAGTCTTTCAATTTGGTCACGTCTAAAATTTTATTATCTGGTACAGAGTTAAACACTGTAGACTCGAGTCAGATACTCTTTTCTGAGTCTAAATTGCTTGCAAAGGTAACAGACACATTAGTCTGATCTTGGTTTACCGATTGTGCAAGGACGTTCAGAGTCGTCGAGTCTGTAGCTGAGTCGGTCCGATCTAGGGTAGCGGGTTCGATTCTCATATGGACTAAACTTTTGCCGATGATTGATGATAGTCTTGGTGACAGGATTCATTCCTCTCTTACCACTGAACATTGTTTTCAATGATGGAACAGCAGTCAGTTGCCTTGAAAGGGTGTTGCACAAAGCGCATGTAAAGAAACTCGGGGAAAGAACGGATTGATGCGCTGGACGCCGACAGATATAACTGAAATAATGTTTAAAACAGCAAATAAACACGAAATAATCAGTCTTCACTTTTGTGATTGAATCATGCTCTGTGAAAAGGGGGCTTAAAGCATCTCCGTGATGCATGATACCAAGCAACTCATCACAGTATTTTAGATCCATAAAATCTACTTTGTATAACAACCTAGTGAATCATGAGGTACACTGGGCCTTTGACATACAGAAAATTTACCTAAAGCAAAAAGTTTCGGTCCAGGTCAGCCTGCGCGGATTGCGCAGGCTGACCTGGGTCGATATTTTTTGCAAATACATGAAGAACTTTTTTCACAAAGCATGTATCAATTATTTGTTCGTTTATATAGTAGACCATTAGTTGTAATAACACGTTATCAAAAAAAAAAAAAGAAAAAGCAGAGCAAAATCACACAAGTACAGTCTGATCTCTGTCGATATTCATCGAAAGGGGGCATCGAAGGTCGCGATATGCTGAAAATCGAATTTTAACGACCCTGAGAGTAAAAGCTTTTGAAAACATTGTGAGAAACATTGTCAGAAAAGGAGAAAATGCTCGTGACCAGCATTTTCTCCTTTTCCCACAATGTTTTCTACCCTTTCCAAAACAAATTTCTATTTTTGAGTCACATTTATTTCGCGGTGGTCTGCAAATGCTGTCAATTTGGATCAGTCCAAAATTTTGTCGTTTGGTAAAGGGTTAAACGCTGAAATAATGACTCGGTTAATTAGTAAGAAGCACCGCGATTAGATATTTCAAAAATGTCTCATTTCTTTACGTATGGATGGAGCGAAAATCTTCTTGTCTACATAGATGATAATTTAAGGATCGTTCTCTTTGAAAGGAAAATTACAGTTATAAGAATCTTTGTCTGCGTTTGTCCCGTAACCCTTTACAAAATAAATCCGTGCATGTATTGATGACACTGAGGAAGAAGATTTTTGAAAACATTGTGGGAAAAGAAGAAAATGCTGGTAGCCAGCATTTTCTTCTTTTTTCAAACTGTTTTCCAATCCCACAATTTTTTCCCACAATGATGGGCCATATTTACTTTGTCATCTGCAAGTGATTTCAAACATGCACGAGTCTAAAATTTTTTGCCATCTTTTAACTCTTTACCATACAACGAAATTTAAGACTGGTCCAGATTGAAAGCATTTGCAGACGACAAATTAAAGATGGTCAAATTGACAAAATTTGTCTTTCGTAGGGTAGAAAACATTGTGGGAAAAAATGAGAAAATGCTGGTTACCAGCATTTTCTCCTTTTCCCATAATGTTTTCAAAAGCTCTCTTTGTCAGGGTCGTTAAAAGTCGGCTTTGTGTGGTAAAGGGTTTTAAAAAGAGTTAATTCTTTCCCTGCAACATATACTATTCGAACTTCTTTCGATTGCCAGAAATAAGGTTTCTTATCTTAGGATATAGAAGCGGACGGCGTAGATTCAAGATCAGACTGCACGTTCTGTACAATCTGATCTTGACCTACACCCCCGCGAAAGGTATTTATGTCTCCTAAGGCGTTAAAAGGGTTAACTCTTTACCAAACGACAAAAATTTGGAGTCGTCCAAATTGAAAGCATTGCAGACGACAATATAAATGAATATAAATGTGGCTTGCATTATAAGATTTGGCTGTGAAAGAGTAGTTCTAAAACATAGTGGGGAAAGGAGAAAATATTGGTAACCAGCATTTTCTGCTTTTTCCACATTGTTTTCAAAAGGCTTCTTTCTAAGGGATCATTAAAACTCGGGATTGTCTGGTAAAAGTTTAAATGATTAATTTAGACAGCCAAGCCCGTATTTTGTCCACTCCAGTCGGTTAGACGACATTTTCTACGTTTTGTGGCTGTATTTAGTTAGGGACAGTTGCGTTATTTGAAAGGGGATTTAGATTCATGTCTGCGTGCCCTTTGTCCCCTTATATTAACATCCTCCTTCGCCTAACTTTATATCATTTCAAACTTTGATAAACATAATTTCGCAGGGAAAAAAAATAGTTATTTTTTTACAGAGTAACTTCTAATAACTTGTTCTCATAAATTACCATAGAGAATCCTACGGAAAGTGCATAAAAAAATCCAAATGAGCCATGCTCTGTGAAAAAGGGGGCTTAATGCATCTGCGAAAGGTATCGACCCAGGTCAGCCTGCGCAGTCCGCGCAGGCTGAACCGGGCCGAAACTTTTCGCTATTGGTCAATTTTCTGTATGCCCAAGGAACAGTCTACCTCATGATTAACCCTTTACAGTCCCGACTTTTAACGACCCTGGGAAAGAAGCCTCTTGAAAACATTGTGGGAAATGGAGAAACGCTGGTAACCAGCATTTTCTCCTTTTCCCAAAATGTTTTTTACCCATCCTAAAACAAACCCAAATGTTTGAGCCACATGTGATTTGTCGTCTGCAAATGCTTTCATTTTGGACCAGTCCAAAATTTTGTCGTTTGGTAAAGAGTTAAGTCGGTTGTTAAAAAAGAAAAGTGGCTATTATTGATCCATAATTATGTGATGACTTGATTGGTATTATACATTACGGAGCTTCATTAAGCCCCCTTTTGTCAAAGCATGGCTCAAATGTGACCAGCATTTACTCCTTTTTCCTACGATGTTTCTGTACTCTATTCAAAGACATGAACTATCATTTAAGTCACATTTAACCTTTTGCCACGCAGCAATCCCGAGTTTTAACGAACCTTAGAAAGAAGCGCTTTCGAAAACATTGTGGAAAAAGGAGAAAATGCTGGTAACCAGCATTTTCTCATTTTCCCACCCTGTTTTCTCCATTTTCAAGAGCAAATCCAATCACTATAGTGGCATTAAATTTGTCGTCTACAAATGCTTTCAATTTGGACATGTCTAAAATTTGTTGTTTGGTAGGGAGTTAATTTGTCGTCTGCATATGCGTTTGATGTGCGATTTTCTGTTTCACGAAAGTCTACTGTATGAATAAATCTAATGTAATCGTAAAGTGCCGTCTCGGATTTGCCCGAGACGACATTTTACGCAAATGTCCGAAGGTCTCACTTCGCATGTTGCTGGCCATATTCATGGATGTCCTAGGTTTCACCAGTGTTAAGTTAAGACTCTGAAGTGTCTTCCCCAAGGACACTCTCACGCAAAATCTTGATCGAGGAAATAAGGGTTGCAAACCAACAGCCTTGTGGTCAATGGCTTAATGTTTTCCCCCGCGACAAAATTTCAGACTCATCCAAATTGAAAGCATTTGCAGACGACAAATTAAATGCAGCTCAAAAGATAATATGTGTCTTTGAAAAGGTAGGAAACATTGTGGAAAAGGGGATTAAATGCTGGTTACCAGCATTCATTTTCTCCTTTTTTCCACAATGTTTTCAAAAGGCTCCCCCCTTGGGGTCGTTAAAACTCGGGATTGTGGAGTAAAAGGGTTTTTTCAAAGGACAAAAAATGTAGACTTGTCCAAACTGAAACCATTTGCAGACGAAAATTTTGATGTGGCTTAAATGATGAAACTTGTCGATTATAGGATAGAAAACATTGTAGGGAAAAAAATAAGAGAAAATGCTGGTTACCTGCATTTTCTCCTTTCTCCACAATGTTTTTAAAAGGCTTTCTGCTCAGGGTTGTTAAAACTCGGGATTGTGGAGTAAAAGGGGTTTAATGAATGGTCAGGTCCTAACGTTTATGAGTAACAGGGGACAGTGAGTCGAGAGCCAAACAGCGAGATGTTTATCTCTCTAATCTGTCCATGTAATGAAGGTACCCTGGACGTTGGCACCCGCCTCTAACCGTAGATTGACCTGAGTAACTGAATGCGCTTTGGAGAACAGTGTGGGTCAAGATTGGACTGCACGGAACGTGCAGTCTGAACTTGGATCCACACGTCCGATACTGTGAGTTTTGTTCCGCGAAAAGAGGTTTGAAACCGCAGTTTTAGGGTTCTTATTATTGGTTGAAATTCATAATTCCTTTAACTACCAGAGTAAGAGTTTGCAAGTACATTGTTTATGAGCAATGCTCTGGCAAAAGGGGGCTTAATGCGTCTCCGTGATGCGTGATACCTATAAACCCATCACATAATTATGGATCAATAAAAGCCACTTTTTTTTTTAAACAACCGACTTAATCATGAGGTAGACTGTTCCTTGGAAATACAGAAAATTGACCGATAGCGAAGTTTCGGCCCAGGTCAGCCTGCGCGGACTGCGCAGGCTGACCTAGGTCGATACTTTTCGCAGATGCATTAAGCCCCTTTTCACACAGCATGGATCATATGATTTACACACTATGAAGAATTTTACAAATCTTTCAAAGTGTGGTGTTCAAACGCCGTTTTCAACCGTATTTAACACTTTACCAAACGACAAAATTTTAGATCAGTCCAAATTGAAAGCATTTGCAGACGACAAAATAGATGTGACCCAAAAATTAATATTTGTGTTGGATCGGGTAGAAAACATTGTGGGCAAAGGAGAAAATGCTGGTTACCAGCATTTTCTCCTTTTCCCACAATGTTTTCAAAAGGTTTCTTTCTCAGGGTCGTTAAAAGTCGGGATTGTGTGGTAAAGGATTAACTTAGTTTTTGCGCAGTCAGTGTGGCTATCTCTGTTAATGGATAGACATCTCGGAAAATGGGAAAACTGCTCAGTCATTGAATGAAATTGAAGATGAATATCATTTTTTAATAGAATGGTCCAAAATACTACAGTTGAAATGAAGCTCAAACGATAGAATTTGCCTTTGAAAGGGTTGAAAACATCGTGGGAAAAGGAGAAATGCTCATTACCAGCATTATCTCCTTTTTTTTTTTTACAATAGTTTCAACATAGTCTTCACCCTGGATCGTTAAAACTGGGGGTTGTTCGGTAAGGGGAAAATACTGAAAACATTTTGGGAAAAGGAGAAAATGCTGGTAACCAGCATTTTCTCCTTTTACCACAATGTTTTCTACCCTATCAGTGACAGAAATAATCATTTTAAAAGCATATAATTTGTCGTCTGCAAATGCTTTCAATTTGGTTCAGTCCAAAATTTTGTCGTTTGGTAAAGAGTTAAATATATTTTATTGCCATAACTTACATACACGTACATATACAATTCATAATTACATAAAAGAAAAGCGGAAAATGGGTTAAGCCACAAGTTCAAAAACTTGGCCAAACCAAACCATCTATACTTTTAACAACTATCAGAATGAAGGTCTTTGAAAAAAATTGTGAGAAAAAAGAAGATATGATGAACACCGTCCTAAAGACAAACAGAATAATAAAGGCCATATAAATTTGTTATCTGCATAAGTATAACACTGTTTTGGTTGACCATCGCCATCATCTCAGTAAATGCCCGTTTTACTAATTTCTCTCAGTTTGCTGTTCATTTCTGACATTTTTTTTTTAATATTACTTTTTCAAATCGTTGCCAAAGGGTACGGGGATTATATTGACAAAATTCGAATCAATCTCGTTCAATTTAGAATCCATCTACAATTTCTTCTTTCACAAATCCACTTAACCCCGTGGCTTTTTTAACAAAACGATCTTTTCAGTAAAATCATAATAGTGTGTCAAATTTAGGTAATTTAGCATTATCTCTGGACAAATCAGATCTTATCGTATTTTCCTTTTCCGTGGACGACAGGGGGTGGAGTCAGACAGGGAGAGTTCTTCTCTATTACCAAGTTTTACTATACAATTGGAACAATCGATGCGTTTAATTTTCAATTGGTAGGCAGTTAATCTTAGGGTCAATTATGATTGCTTGATTGTTACCGTTGTTGACAATAGGACCCGTCAAATGAACAGTACCCTATTTAATTGGTCGGCCAATCAACGGACAGAGATTTTCAAAACATTTAACTAAAAAGCGGAAATATTTGAAAACTCGCTAATTGCTATTCGAGCTAATTTGCATCTATTCTGTAGAGTACATAAACTTACTCTCGGTCAAGATTTGGACATAGCATCTTCTGCCATTGAGAAGCAATCACTCTTTATAACTTAGAACAGCAACTCTGGACATTATTTTATATCGTATATGCCAAGAAAACTTACTGTGACAGCAAACAGTGATTTATTTATTTCAACTTGTGTGACTGGATATCTTCTATATATATATATAAAGAAAAAAGACTTGTTCTTTATTATCACTGTGTTTTATCATCTGTAATGTAAAAGCAAACATGATTGAAAAAGTGTTAGAAAACGGACCTGTTTCAAAAATAAACGACACAAACAAAATGGCTACAACCAAGAAGCCACTAAGTTTTTCTATCAGTCGAATTCTGGAAGAGCCAAACACCAAACCAGCTTCACTAACAAAGAGCCGGTCACGTGACACAGAAGAACCCAGAGTTCCGGTACACTTTGGTACTATACATCATTATGGAGCACATATTTATGGTCAGAGCAGCTACGACTATGCACAATTCGGTAATTCATTTTTCGTTTTGTATGGTGATCAACGCTGTTTTTGCACCTACCCAAGCTTTTTCTGGAGTTTCTTTTACCAGTACTTCGTACAATATTTTTTTTAAAGCCACTGGCTACTGTCCCAAGTATTCATCGTCCAAACAATGGTCGGCGATGAGGAAAAAATGAATCCACTCGCAATGACTTTCATCAATCCTAGAAAGTAAATTGGTCAAGCCGGAGATTCGAACCAAGGACCTTCTGGTTTCAAGCCATGTATGTTGCCGACTGAGCTATTGGAAATATCCGAATGATTACTATTCACATACATGTGGGCCATGCTCTGTGAAAAGGAGGCTTTTTGCATTTGCAAACAGTATCGATTCAGGTCAGCCTGCGCGGACTGCGCAGGCTGACATGGGCCGAAACTTTTTGCATTTGATCAATTTTCTACACGTCAAAGGAACAGTGTACCTCATGATTCAGTAGGTTGTTATACAAAACTGATTCTAAAAATGTTTAATATTGTAATGACTTGCTTGGTACTATACATCACGGAGATGCATTAAGCCCCCCTTTTGCCAGAGCATGGCTCATGTATAAGTACATGTTTCTGTGACTTTTACAAAAATTTTAGACTCTTCCTTATTGAAACAACCACAAATTAGGTGTGACTCAAATCATATCATCTTTTTTTCTTTTATAAATGGGTGAAAGACTTTTTTGCATACGGAGAAATTGCTGGAAACCAGACTTTTTCTCTTTTCCCCAAACAACGTTTACAAACGTCCTATGAATCACGTGACCCTTCGGTAAAGAGACAATATTCATTATAAGTACTCAATTCTTTACCAGGCGACAAAAAAGGTACACTTGTCCAAATGCAAGGTATTTGCAGACAACAAATTAAAATGTGTCAAATGATTTTGTTTTTTTTTTATGATAGGGTAGAAAACATGGTGGTAAAAGGAGAAAATGCTGGTTATCAGCATTTTCTCCTTTTATTAGCATGTTTTTAAAATTCTTTTTAAACTGCGCGGGGCGGGGGGAACTCATCCTTTTTCCCAGACTTTTGGCGGTAAACGTCGCCTAGACGACACAATTTTAGATTTGTCATGTACTTAAAGCAAATACGTACCAAAAAAAAAAAGACTCGTCTTAGATGACAAGATATCTTTTGGAAAGGACAGAAAACTTTGCAAGAAAAGGAGAAAATACTGATCATCATCATCTTTTTTTTTTTACAAAGTTTTCAAGGGCATTTTTCCTTTAGATCGTAAAACACGAGGTCGTTTGTATACTGATTTATAATTCAAAATAGAAATGTGGGGATTCATAATTTATGTTGTGTTGCTATTCTGGGACGTTTAACCTCTTACACCCTTCTCGTACATACCACTTATTGCTTCTTGCAGCATTCTTGTTAAAATAAATAAAAAAAAAAACATTGTGTGAAAAAGATAAATTGTTCATAACGAACATTTGTCCGTAAGCCCCAAAATTTTCTCATTTTTTTTTTTTTTTTTTTGAATTTTATGTATAAAACATTAATTTTTGGTGATAACCGAGAAGGAAGTTTTCAAGGTCATTTGCTGCGATAGCAAAACAATGATATTGTAAATTCTTTGAAAGAAAATTACGTTACTGGCATGTCCATTTTAGCAACGTTCGGTGAAAAGGGGGATTTAAAGTATCGGCAAGGGTCGAACTTTTTCCTATAGATCAATTTTATGCATGCCAAAGGACCAGTCTACCTCATGATTCAGCCGGCTGTCAGACAAAATGGATTATATGGATCCATAATTATGTGATGTTTTGCTTTGTATAATGCATCACGGAGATGCATCAAACCCCTTTTTGCCAGAACATGGCTCATTTGTTTATTTATCTATTTCAACAGAATCCACAGTGCGCCCACGAGCATGCAGTACCCCGGAAAACGATGAGTACCCGTCACCAGTGCCCGTATACAACCCCCATCCTATAGTGTACAATCACCCAATACCGTCACTACATACCCATCAGTGTGACAGTCCATCCGACTTTTTGTACCGTAAAGAACAAAGTGATGAGAATAAACTAAACATAAAACATATTGATGAACCATCAGAGAAAAGTTTGGATTCACTAGGTGAAAGTTATCAGAATTCTCCAAGTCCATTAAAGATGAAGAAGAAAAAGACAAGAACTGTTTTTTCTCGTAGTCAGGTTTATCAGCTCGAAACTGCCTTTGACATGAAAAGATACCTATCGAGTGCGGAGAGAGCGGGTCTGGCAGCTCGCCTCAATCTGTCAGAAACCCAAATCAAAATCTGGTTCCAGAACAGAAGAAATAAATGGAAGCGCCAAATCAACGGAGAGATGGACGAGATCCCAGTTCCACCACAGTTCGCGGCAGGATATCTCACAGCGCCATACTGCGCACAGACTGTATCGCCCTATGGCAGAGTGCTGGAATCCAGAGAAGAATTACTACGCGGAAGTATTGCGGCTCCGGCTTACTACTCACATCCCTACTCCCAGGAAAGTAGACTTAGATCTTCGATTTTGTGAAAAAGATAGTGTTCTACTTTATAGTGAAATCTGTCTGGAAAGTCTAACCTATGGAAAGCAATAGCTGCTGTTTTGTGGTCTTAGTATGAAAACTATTACGAATCATTTCAAATGACGAGTAAATGAAGACAACGGTATGACGACAAAAATAGATAGCACTACAAGATTGAAAAATACGAGTAAGGGAAAGATTTATTCAGTGAAGAAAAGGTGAGAGATATTGTAATTTTGACGGACTATGTTGCACAATAACGAACAATAAGGTTAGACTCTCAATAAGAGTGCATGTTCTGTGCAACCGAAATTACCAGGGACGTAGAAAGGTAAAGCGAGGTTTTAACTCTTTAGGCGCCAAATATATAAGCCTTGCACTGAGAAAAGATGGCTTAATGCATCTCTGTGATACATCATACCAAGCAAACCATCTCCGTATCATACATCCCTAAATTCCGTTTTGAGTAACAACCTACTGATTCATGACCTAGACTGGTCCTTCGACATGCAGACAAAAATAAAACAGTTTCGGCCCAGGTCAGCTCGCGAGGACTGCGCAGGCTGACTTGGGTCGATACTTTTTGCAAATGCATTAGGCCCCCTTTTCACAGAGCATGGCTCAATTATAAACCATGGTCCGTATTCAACAACCAGTCTTGAGAACATTCTTAGTCTAATTGTAGATTTAGAAAGTAACACAACTTCTGATCGGCATTTGGTTTAGCCAATCAGATGTTGTGTTACTTTCAAATTTAGAAAATTCTTCAGAATAAGACTAAAAATGGTTGGTGAATACGGGCCCTGACCTCTTGGAACGTCTGAAAACTACAATCCACAGAAACTCAGAAAGAATTTTTATTACATTTGCTTGGCTGAAACAGTGGACGGTATAGATCCAATATCAGACTGCACGTTCTGTGCAGTCTGACCTTAATCTAGACTGTCCACAAAAGCTCTTGTTTTCGGAAAGACAAATATCTTATAGGCCTGACAAAATACGCGGACAGTATAAATCAAAGATCAGACTGCACTTTCTGTGCAGCCTGATCTTGATCTATGCCGTCCGCAAAAGCCCCTGTTTTAGTCTTTGGCGCGAAGAGGATTAATGCAAGTAATGAGAAATGGTCTGATAATGTGACCTTGACATTCGAGGCGATGAGAGAGACACTGAGTATGCAACAGGGTGTTGTTATTTGTTAAAATAATTGTTATTTTATTATTGTTGATTGTAATAAATGTCTATAAAGTGAATTTGCAATATTATTTATTTCTTAACCCTTACGCTGCTAAGCGCGACTTACTGACCTTTAACGGACAGTGTAGATCAAGATCAGGCTGCACAGAACGTGCAGTCTGATCTTGGATGTACGCTGTCCGACAAGGAGATTTACTTTCTCAAAAAAAATAAGTTTGAAATAACCATACTCCGGTTTTTACTACCGGCTTGAAAGTTTTATTTAACTTATAAAGCAGGATACGGGTTAACATTCGTCTTCCACCGGGATCCTGCGTGGTTTAGAAGGTAAACATGTAGGATTAGTAACCTGGAGATGGCGGGTCCGATCCTCATTTGAGACGCTAGGTTTCGCGAGAGTGTCGAGAGTGTCCTTAGACAAGGCACTTGAGAGCCCTAGCCTATAACTAGTGAAACCCGAACACACATGAATACGTCAGATGTCGCCTAATATAACTGAAATAATGTAGAAAGCGACGTAGAGCACTCAATCAATCAAGCAATCAGCAAACCAAACAACCAACCAGCCAGCCAATCAATCAATCAATCAATCAATCAACCAACCACCAACCGACCGACCGACCAACCAATCAATCAATCAAACATCCTCCACCTCTTCATCATTAGGATGCATAAAATGTACATATTCAGAAACCTTTCTAAAGAACCTTCTTAGTCTTGTTCTCAACAATTTTCTAACTTTGAAATGAACACAACTTCTGTTTGACAATCCAAATGGTTTAGCCAATCAGAAGTTGTGTTACTTTCTAAAGCTAGAATTAGACTTGGAATGAAACTAAGAATGGTTGACGGATATCGTACCCTGGTTTATTATTTTCTCAAGTGGTTCAAGATTATGAAGAATTTGTATTCACTTTTTAACAAACAATCCTGTGTTTTCACGACCTAAGGGGGGGGGGGGAAGCTTTTGAAAACATTGTGAAAAAAGGATTAAATACGGATAATTAGTATTTTCTCCTTTTCCCGTAATGTTTTAGAGCCCCCCCTCCCCTCCGATAATTCTCATCATTTGAGTCACGTTTTAATGGTTTGTCTGCAAATGCTGTCGATGATGATGATTTTTTTAACCCTTTACCACACAATCTCGAGTTTTAACGACCCTGAGAGAGAAGCCTTTTGAAAACATTGTGGGAAAAGGAGAAAATGCTGGTAACCAGCATTTTCTCCATTTCCCTCAATGTTTTTTACCCTATCAAAAACACAAATCATCATTTGAGCTACATTTGATTTGTCGTCTGCAAATCCTTTCAATTTGGTAAAGTCCAAAATTTTGTCGTTTGGTAAAGAGTTGTTAAACAAACTTAGCCATTCCCTAGTTTACCTGATCGCAGCGAGCCATGCTCTTGCAAAAGGGGGATTAATGCATCTCCGCGATGCATGATACCAATCAAGTCATTGCATTATCAGAGATCCCTAACATCCGTCTTGTATAACCACCTTCTGAATGAAGAGGTATGCTGGTCCTTTGACATGCAGAAAATATACCAGAAAGTAAGAAGTTTCGGCCCAGGTCAGCCTGTGCAGTCTGGTCTTGATCTATGCCGTCCGCAAAAGGCCCGGTGTCACCTGGGGCTGTTAAAGGATTCATGAACAAGCAATTAAAACTCTTTTGACCACACAATCCCGACTTTTAACGGCCCTTAGAAAGAAGCCTTTTGAAAACATTCTGGGAAAACGAGAAAATGCTGGTAACCAGCATTTTCTCCTTTTCCCACAATATTTTCTACCCTTTTCCAATCAAATTTCAATTTTTGAGTCACATTTATTTTGCCGTCTGCAAATTCTTTCAATTTGGACTAGTCAAAAATTTTGTCGTTTGGTAAAGAGTTAATCAACTGTGACAATTTTCCTCGAACTTTATCAGCCTTTGAAATCCATGTTACACCAAACTGTTATCGTAAACTTGCTGACAGAGCCCAAAAGGAGTGGGTGGGACACTTGCCCGCCCTGTAGGACATTAAGCCCGATTAAAATCATGACACCGTAATCTGGACCAACAGGAAAAATATACTAATTTTATCTAACAATATTGTTACTGAGATGCGATAGTTTATAAAGATAGTGCACCAGTCTTGGCGCCACGAAGTTGTTTGATACTGATACAAACTGAGAGAGAGAGAGACAGACAGACAGACAGACAAGTAGGTAGGTAGGTAGGTAGGTAGGTAGGTAGATAGATAGATAGATGGACGGACGGACGGACAGGAAAGGAGAGAGAGAGATGATGCACAGAGACGGAAACCAAGCGCACAATAAATGATAAAATAGGAAACTTACAGTTGTTCACGTCAGTTTGATTGACGTTTGGTGACAATTTATGTAATAATTTACAAGATTAAAATACTATAGAGATCATACTTATATTCAAGTGTCATGATTTTATCTAAAGTGTGATAGGAGGAATTAGGCTTACGGGACCGCCCATATTTCATAACATTATTGCTAACGCTTTACTAAATAATCCAGTGTTCTAACGACCTTGAGAATTTTTTTTTTTTTTTAGAAAACATCGTGGTAAAAAGAGAAATTACTGGTTACGATATATTGCTCCAATGATTGAATTTGTCCCGGGAGATGTAGAAAACACCGCGGTAAAAAGAAAAAATGCTGGAAACCAGCATTTTCTCTTTTTACCGCGGTGTTTTTCTACATCACCCGGGACAAATTCAATCACTGGAGCAATATATCACAATATGTCGTCTGCAAATGCCGTCAATATTGACGAATTTAAAATGGTGTCGTTTGGTAAATAACTAAACTGTTCATTTATAATGAACATCATCTGTTTTCGGTCTTATTGTAGACCAGCGACAATGTGTTTCCTTATAAGGGTAAAGCGAAATGGTTTTCGGTAGAAAAGTATAAAATAAAACTGAAATAATTCTATAAACGATTAACGTATTCCTGATTATACATACAAAAATACATGAAGTTCCGAAGTTACTCAACAGAATTAGTCTACTGTTCATTAATGTTCCTTATGACCTCCATGAGAGGTCGGTTCGAACTTTCTGAAATCCATTTTATGCATTTCTGCCGGTTGATAGACGTGATTTGGGCTCAAATGCGATAAAAATGCACGGATAACTGAACCATGCTCTGAGGAAAAGGGGAAGTAATGCATTTGCAAAAAGTGTCGACCGATCTGGCCGACCTGGGTTGAAATTTTTCACTAATGATCAATTTTTTGCATGTCAAAGGGCCAGTCTACCACATGATTAAGTTGGTTGTTTGACAAAATGGATTTCATCGACGCGCATTTAACACTTAGGCTGATTAGTGCGAGTCAATCCGCCTATGCAGACAGATCAAGATCAGACTGCACAGAACATGCTGTCTGATCTTCGTTCTTCGTTGTCTGATACAACGGGATTTTGCACGCGAAAAGAACTCTGAAAACCGCAATATTTAGGTTTGACATCCGGCTGGGGATTCATGCAGGATCTATTTAGCACTAAGTCTTAATAAGGTAACTGGAGGTAGGTGCATGTAAATCATTAAAACAAAAAAGGAGCCCTGTTTCGATTAGGGAAACCGCTGGACCGTAGACTGAATCAGTAACGTACAGGAAATGAAACCCGGGGGTCGCTGATTCGAATCCCTAGCTTAGCTAATTTATGTCCGAGGCATCATTTTTCTCCCACCGGTGATCGTTGTTTCGACGATAGTTATGCAGGAAGGCAGCCAGTGGCTTGGGAAGGAACTTGTGCGAAGTACTGGCAAAAAGAACTACAGGAAAGATGGATATATACAACAACCGCCGCCATATAACTGCAATACATGTAATGTTTAAAACGGCTTTCAACACCATAGTTACAATCCATCCATCCATCTATCTATCTATCTATCTGTCTATCTACCTACCTACTTACGTACCTACCTACCTACCGACCGACCTATAATAATAACAAGAGCAGCGGTTTTACGTGTCTACTGCCTACTACGGTAGCCCTTTGAGCGCCATAGACGAAAACTGTGGCTTCTGCGTACGGCATTGATCAAGATCAGAGTGCACAGAACGTGCAGTCTGATCTTGGATCTATAAGGTCAGTTTATTAAGTCAAGCCAAGGAGGTAAGACTGTGTAAGTTTTCGTGTATTGTTCTTTGAGCTGTGAACAGAAATCGAGTTTATGGCACTGAAAGAGTTACCCTTTAGGCTGCCAGGCGGGACTTAATGACCTTTGGCGGACAGTGTAGATCAAGATCAGACTGCACAGAACGTGCAGTCTGATCTTGAATCTACATACCAAACTTTTGGTCTTTATTTTATAGGCTTGAAAGTTTCATTTAACTTGTTTAGCCGGTTAAAAACTAACAAGCGACTGAGGCCACAGTCTACCATCAGCTCAACCCTTTACCACACAGTCCCGACTTTTAACGACCCTGAAATAGAAAGCCTTTTGAAAACATTGTGGGAAAAGGAGAAAATGCTGGTAACCAGTATTTTCTCCTTTTCCCACAATGTTTTCTACACTTCCCAAAACAAATTTCAATTTTTGAGTGACATTTACTTTGTTGTCTGCAAATGCTTTGAATTTGGACTGGTCTAAAATTTTGTCGTTTGATAAAGGGTTAACCCTTAAGCTGCTAAATAAATGAAACGAAAATTTCCACTCAATAGTAAAGATCCAAATATTGTAACTCGAAGTTGATTTCAGCGGCAACAAAATACCGTATCGGACAGTGTAGATCAAAGATCAGACTGCACGTTCTGTGCAGTCTGATCTTGATCTACACTGTCCGCAAAAGGTCAGTGAGTCGCGCTTAGCAGCTCCCGGGTTAACTAACAAGGTCAGAAGTTCCGACTCGAACCTAAAAGGAACAAGACATTCGTATTTTATCAGTGTGAACACTGTGACCTGTAGTACAATGATTATTTCAATGTAGGTCAAGACTATTGCTTTCTTTTTAGCAAACATTATTTTTGAAGATTATTTTATGGCAGAAGGTCTTTTATATTGTTGAAATACGATGTCCGTTAGATGTCCATCAGGTAACAAAGAGTTAGGCTATGCTCTTGCAAACTTTATCTCCGTGAAGCATTATACCAAGCCATCACGAAATTATGGATCCATGTAATCCATTTTGTCAAACTACCAACTGAATTATGAGGTACATACACACTTTGACATGCAGAAAATTGACCGATAGCAAAAAGTTTCGACTCCGGTCAGCCTGCGCAGACTGAGCGGAAATGCAGTTACCTCCTACCATTCATACTGTATAAAACATGCGGAACAGTTTTATATATTGCATCCATTACCACACAAATCTGTTTTTTACGACCCTGAAAGAATTCAGAAGACAAACTATGAGAGGCATGCTCTGTAAAAAGGAGGCACAATGCATCTGCAAAGAGCATCAACCAAGGTCAACCTGTGCTGTCTGCACAGGCTGACCCGTGTGTCGAAACATTTTGCTGTTGGTCAATTTTCTGCACGTCGAAGGAACAGCGTACCTCATGATTCGCTCAATTGTTACACAAAATGCACTTCATGTATCCATAATTATATGATGTCTTACTTGGTATCATGCCTCACGGAGATGCGTTAATTCCCGCTATTGCTAGACCATGACTCAATTAAGTTTGTTATTAGAGAGGTCATCAAACCTCTCCAACAGTGGTGAGTTTAATAGGCAGACTGCCTCAGAAATTTGTCTAAATCCATTGTTTTTGCTTTGCGAAATTGTTCTGAGACACAGTCTGTTTCGTCATGGTTTTATGATTACTAGTAAACTGAAACCCAAAACTGAAATAGGAAATAGACGTGGTTTGCTTTTGTATGATGAATTTCAAAAACGATTTTTTTTTATATTGATTTAATTGCAGATTTTCATTCAACAATTAAATATAAGCAGAAAAAAAAAAAGAATTTCGTTTAAAAAAGAGAAAGAACACTGCGGGAAAAGATCCCGAAACTTGAAAACGCGGGAAGAATGTCATGTGACTGTCATGTAATTTCTACGCAGCAGTAATCATTAGATTAATGCCTGACTTGTTTGTTCACATGTTACAAAATACACTGAAATTAAAAGCCAATAAACTATTTGAAAACAATGATACTCCTGGCTTCTTTCTAAAGACGCCAGCTTGCTTACAGAAGACCGTCCATCTAAAAATAGCTAAAAGGAAGATGTCCAAAATCAGTGTTAGTACAGAAAGAGCATTCCAGGTGCAAGACCAGTGCAGCGACCGATTAAGTTGTGCAACGAACAACTTGTACGTGTTTACGTTCAGATAACAAAAAATAGTGGCCTACAAAATATGCGTGTACCTTGAAATTTGCGGTGTCGCTCCACAGCTTTTTTTGCTATGCATGTATTGGGTGAAAAAGTGAAAATCGCCATATTTAACCCTTTACCACACAATCCCGACTTTTAACGACCCTGAAAAAGAAAGCTTTTGAAAACATTGTGGGAAAAGGAGAAAATGCTGGTAACCAGCATTTTGTCCTTTTCCCACAATGTTTTCTACACTTCCCAAAACAAATTTCAATTTTTCAGTCACATTTACTTTGTCGTCTGCAAATGCTCTCAATTTGGCCTTGTCTAAAATTTTGTGGTTTGGTAAAGAGTTAAGCCTCTGCGGTACTTTAAATTGGCAAACCCAATGTATGCTGTTTGTTTCTATCATACTAGCCATGGTCTGGCAAAAGTGGATTTAATGCATCTCCATGATCAACTATATCCAGCAAGTCATCACGTGATTGTGGATCATAATTGATTTTGTCCAACTGAACGGCTGAATCCTGAGGTACAATGGCATGCAGTGACTTTACTTAAGGCAAAAAGTTTCGACCTTGGTCAGCCGGCGCGGGCTGCACAGGCTGTCCTGCATCGATACGTTTTGGCAGATGCATTAAACCCCTTTTCACAGAGCATGGCTCAAATTTATGTCTAACGGTCTACAAAAAAAGCTAAAGAAAATGTTACCTCAACTGTTTGCGTTTATTGCTATTCCCTTTCTTGAAAATATAACTGCCCTTAAGAATCAAAGTGAATCAGGGCTCTTGATGGCCCATGTTTCTTTATGAAGTCAAAGACATAAACAGTTCCCTTAGAAATAAAAAACTATCCATCAATTTCCACAAAAGCTTTTTATCTTTCAACTAACCGGATATCCATGCAATAACACCTATGCGACACTTATTTTTGATATACCGCGGATATTTAAAGATTTTTTATATACCATAGATATTTATAGAGTTTTGATATACCACGAATATTTATAGTACAAAATCTTCCACACCCATTTACGGATGAACTGTGTTCCAAATACGGTAACGATTTCTACGGAAAGCCCGCGAAAAAGAATGGTGTCATAGCACTCGCTCTACTTTCCGATGATTTGCCTAGATCATTCTTGCATGAGACGTCAATTTGAATGCCTCTTTACCGTCTTTTATAAAATAGAATAACCCAAAGCGATCATAATTGCAATTTTCGGACGTTTAAAGTACTTTATATTGATAGATCTAATACCATATCAAGATGGGAGTTCCAATGGAAATGGACTTTTCAACTTGTAGTTGCCAGCCACATGTTAACAATATAATAAACGCCAATAAATCAAACGTTGAAAGATAAACAGAATACGTACATACATGAAGTGTTGTCGTATATCAAGAATATCTAACTCGCCAAAAGCTCGACAATTATCAGTTCTCCCAACCAGATATTTTTGATATACGACAACACCATGTAGATCTACGTATTCTCTCTATATATAAACACCAGAAACATATTTTATATATGTCCTTCATTTTCTCCGATAAAACGGTGCAGTAGAAGTCCTTGCTATCAAATTTCAAAATGGGACTACTTTTGACTGCCACGAACCGGAAGCACTTCGGATTCGTGTAACAACTAGAGCTGTTGTACTCATGGTAAATTTAGCACTGAAAAATCTGGGATTCAAGACGTATAAAACCCCAGACTTACTTTGTTTATTGTGTATTAAACCTTGATGTCCTCTATATAGCTATAACTCTTTACCAAATGACAACATTTTACACAGGTCCAAATTGAAAGCATTTGCACACGGCAAATTACATGTGGCTCAAATTTTTGAATTTGTATCTGAAAGGTTAGAAAACATTATGGGAAAAGGAGAAAATGCTGGTTGCCAGCATTTTCTTCTTTTCCCAAAGTGTTTTTGAAAGTCTTATTATCCCGGGTCATTAAAACTTGGCATTGTGTGGCAAAGGGTTAAACAGTTCAGCGTAGTAAATGCACCCTGTCTATATCTTTGAAAGGGCTTTGCGTACAAAAAAAAGATAGTATGTGAACTTGTAACTTCCTGACACTAAACTGCGGCAACCACTCTGAAAACATTCTTGTTAAATAATGAGAGAAAAAGTGTTGTATAGATCTAAATCCTTTCAGTGCCGAACATATATGTCCCATGATATGACTAAAGTGGGTTTAACCCTTTACCACACAATCCCGAGTTTTAAAGACCCTGAAGAAGAAGCGTTTTGAAAACAGTGTGGGAAAAGGAGAAAATGCTGGTAACCAGCATTTTCTCCTTTTCCCACAATGTTTTCTACTCTTCCGAAAACAAATTTCAATTTTTTGATTTGCATTTATTTTGTCTTCTGCAAAGGCTTTCAATTTGGACAGGTCTAAAATTTTGTGGTTTGGTAAAGAGTTAAAGCATCTCGGTGATGCATCATACTATGCAACTCGTCGTATAATAATGGATCCGAAGAATTCATTTTGTCTAACAACCGACTGAATCGTGAGGTACACTGTCCCTTTGACATGCAGAAAATTGACCAAAAGCGAAAAGTTTCGGTCCAGGTCAGCCTGCGCGGACTGCGCAGGCTGACGTGGTCGATACTTTTTTTGCAGATACATTAAGCCCCCTTTTCACAGAGCATGGCTCATATGAACTCGACCTCTTCCGTTTGCATGAAAGCACAAACCAACTAAACCTGGAAAGATTTTTGTCTAACGGGCTTTATATTGTAAAAAGAGGACGGTATAGATAAAAGATCAGACCACACGTTGTGTGGAGTGTGATCTTGATCTATGCCATCCGCAAAAGCACTTGTTTTCGCCTTCGGCGCTGAAAGGACGGTTATTCTTTTAAGGCAGTTATTGTTTTAAGGCGGACAGTTTTGCTGAGTTTGTCAAGTTCAAACCTAGACTATCGGAAGTTCTATGGATCGGTGGAGAACCATGCTCTCGGTTCTTTTTCTTATCAGTTGACATATGGCCGTTCCCACCACAGTCAAAACGTTTAATAATCTCTTTTAGAATATATTCGTCGAACAACACCAGACGAATATATAAGTTAGAGCTGTTGAGCTGGTGACCTATTACCGGAAATTAACAGTGAAAGCATGTGCGGCCGGGTTATTTTGTTGATAGGCTTATGTGTTGGGGCCCTCGGGCAGGCGCCGCCCCTTCGTGTTACCAGTGCCCCAAACACTTTTGATCCAAGTAAGTTATTGATGACTTAGTACAAATGAAATTCAAATAAAGAAACAGGCACTGTCGAATCTGTGTTTGAAACCAGTTGTTTTCAGTTGCCAGCTGTATTGGGCAATTACCATTTAAAAAGGATTTAAAAATACCATTTAAACAGCCTGCGCAGTCCGCGCAGACTGACCTGGGCCGTAACTTTTCGTTATTGGTCAATTTTCAGTATGTCCAAGGACCAGTCTACCTCATGATTAAGTCGGTTGTTAGAAAAAGTGGCTATTATGGATCCTTAATTATGTGATGGCTTAATTGGTAAAATGCATCACGGAGATGCATTAAGCCCCCTTTCACCAGACTACAGCTCATATATTTCGAAGCCATAGAATGTCAATGTCGGAAGTAAAAAAGTACTGTTTTGAGAGAACTTGGAAAAAACCATTATAGTTAGAGTAACCACCCAGTTATGACTGTTTCAGCGCCATTTTGGTCAACATAACAGGGTCCTATTTTTATGAAATTACAACAGAATGATCGAGCTTAAAATATTGTTTCCAAAATTGATAGATGATAGCTTTAAACGCCTGAAATACAATGGCAATGATAGATGATAGATAGATTTAAATGATTTAACTGCAATTATAAACATATTAAACTACTGGCAATAAACCAAGGGCAATAACTGTTATAAGATAAAAATGTTAAAAAAAAATATGCTATGTACTGAAAGCGGTTAGTTTCTTATGATCTTGTTTTTATATGTATGATATTTCCGTCTCAACGTTTTCAAATCCCCTTTTAAAGATATGTTTTCCTTTGTATTTTTAGTATAGTTTGGAATCAATTTTAAAGAGTGAATAAAACTACTGTTTTTAACTCCTTAACTACTAAAAACAAAGATTAAGAAATTAATTTTTGTCAGCCAAAAATAAAAACCAAATATGTATGCATCATATGTGAGCCGTGCTCTGGGAAAAGGGGCTTAATGCATCTTAATGCATCTCCGTGATGCATGATACGAAGCAAGTCTTCACAGTGTTGTATATCCCTAAAATCTGTTTAGTATAAACACCCGACTGAATCATGATGTACACTGGTCCTTTGATGCGTGGAAAATTGACCAGAAAGAAAATATTCGGCACAGGTCAGCCTTCGCGGACAGCCCAGGCTGACCTGGATCGATGCTTTTTGCAAATTCATAAAGCCCCCTTTTCACAGAGCATTGCTCACATGTAACAATGTCATTCTAAAGGCATCGATTTAGATTCTATTTTAGTAACACAATTTATTTCTATTCCTTTCCGTGTATTAAGTTCTCATTACAAAAGCTATCTTCCACTAATTTCTCTAAATGATAGTTGTATGCGTTTTTTTTTTTTTTTCCCTAATTAAATCAACACAAAAATATGAGCCATGCTCAGTGAAAAAGGGGCTTAATGCATCTGCGAAAAGCATCGATCCAGGTCAGCCTGCGCAGTCCGCGCAGACTGACCTGGGCCGAAACTTTTCGCTATTGGTCAATTTTCTGCATGTCCAAGGGCCTCATACCTAAGTCGGTTGTTGAAAGAAGTGGCTATCACGGATCCATAATTATGAGATGTCTTACTTGGTATCATGTATCACGGAGAAGCAGTAAGCCCCACCTTTCGCCAGAGCATGTTTATCTTCATACGGACTTTCAATACATGTACTGTCGGCAAATACATCTGCAAAAAGTATCGACCCATGTTTAATAAACCTCCTTTTCTGCAGAGTATGACTTAAACACGGTAAAAAGTGTCCCCTCTAGTGGTGGACTGGACCGTTGTGATTCACGAGCACATTTTGTAACATTTGTTTGCTTTACCAACAGACTGTCTAGACAAGTTGAACAACTGTTGGGACATGCCGGAGTCCAACTGTAGAGCACCATACAAGCAGTGGGCCATGGATAATTGTGCCAACAGATGTGGATACTGTATCGGTAAGTCGACAACAAGCGCCTAACATTTGCTTTATGTGTCATCATTGTTATTGTTGTTTATGCTGCTGCTACCGCTGCTGTTGCTGTTTTCGTCATTGTTTTAACCCTCAGGCTGATAAATAAATAAAACGAAAATTTCCACTCAAAAGTAAAAATCCAATAGTTGCGGTCTTAAAGTTGATTGCAACGGGAAAATACCGTAGCGGACAGTGTTGATCCAAGATCAGGCTGCACAGAATGTGCAGTCTGATCTTGATCTACACTGTCCATAAACGCGCCCCGAGTCGCGCTTAGCAGCCTAAGAGTGAATGCAGCGTTTACAGTAGCAACGATGTCCACGATTTGAGAGAAGCGTGATCATCGAGTGGGGTCGTTGGATCGAACCGAGTTGATCTTGAGGAAACGTGGCGCAATCGGGATGATCGTAATGCTGCTTTACATAAGCTACAATGTCCGTGATATCCACGAATTTGAAAAAAAAGCGTGGCACCCCACGATTTATTGCATTAATTTTGCTTTCCGTACGTTTTGTTACGAGCCTCAGCAATTTTTTACGACACTAAAACGATTCTGGTCAAGATCAGGTCCTCTCAGGTCCTCTTGCGATTTCTACGATCTGCTATCATGTGTTTTGATGTTCCGTTCAGAACCCTCTCGTTATCAAGTTCTGTTAAGCTCTGCTACAATTTATGTCAACGATTTAATCAAGATTGTCACGTTTTGTGCATGATTTGGGTATAATTAGTGGATAGCACTGGTCATCCATCCTCCCCAGATATCCAAAACAAAAAAAAAACGAGCTATACGTCCAAGACACGAAGACGACGTCGAAGCGGCAGTTTCTATATATACCTTCATATTTACTCGCCGTCAAAAGCAAAAGGGTACAGAACAGGACAGGATGGAGGAGAGGAGAAGAAATAGAAGGCATCAGAACTACTAGATGAGACCATAGTAAAATGTTAATCGAAGGAAACGATTGAAACAATATCCTCAACTTCCTAACAGAGCACTTATTAGACATGAAGTTGTGAAACCTACTGAATTGTGTTTACAAGTTTATCAAGATCACCTAGGATGAAACTTCAATGGTGTGATGCGCCGCGCAAGGGTCTGCTATTTTGTATTACCATCTACTACGTTCTCTCAAGATTAACAATAAATAGGCGTAATCGTGGCAAACTTTTTGACCGTCAAAAATTCTATAACGACCCTGACAGTCATCCCGATGGCACCAAGATCAACGATAACCGAAGTGTTATACCAATACTTTTTAATGCCATTCAGGAAGAAAGCTTTCAAAAATATTAAAGAAAAACGTTCAATTGCTCGTAAGAAATAAATTATCATTTTCCCATTCAATACCATTCAAGTTGAAAACTCACTTTGCCTCTAGAGCTACACTATTTTAACTTGCTTTTACGATGTTTTAGCTGGTTTTGGTAAGAGTTTAACCTTTTCTTCGGAATTCGATATTGGAACAACCAATATCTTTCACTCTCTAGAATTTGTCATTTCTGGAAAACATGAAATTGCAAGCGAGGTTTCAGTTTGAGCACTAGCCTGATTTTTTAAGCTAGTTTTAAAGCCTTAATTCGACGGTGACACAACCACTTCCTCTCGCTCTTTACAATCATTTTTTTTTTTAATTAATAGAATTATCAATAAGTCGTCGTGAGCAGTTGCACGGTGAGCATCACGTGACATGGTTCTCAAAGCTATGATGCCACACACAACGGCTTGACGTTTAATATCCTGTGACTGCCTACTCCTTTGTTGTACATATATATCAATTTGCTAAGAAGACTGGTCTTGATTTGCAATTCCTGCAAACTTACCTTTATCGTTCATGCGTCACTGGCGACAACAGAGCCTTTTGCAGAGGGCATAGATCAAGATCAGACTGCACAGAACGTCAAGTCTGATTTTGGGTATATATCATCCGCTTGTTTAGCCAAGCTTATCTAATAAGCTTTCGGTGAATAGTAGTTTCAGACAATGCAAGAAACCGAGGTTATATACCGGTATTTGGCGGTTCAAGAGCTAGCTGAAATTTTGTAATCTAAGTCTATAAAAGATAAGAGTTTACCATGGTATGAGAATATTTTTGTAGATGATAAATGTATTCTTTTTCCGTATTTTGTACAGGACCTACGACTCCAAAACCCGAATGCAAGAATAAGCTTTCTAATTGTGAAGCCTACGACAAATCTGTTTGTAGCAACCCTGATTATACTAAGTGGGTATCTGAGAATTGCAGATACTATTGTAGGATGTGTACACGTAAGTTTCTTTTTTTTTTTTTTTTTTCAACGAGCATTTTGTTATTGGTAGCGCCTGACATAGTCCAAATATTTAGACGTAGACATGCCTATTTACCCTTCAACATTTATATCGGACATTTCATATTTTATTTTTCGTTTGCATGTTACGTCTAAAAGAGTCCCTGTTAGTCCTACGTGGCAAACCCGAGCAAGTTTTCACCGACTATTCTCAAGAACATTCTTAGTCTTAGTATCCAGAATTTTCTAAAGTTGAGAGTAACACATCTGTTTGGCTAAACCATTAAGTTTAGCCTATCATAAATTGTGTAACTTTCAAATTCAGAAAATCTAGGAGAATAAGGCTAAGAAGGTTCTTGAGAATGGTTGGTGAATACGGACCCTGGTCTCCCCAAAATCGGTACAATTACGTAAAAGAAAATCATAAACATTTTGGACCAGGTTTATGATAAAATGTTCAGCTGCCGTCTTGCTGAACAATGGCAAGATTCATTCATAATTCAATCAAAACACTATCATGTTGGATTGCAGATGGCGCCGCCGCTATGTTCTTCGTCCATGCAGACTGTGGCATAACAAATCGTAATCGACAATGATTTTATGAAATCCGTTTCAGTGATCAAAATAGACTGCGCCAACAAAATTTCGTTTAATTAAAAAACCATTGTATGATTCTAAAAGTTGCATGTGGTGTTTCATTTGGAACTCTTATGTCTGTTCCATGGCAATTCATAACAAAACAGAGTCGTCATTGGTGTAGAATCGGAATATGTGTTGCTCAGAAATAGGCAAGTTTCGTACAAATAACTTTTGTATATCGAGAAATTGAGTGTTAATCTTACTTCTGACGTTCATTTTATAGAACACATTTCGTTATACATATCTAGATTTGCTGTTCAAACAGCGACAAAATTCGATGTAGGAGTTTGCTAAAGGAAACTATGAAAAGACTGATAAGATCCGACTGAATGCCAAAATGAAAAGTAGCGTGCATCGTGTCTTTTAAATAGGACTTAAGGCGATGGTGGTGGTTGTGATGTTGTAGTTACGGTTGTTTTTGTTCATTATGGTCTCAAAGAAGCACTAGGTATATGGCGTGGTTAATCGATTATTCAAGCCTTTCATCGTGTAATATTGACATCTTTGGGTAACCTCAACACTGCAGCTCTCATTAATCAAAGCGCTGAAGGCGCTGAAGGCCTGGGCATCAGAACGGGTGAAGTGGTAGGAAAAATGAGGACCAGAAGCTCAAAGTTGCTATCACATTTGTACAGGCATAAAACCTGCTGTCACATTTGTACAGACTAATACAAAAATATCTATATGTCTCACACTGACAGACTGTGGAGTTGACAACAGAATGGAATAACATAAATTTGTAAAGGCCAATATAAATGAGTATTTTTGTATAGCCTTGGTCTCACGATCTTTATGGACTGAAAGGAGATAATTTTCAAAGGGTTTTCTGCTTCCTATTTTCTTCCTTTACGTTGCTTTGGCAACACATCATGGTAACAAATCAAAATGAGCAGCGTGCAACAGCAGGGAATATTTCTGGAAAGTGCAAAAATCCACAATGGCCAAGCAATGAATCACATTTTTCTTTTATTTTACAACACTCAGTCTATAGGTTGAAATAGTAACCATGTCCTTTGAGCAATGACAAGGAAAAACACAAAGTCTTTAAAGGCTAATATCACAGAGCACGATTTGGTGTCTGAAAAGACAATCTTTTACGTATTTATTTTTAAGTTTTGGTTTCTATGGCAACAAATAAAAAGACGTCCGCATTCGTGCGCCAATGCTCGGTTGATTTTCAGTGAAAACACAAAGTTGAAAAAGGGACATAACTTGATAGTTATGTACCCTTATTGTTTATGTTGCCCTTTTGATAGTCAACAACTTGTCCAAGTTTTAAGTAAACATTTTCAGTAATAACGAAGATATTGTAAAATGTCAAATATTTTGCATGACGACGACACAAGTGACCAAGATGATGACACTAGGGCTATGAAAATACCATGTCTCTAAAATCAGCTGCGCTAAAAGTTCTCAGTCGAAAAAGGGGCATAACTAATTACTTTGCCAAAAATGTTTTGGTGGTTACCTACCTCTGTTGTACTGATATAAATTCCCCTTTTAATAGTTAACGAAAAGTTCAAGTTTGAAGTAAGTATCTTCATTAATGACAGATATGATAAAATGTCAAAGGTTCTGAAAATTTAAAGCAATAAAAAAAAGGGAGTAACTGTGTCAAAAATATTTTGATGGTCACCTGCCCTGTTATATGGGTACCATTTTTGACAGTAAATAACTTGTACAAGTTTGAAGTAAATATCTTCAGGAATAACAGAGATATTAAAAAATGTCGAGGTTTTTGCACGACGACAATGACGCATAGGCTTTGACAATAGCATGACGCTTTCTTTGTAAACAGATGAGCTAAAGACTACCAGTTGAATAAAATCATATGGATGATACAAGACTGCTCAAGGTACATTTCTACAAAAGTTTTGTCAAAATATCTGCTGTAAATGCCACTCTTCAACTTTCGCATTGAAAGTCTATGGAATCTCTAAGTTGCCATGATCAACCAAGTTGGAAAGCCGATTTTCATGAACAAGAGGGCCGTTGGACCTAAAGCCCTCATCTGAGTGAAGTCATCTAGGATTGATAAATTTGAAGAGCTCCTGGTTGTGATTATGGAAAACACAAATGAGCCATGCTCTGGCAAAAGGGGTTAAATGCATCTCCGTGATCCATCAATCCAAAATTTGCCAAAAGCAAAAAGTTTCGACCCAGGTCAGCCTAAATACCTATGGAGATCAAGATCAGATTGCACTGAATGTCAAGTCTGATCTTCGATATAAAACGCCCACCAGTTACTTAACTCTTGACCACAAATTCTCGAGTTTTAAGGACTCCAAGGATATAGCCTCATGAAAACCTTTTGGAAAAAAAATTCTCTCTTTTTTACCTACAAGGTTTTCTGTACTTTCACAGGCAATAACCAACATTTCAGCTAAATCTAACTTGCCGTTCGCAAATGTTTTCAATTTAGACAAGTCTAAAATTTAATCGTAAAGATTAACTGGTTTTCAATGGCTCATGTTTCAAACTTTAATACATATTTGGTATTGTATGCTCCGAGTTTGCTATGGGTCGAAATGGTTATGGGCCGAGATGTCATATCTGGACAATTCTGACAGGAAGAAATAAGACATATACACCAGTCAAATACATACTTATAACTTCCGACACGAGGTGCACAGTAATCTTACGAATATTAAAATCTTGCCGAGGTTTTGAGACACCTTTTTCAGAGAAAGAGTACATCGTCTGCGTAAAATACGCTATCATTATTTGTCATTCACATGGTGTGTAGAAAAAGGATAAACGAACGCTCCTTAATAGAGATTTGCGAATAAGAACGACGACGAATACGGTGACGACGACGAGGAAAATCGAGGGGTTGTTTCAACATACACAGTTATGACGCGCCACGTTAAAATTGAGTATCAGTGTAAATCGCATAAATGAAAAGCCTGTATCGTGTGATCTTAGCAGCAGGCTTGGCTACACAGAACCAGCTTATAGCATCGGCGACAGTGGGCGTGTCCTGGAGCTTGACAACCAACACCTACGCATTTGGAGCTTTCAGTACGAAAGTATGTAAATAATGCTGAAAGCGGCGTAAAACACCATTCAGTGATTTAACGACCCGCAGTGCGAAGCCCTTTGAAAACATGAGAAAAGAAGAAAATGCTGATTACCAGCAATTTCTTCTTCTGTTAATTTTCTTCTATCCATTCATAGAAAAATTCCACCAGTTTAACCATTAGTTGGATTTCTCGTCTGAAAGTTCTTGGAATTTGGACCAGCCTAAAGTTTTGTCGTTTAGTAAAGAAATGGTTTGTCATAGGACGCAAAGAGCTAAAACTTAACCCTTTAAGGCAGAAGTTCAATAGATCATATTGTAATATAGATCTAAACCTTTAAGGATACATCTATACCCGTTTTTAGCCAGTTTAAACTCATTGCAAAAGGGGGCTCGACGCATCTCTATATTGCATTATACTAAGCAAGTCTTGACATACTAGTAATTACTGAACAATAAAATCCAAACCGACTGAATCATGAGATAGAATGGTCCTTTGACATGCAGAAAATTGACCATTAGCAAACACTTTCGATTCAGGTCAGCCTGAGCGGACTGCAGTTGATAGCTTTCCAAAAACACTGTATGAAAAGAAAAAAATGTTTGTAAGGAGCAATTGTCGCTCTTTTTTTTAAACTGATTTCAATAGTTTTTAAAGTTATTGATTTACCTTAGTGTAGGCTCGAAAACGGTACTATTGAAAATTACTACTTTGAATATAAATTTTGTCCCGCATGTAATTTGAAAGAGTTCTTCAACCCTCTACTAAACAATCGCCAGTTAAATATTTAGGAGGGGAAATATTTTGAAAACGTACGAAAATGAATAAATGCTAGCATTTTATCAGAGACAAATTCCAAAATGTGAGCCATGCTTGTCATCTGCAAATGCTTTCAAGTTGGACCACTCTTTTTTTTTTTTTTTTTTGTATGGAATGAAGTACCTCTAAAATTGCCTGAACAATAAGGGGTTAGACAGTTGAAATATGGAAAAAAATATGAAAAATCCTTTTGTTAAGGACTGGCACTTTTGATATTTCGCCGTCTAGTGTACTGCAGATTGTAACAAGGGCTAGGAATACATGTACATATGAATAATTAATTGCAGCACTGATCCATGATCTATGTATGCTGCCATGGTATGTGAAGGAATTTCTTGTAACTGTGCACCAATGGCAAAGCATCAGATACTGCCCATTGGGGCATTATGCTTTATATTTTTTTGTTTGAGTGGTATTTTAACTCTTTACCAAATGACAAAATTTTAGACTTGTCAAAATTAAAAGCATTTGCAGACGACAAATGAGGATTAAAGGAAGAAATTGGTTTTGAATTGGTAGAAAATATTGTGTGAAATGGAGAAAATGCTGTTTACAGTATTTTCTCCTTTTCCTGTAATTGTTTCAAAAGCTATCTTCCCAAGGGTTGTAAAATCATAAGATTGTTTGGTAAAAGGCAATAGAATCAAGTACAAGTCTTTTGGAACGATATGGAGGCATCGCCGGGAAATGTTGCCTCGTGTTGTTACTATACATGTATGTTCCGGAGTTGTGTGCAGGAGAAAAGAAATCAGTTTGCTTGTGTAGAAATGTAAGTTTTATGCATATATGGGACCTGTTGCGCTAACATACGTGACAACTCTAACCATCTGACATCGTCGAAAAATATCAAAACTGCTCAGCCTGTGCAGTCCGATAGGCTGTGTGGGTCGAAACCTTTCGCTTTAAATAGGAGACTCTATGCATTTTAAATGGACATTCTACAGTCATTTTTGAAGATGTCGACACGAACCGGCCTTACCTTGCTTTGCAGGCTTTTCAATTATGTCATTAACGCTTATATAAACCCCACTCGATACTACATTTTTAAAATCTCATTATGATAACACAGGTACACACACACACACACACACACACACATATAGATAGATATATATATTTTTTTTAATAATTAATTTTATTGATATGTATGAACTTTCCACACTAGTAAATTTCACAATAACCCAAAGGATAAGTAGGTATAAGTGAGCCCTAGACATACATGCTTAACCTGTATTCCCGAACACAAACAATAATATAAACTGATAATGAAAGGTTTATCGCATGAGTGTTAAAAACAATTTTAGCGTGGCGAGTCATACATGTGTATATCGAAACAACCTCTCGATTTGTCTCGCAACCGTCATCGTATTCGTCTTCGTATTAGTTCGCAAATCTCTGTTAGTGCTCGGCAACAGCACTCGTCACAAGTCGGTCGATTGCGTACCTACATCAAAACATTTGATCAACGATCACCCGAGGTTTGGCAGTTGTTTCTTTCACTGTTAAGCGCACGAATTTGCAGTTATGAATAACCTCACGAGGGCCCCAAATTCTCAGTCAACACTTTCGTACGATTAAAATCGCACATCTATCAAAGTTTGTTGTGAAATTAAACCTTACTGTGATGTTCAAATCGAAATATTTTATTATTTAAAGGGGTCGTTTCCTTCAGCGTAGTGAGATGGATTGTAGGCGGTACTTTTCACTTTTACTCGGGGTTTTCCGTAAATGCTTGACTCGGGTTTTTCCGTTAATGCTTGGATGGGGTTGGAATTTTGGTATACGATTCCTATGGCCTTGGGCTTGGCAAGCCAAGCCCAGGCCAAAAACACATTTTTACATGTCTGATACAGTTACTCAAGCATCGTCCTAATGTGTATCCCAATAAATGCAATAGGTGCAACCTACTAAATTCAGAAGCACCGATGACCAAAACAACACTCCAATCTGCTTCAAAATGTATATCCTTGCCATAAATTCCATAATTTTTGTCAACTTACACAGACAAGAAGGTCAAGTCCGCTATTCGAAAAAAGAGCGTATGAATGGTGTATCAATGGCTACTGCCTGTTAAATCATATAGTGTCTCAAAATTGCACGGCTACTTTTCCGAAACAAATTTTTCATGTGAAAGTAATATCACAATGATGAAAACAGTTTTACTTACATTAAAGAGTTAATCCAGTGCTTCTTGGCATAATCCAGTTTGTACATCTCCACCTTATCCACTTTGAATGAGTTAAACACTTTTAACCCTTTCCCAAACAAGCCCTGGTTTTCACGTGTCTGCAGTACAAATCTTTTGAAAACACTGTGGGAAAAGGAGAAATTGCTCGTAACGAGCAATTTCTCCTTTTCCCACAGTGTTTTCTACCCTTTTGGAGAACGAACTTTCTGTCATTTTCATCAAATTTAAAATTGTCGTCTGCAAACTCTTTCAGTTTGGACCAGTCTAAAATTCATCGTTTGGGAAAGGGTTAAACACTGTAAATATATAGACTAGATCTATTCCATGTAATGTTTCGCAAACAGTTCACTTTTTTTTAGTACGTGATCTTTCCCTGACTTTGCTCCAAGTTTAAGCCATGAAAATTTGTCCGACTTGCCTCAATGTTTTTTGAAGACAAATCAAAACATAAAGGCAAAAGGAGAAATTGCTAGTATGAGCACCATCTCTTCTTCCAACTAGGTTCTATATTTTCAGACATGCATTTTCTGTTCTTCTGTAAGCGTTGCAATATTAGTTCTAGTAAGGATTTTCACTCCCCATGAAAGTCGAAGGTCATCCAAAGATGCATGTAAAAATTTCTTTTTGTTTTTCCTCCCCTTTACGGCTAAAACAACATACAGCTTTCAGACTATTGACATGTTATTTATCCTACCTATAAACACAAATTAGTCCATGAATATGCATTTTATTAAATAAAAAGTGGGCCATGATGGCCCTGTATCGCTCCACTGGCTTATAAATATAAACCATAAATACTAAATATTTCAATTCTGAGCCAAATGGTTTCAAAATGAAGACTTACAAAGTTTTCTCTGTAAAAGCCCATGTGAAAGTTGAGACCCGCAGGGCAAAGCCATTTTTGATCCCAGAGCTATAATTACTTGAACCCTGGTAAAGGTCCACAAGATAAAGCCACATGCCAAAATAATACAAGTCTATGCTGTATGATTATAAATAAGGTGATTTTCAAGTTTCGTCCATATGAAGCTTCTGTAAAACATAAGACCCCTGATGCAAGGCTAATTTCAAAAAAAAAAAATCCAAACAGGAAGATTTCTTAAGTTGTCACTATGTAAGCCCATGTAAAACTTGTGACCCCTGCGGCGGGGCCAATTTTGACCCCGGGGCTAAAATTTTGGCCCACTTGGTAGAGGCCCACTAGATATAGCTACATGCAAATTTTGGTAGCTCTAGGCCTTATGGCTAGGTACAGGAAGATTTTTAAAGTTTTCTCTATATAAGCCAATGTAAAACTTGTGACCCCTGGGGCAGAGGCAATTTTGACCCCAGGGCTATAATTTGAAGAAACTTGATAGAGGTCTACTACATAAAGCTACATGCCAAATTTGGTAGCCCTATGCCTTATGGTTTCAGACAAGAAGATTTTTAAAGATTTCCAATATTTTTCAGTTTTGTTGCCATGGCAACCAGAGTTTTTGAAGGAATCAAATTCTTTCAAGAAATTCTGAAGAGGACCATGGCAGGATCATTTCTGTGAAGTTTCATGAAAATTGGATGGGTAGTTTCAGAGAAGAAGATGTTTGAAATAAAAGTTAACGCACGCACGCACAGACGGACGCACGACGGACACCGGGCCATGACATAAGCCCGCTGGCCTTCGGCCAGTGGAGCTAAAAAGGAAAAATCATTTTAGACTGAAAACATTAAATCCCGGTAAAAACACAAAAGTCACAGTTCCACATTTGCAGAATTCAGTATCTTGGGCTATACTTTCCTCAAATTAAACAACGACATTACGCTGTAACCGAGGTAGAAGTCGTTTATTACATGTAAATCTAAAAAAAAAAACGAACGAAATTTATTGTGTTTGGCGACCATTTTCGTGCATTTTTGGGAACGTAACAGATGAATTAAACTAAATTTTCGTACGTTTAGCGTTCAAGTTGAAAATATTCGTATTTGAAACGGTGGATTATTGAATATGCAAGGAGCAGGTACCGGTATGTTCAAAGTCTAGTTTTATCGTTCGTGTGTGAAAATATTAGGTGCGCACAAAATTTGTGCAGGGATTTAAACCATTTTTTTCGCGATCGTCTCTGTGCCCGAATGCGACCCATCAAAAACTAAAATCGGATTCGGGTGCTGTTATCTGTACTATCCGATCGCCTTGTGACATGGATACGTGCAGCTATTTCCTTACATATTTATATACATAAAATGGGCGGTTTATTTCAGTGAACCTCAAGTGATGTTTTATTTTGAAATTGTTATGAGCAAAAATTTGAAAAGATCGTACAGTTAAAATCTAATGATTAAAATAAGCAACTGCATTCGGGTGATACCAAAAATCTTTCATTTGAAAGAGACTGAAAATACAATCCACGGTAACTAAAAGAGAGAGTATTATCGTACAGGATTACTAAACAAGCGGGCGCAAAAGTTCCTGCTTTCGCCTATTGCTCTGAAAGGATGATAATTACATAAATGTTTCGTTTATATTTTCTAGAGGAAGAACTTGCCAGAATGGATGCCATGACCACAACAATATCACCGCAAAGTAAGTGACCTTTCTTCTCCCACACTGATATGAGCAATGTTCTGTGAAAAGGGGGTTTAATGCATATGCAAAAAGTATCGACCCATGTCAGTCTGCGCAGTCCGCTCTGGCAAACGAGAGTTTAATGCAGCTCCGTAATGCATTATACCAAACAAGTAAACAAATAATTCTTGATTCATAAAATCCATTTTGTCTGACAACCGACTGAATCATGAGATAGAATGTTCCTTGGACATGCAGAAAATTGACCGACTGCAAAAAGTATCGACACAGAACAGCGCAGGCTGACCTGTGTCGATATTTTTTGTGCAGATGCATTAACCTCCCTTTTCAAAGAGCTTGGCAAATATGTCCGTGGCTGTAGGATTCATCCTCTCCAGGACCAAGCATTCATTTGTGCAGTCTCATCCTGATCAATGCCATCCGCAAACAGCCCTTGTATATCCCTTTGTTTTCGACAGAGTTACCTCTTTCAGGATTAATTAAACCTGAGCCATGCTCTTTGAAAAGGGGCTTAATGCAACTGCGAAAAGCATCGACTCAGATCAGCCTGCGCAGTCGGCGCAGGCTGACCTGGGCCGAAGCTTTTCGCCATAGGTCAAAGAACCAGTCTACCTTTCGATTTATACGGTTGTTAGACATAGTGAATTTTATGAATCCCTAACTATGTGAAGCCGTGCTTGGTATGATGTATCACGATGATGCATTAAGCCCCCTTTTGCCAGAGCATGGCTTATGTCTTGATCTCTTTCGACGGCTGACAATACAATCAACTGAAAATTCAGACGGATATTTTTTTTAAAGGCTTGACTATACTTGGAAGCTGACGGTATAGATCCTTTAATTCTGTCGACCACCGATAGCACTGACCGTGGTAGTAGGCACTTTTTTTCCCGTTTTCTTCTTTGAAAAAGAAAACAATATCAAAGCTTTGAATTTATTTTGTTTAGATTGTAAGGACAAGGTTGATTGCCGCGCCTATGGAAAAAATGCTTGTTCAGATACATTCAAAAAATGGTCCCAGGATAACTGTCCCAACTATTGTGGGTACTGCGTCGGTAAGTGCGATGTTATTTATGTCAGATGGATATGTAACGTACGAGTCATGCTCTGTGAAAAGGGGGCTTAAAGCATCTGCAAAAAATATCGAACTGTGTCAGCCTGCGCAGCCTGATATGAGTCGAAACCTTTTGCTATTCGCAAATTTTTTTGAATGTCTAAGGACCATTGTATTTCACGATTCAGCCGGTTGTTTGACAAAATGGATTTTATGACTCCATTATTGTGTGATGACTTGCTTGGTGTAATGCATTATGGAGATGTCCTTTGTGCCAGAGCTTGGCTCATTTGTAACATTTGAACTAGCATTATGATGACACTTTCTTTGCTTAATGTCTGTATCCAACTATGGGGCCTGGTTTACAAGGAAGGAACAGAATATTCAACCGCCACTTCGGCTTTTTGGATAAAACATTTACATACAGCGACGTATCTCGACGATTTAATCATCGCATTGATTGATTGTATGGTATTTGACGCCGTTTTGGACATTGGTTCACTTATATCGCGGCAGCTTGCACCTATCCATGCTTTCCTGGAGTTTCTTTTACCAGAACTCCCCACAATATTCTTTCAAAGCCAGTGGCTGCTTTCCCACATAACCATCGTTGAAACAATGGTCAACAGTGAGAGAGGAATGATTCCTGTCGCAATGACTGTCGTCATTCCTTGCAAAGAAATAGGCCGAGCCGGGGGTCGAACCAGTGACCGACTGAGCTACCTGGAATCGGCCTAATCATCGAAAAGGCCACGGACAAAAATTATCTAAATGATACAATAACAACTGGCCATTTTTAAATCCAGTTCTAATACTTGGTTGAAGGCAAACTATCCGAATGGCCTAATCTGATGGCCAGTAGTAGTAAGTGCGCAGCTTTGGCCCCAAACAAAGATGGCGTAATCGCATATGAGCGGCCATGTTGTAATTAGTTATAAGAAATGACTTGCATATAAAATGTGAATTATACTTTCTCAAAAACGGCACAAAGATGCATAGGCAAATGTAAACTGATGCTGTCGTCTGCATTTAGAATGATATAGCCGCCCGCACTAAGACCAACACTTTTGAACATCTGAATGATGGAGAAGGCTGTTGTGTAGCCCCTATGCAAATGAACTTTCACTAATGACCAGATTTCGATTGGCGTATAATCCAGCAACCCTATACATCTCCATTCTTTTATTTTTTTAGGACTGCCTACTCCTCCACCGGCCTGTGTTGATCACATTCCAAATTGCAAGGCCTATGATGCGGACACATGCACCAACCCAAATTATAAACTATGGGCCGAAGACAACTGCAAGAAATTCTGCGGGCTCTGTACGTGATTATTTCAAGTAGCCAAGTACATTACAATGATAGTTTAGTTAAAGCAAGAAAATGTTATACAGTTTTATGGCTTTGTTTGTCATTCAGACGCCATTGCTTATTTTCTTAATTGCCGACTAAATGGAATAATCGCTTTCGATTTTCAGCTTTAGCAGATCTGCCTGAATTTAAGCACTTGATGCATGTTTTTTATTTTCTAAAAGAATGTCCCACAAAATATCAACAAAATAGATGCATTATCAGGCTATATTTATGTTCTACGTAATTCTCACATCGACCTACGCTGCTGGTATATATCAAGGTTCACGGTATTGAAAGGGTTTATTCCTGAACACATTTTGTCCCTTAACCCTTAACCTGCTATATAACTAAAAATAAACTTTCAAGCTCAAAGGGTTTTTTTTTTTTTTTTTTGTCTCCTTATCGGGCATTGTAGATCCAAGATCAGACTGCACCTTCTGTCAAAAGGTCGAACAAAAGGTCCTTGAGTCGCGCTTAGCAGCCTAGGGGATAAGACATAGCAACATTCTTCAACTGCACATCGATCAGGTTTACGACATTAAGATCAAACAACAATGCATGTTTTCTGTGTTAAACATTTTATCTTGAAAGTCAATCGGTTTTAGATTCTATATATATCCTATACATCTTACATAGAAAACTGCTAAACTTTTGATACGAATGATAAGCTTTTAGACAAAAAACAAATACAAAACCTCAAGTTGTAGTGCATGCCAGAGAATTCTTAACGCTTCCTAAAACTATTACATATCCTTCGATTCCGGTGAGAAGCCTTCAGCTGACATTATGAAAAAAAACAGAAAAGGCTGGTTACCACAATTTCCCCATTCTATTCAAGATCAGTTGGTCTTCTGCATATGGATTCGTTCAAACAAGTTGTCGTGTGGTAAAGATTTAATCCTTCCATGTCATGAACGACAAAATTTGCTATAGCAAGACCCTCAGATAAAATCATACGCGGAGACTTTAAGAAAAAAAATGCTACAATGGAACGCCTATGTTAAACCGTGCAGTTGAATCTACATTATCCGAATCTTATTTTTCTTTTTAACAAAATGTCTCTTCATTTTTTCTTCTTTTTTTGTAAATCAGAAAAGAGTCGAATTCATTACTTTAGTGATTAATGAACTGAGGGTACGAACAAGTGCCAAAAGTTCCTGTCAATCACAACATTTACCTCGTACAAAAGTCTAGATATTCCAGTCATATGTGAAGGGCCCTATTGCATGCACTACCACATAGCAGCAGGTTCTGTTTAGCTTTAACATGAACTATCGAAATTCAAGAAACGCATTGCTTTTTGGTCTCAATAAAATTGAACCCAGTATGCCAGAAATCACCCGTAGGACTATATTACATTTCAACAATATGGCTGCGTTTTATCTAGTCTATTCTATGTGCTTTGCAAATTTTGAGTCTTTGAAAATATTTGTGACCTGTCTCGACCTAAATAATCATGCTTTGCTTATTTGCTACAATTACTAATAACGCTTTAATGCCTGCTTTCCAACAAGCAGACAAGAGAAAACACCGTGCACTCAGATCGAGCAAAGCAAATTCCGTGTCGATAGCATTTGTCATAGGAACAGGGAATTGTATCATCAGCTTAAACCAGATGTAGGCCTAATGGCTTTAAAGGAAAAGTGGTGCCCTCATAATGACATAAACTTTGAATGGATTCAGCCCTCTTTTATCTCACAAATCAGTGAACAGAGTTGGTCATGATACGCTTATGCCTGTATTTAGGACGATATAAATATTTAACTATATCAGCACTCTTCATAGGAAACATTTCAGATTATTCGATAAATTCACACATTGCATGTTCCATTTATGGACGTATCATAAGTACTGATGGTAGATCCAATGGTTTGCCAATGTCTGGAAAAATTAGTTTCAGTAGCACTAGTAAAAGAAGTATTAGGAACATGTTCTTATGGCATGTTGTAGAAATCGTTGTTAAACACGGAACGAATAAACAAAGATTACTGATACAAGTCAAACTTTAACAGAGCTTCCCTTTAAATTGGATACAAAGTTTTGTTTAATATAACAATTCAAACAAATAAAAAAGAAGCAAAATGATAAAGAATAACTGCACTCAAAAAGCCAATTAAAACTTGGAGAAAATCTGGATTCTAATCGTGTCTGACGATCCCGACGAATGAAGCCTTTGAAACTCTGCGGACATATGGGAAAATGATGGAAAACGCATCATTTCAGCCGAAGGGACAAGTCTGAAATAGTATTGTCTGGTAAAAGGTTGAATTTCTTCTCACGAAAAATGAACGTCGAAAATATAGCTGACGAAAAAAAAAACGCGGATTTTGACTGGCTAGCTTTGCTTTGCTTTTTGTGCTTTGCTTGGACAACCAGTCTCGCTTCCCATGACTTCCGGATACTCTAGAGAGATGAAAATGAAACCGGATTAAATCGTGAGTATGTGAAAAACGATTTTACATTTGAGCCATGCTCTGTGAAAAGGGGGCTGAATGCATCTGCAAAAAGTATCGACTCAGGTCAGCCTGCGCAGTCCGCGCAAGCTGACCTGAGTCGAAAGTCTTAGCTCTTCGTAACTTTTTTGCATGTCAAAGGACCATTCCACCGCGAGATATGTCGGTTGTTAGACAAAATGGATTTAATGGATCCATAATTATATGATGACTTGATCGGTATTACGCATCACGAAGATGCATTAAACCTCCCTTTTCCAGAACATGACTCATTTTTATGTAAATCCAACAAAATTTGTTTGATTTAGAAATCACTATACAACAAACATGCAAAGCTCAATACTGATATTTATTTATATAGAGTTCCCTACTGGATGACATAGAGACGAAGGCAATGGTACAGCTTTGCCTTTCAACAAAGGCCTTATAGCATTATATAAAATGGCGATCTCTTTCATTGAACACATTGTGACTGCTTTGCATTAGTTCAAGAGAGTTTGTTTTGATTTGAATTTGAATCAGAAGTAAAGCGAATGTATTGAAAACAATGGCAGAAAACTCATGTATCAGATAAAACCGTTGAAGTTCTGTCAACTGTACTTTAAATCATATTTTGTTACTTTAATGAGGGTGACGACTGATTTTAGTTAACGGTAGCTTACAGTATTTAAGCAAAGCGAATGTGTTGGAAACAATGGCAGAGAACCCGATTTCAGATAAAACCGTCGAAATTCTGTCAACTGTCCTTTAAATCATATTTTGTTACTTTAATGAGGGTGACGACTGATTTTGATGAAGAAAGCTAACAATACTTCTAACAACTTCATGTTATGATTTAAGTAGGTGGTTTTACACATTCTCATACAGAGCAATTGTCCGCATTAAGCCCGCTGTTAAGATGTTTTAAAATATTTGTAGGTGGACAAGGAACAGGGCCAACAAGCGGAGGAGCAATACCCATCACTAACAGTCCAAATATTCCAGTTCCTGTGCCAGGTGGGTTAAGCAATACTAATTTCGAATTATATGAGCCATGCTCTGTGAGGAGCGGGTTTAATGCATTAGCAAAAACTATCGACCAAGGTCAGTCTGCGCAATCTGCTTGGTAAATTTTTTGCATGTTAAAGGGCCATTCCACCTCATGATTCAGTTGGTAGTGAGATGAGATGGATTTTCCGGATGATTATAATGTGATGACTTGCTTTGTATAATGCATCAGAGATGCATGAAACCCCCTTTTTGCCAGCGACACTCATTTGCCTTGGTCTTTATTTTGTCTTCAGTAATGAATCATTCTGAGCAAAAAGCTGTTCGAAATCCTAAATCGCATCTTGCTTTCCTTTGCTTTGTACATGTACTGACAATACAACGCATCAATTCTAATATTGCGTTTTGATTTCTGTATTTGCTCATCCTGTCATCGAAAGAAATGGGTCATACAGGTCATTTGGTCATTTGGTCATTTGGTAGGGGACTTCAATGTGCCTTATCATTGATTTGCGTGCCTATGAAGTCTATATATGCATGTACAAAATAAGCTATGACAAACACAATTGTAATGGCATTGTTTTGGTCTGCTAAGTTTTCTGAAAAAAAAAAAAATGGTTGTCAAATTAAATTCTGAATGCCATAGTAACACCATTTGTCGACGAAGTGTGTTACAGTAGGTAATTTGTGCCACTGGACATCCTCCACTTGCCCTTTATTGTATCATGTAGATATATCATTATAACAGGCTACAGTACCTTTATCAGAGAGTTACAATTTCACAGCGCAAAAGTCACTTAGGTCTGACACATTCACTTACAAATGAGCAATGCTAAGTGAAAAGGGAGTTTAATGCATCTCTGTGTTGCATGATACGAAGCAAGTCATCACATGATTATGGATTTATAAAATCCATTTTGTATAACTGAATCATGAGGTACACTGGTCCTTTCACATGCAGTAAGTTGACCAGTAGCAAAAGGTTTTGACTCAGGCCAGCCTGCGCGGACTGCGCAGGCTGATCTGGGTCGATACTTTTCGCAGATATTTTAAGCCCCTTTTTTCACTTTAGCCGCTTCGTGCTAGAAAAAGGTTAGTCCCTTTGAACGATGGCACCTTTTATAACACTTCAGGTAGATAGACACTGGTCTTGCTATTCACTGGGACTATGACGCTATCTTCTGTCACTGGAACTTGCAAACTTTTGGGTTACAGCTCTTTAACTGAAATCAGTCCACGGACTGCTGTAATTGCTATCCATTATAAATTTTCTTTTATTTTATCAAGTGGATAATGGCCGTTAGGTATCACAGGTTTCCTGCATTTCGTCTTTTTTGCCGTCCTATCCTCTTTATTTTCAGGGAAGTAGGAGGAAAAACAACGAGATCTTTGAAGAGAAACAGAAATGTCAATTAGAAATTCTGGTCTCTATGTATCCTACTTATAAACATTACCTGTTTTCCTTTGTTATGATAATTAAATGTAATTAACTGCACATTCTTTTAGTTCACTTTACCTCATGCATGTTCTTTAAGGGTAGTTGTATATGACTGGGTCTTGCTGTTTTCAATCTCTGAATATACTTACATTTGTCCATGTCATTATTTTGTACATGACTCTGTAGCGTAAAAGTATCGCACTAAGCTTCGCATTAAATGATGTGTTCAAGATACAGAAGACAAAAGTCAAGATAACGCGAACCTTTATGAAAAACTTTGATTGTATTAGTTGCTGTGCCGTTTTATATAACAGATTGTTATCGACACTTCTCTCCTTATCTCGAGCCTAGCGATGATATTTGTATAAATGTTATTTTACGCAGTTTGACAGTTTTCGTTCAAGTTCACTTAGGTATGTCCTTCCTAAGTTCCACCAGAACAAGTCCGGGGCTCTGCAGTTCTTTTTTTAGAGGACAATTTCACGTGGCCGCTGTCGGCAGTAGTTATCGAACCAGGAACTCCTGATGACTAATCCTACGCTCAAGGTTCCATAGAGCCTTGCAGGATACCCATGTGAACAAAAGGAATTTAATGTTACATATCAGCTCCAAGGAATTTGTTTATTGTCAATTACTGATGCGTTCAATCTATTTTGCATTTCTTCAATTCTACTTGATCTTGAAATTTCAAAAGGAAGTTTGGGCCTCTTTTTGAGCTTATGTAAATGTATCACATTTACAGATATCAAAGCTTGCGACTTCTCTACTTAATGCTTTTTATATAAATTTATGTTTGAGTTGTAAAGCATGTGTAGGTTGGACATAGAATCATTTTATTTTTACGAAAGTGCATGTTGGTTGATGCCGGCACTAAACATCATTTTAAAAGGGATTAGTAAAGTTACGTACAGTATTGAGTAAATTAGAAATAAACAAAGTAAATCTCTCGTTGCCTAAATCCTAAATCGATTCGTGTAAGGCCAATGTCTTCTGTGACTGTCAAACTCCAGTCTGCTGACTTAGGAGACTCTCCAATGTTTTCTATAAAACCGTTTTCTTTTTATCCTTCAACGACCTCATCCGACTATGAACGTCGAATTTGTTAACAAAGTTATGGGGATAACTAATTTTGGCCTTCATGAAATCTTGGTTGTGTACAAATCAAAGTCATCTGAAATACCTTCAGCGACAGATGAAAAAAGATACAGTTTTTTGCTGAAAACTGAAAAGTACTTGAGGTAGAAATAAGTTTCCAACGTGGGAGAACAAATAAGAATACCAAAATCATATCCATAATGTCGTTTATTCAGTCAGGGAGCTTCGGAGAAAAATACTTAAAGATATTTAGATACTGATATCTAAGAAACAGTACTTCAATTTATGCCTATTGTTTACTTTTGTAGACATTCTCTTTCTCTGGCCTCATGCTAATAACCCTTTGTGTGTATTCATGAAAAATTATGTCCAGTTCCATGATATACGTTTGATAAGTCCGTATGAGCGGAAAGTTTTTAGGAAATACAGAATGTGAGACAAATAAGATTTTACATATGGAGACTGAAGGTTTTTGTTGCGAAGCCTAACAAGATGTTAAACAGAAAAAGGTGAGGCATCTTTTTTTTCTGATTTACTCAATAAAACTGTTTCCTTTCACAGAATGATTTCATTATTGAATCTCTTAACACCATGTTGGTAAATATTCGATGTTCCAGAATTAAATTTATATTACGTAATTTCGTTGTTAAGATTTGTTTACAAAAGTAAACAAATCTTAACAACGAAATTACTTAATGTAAATAGATCGAGAAGGCACGTCTACTTTCACTTGCAGTAACGTATTCTTTTAATTTTGCAATAGGAAATTTAAGGTAAATGAAGAGATTGAAATGTTTGAATAGGAAAGTGCGTTTACAAGATCTGACATATTTGTTATAGCATAATTATTCCAGTGACTAAAATGAATAATGTTACTTTAAATGATAAGAGTTGCATCTTATGCACATTTTATAAGCAACGTTATCATTTAAGGCCGATGGGGACAGTTCAGACACATGAGATACCTGAAGACGTCCCTGTTGCAAGCGCTTCAGTTCCTGTGACATTCCACAAAAAGATGTCATATTCATCTGGCACGATCCAAGCACAGATACAGACTTGCTTCTGCAAACTTCAGATGAGATATTCAATTTGTTTTTTGATGATGATGTGGCTGATATGATAGTTAAGAAATCATCAGATATGCTGGCTCTGAAGAATATCATTCCTTTGTGACATTGATATCTGGTCAAATATGTGACATTGATATCTGGTCAAAGACAGAGTCCAAGAAGACAACCTTACTGAAGCCGCAGTGAAGATGTTCGCAATGAAAGGATAGCGAATGCTATGGCAGAGATCGTATGTTGATCAGACATGTCAGCGTTAATGACAATGCAAGCTGCGATGAAACTGACAAGCTCAGCAAGGTAAGGCATCAAACATGGGACTTGTACACACTGGCCAGTCATCCTATCTAGAGTTACTAGGGATAAGACAAGCTCTAGCAATGGTGTTCATTGCCTATGGTAGAAGGTGCTTTTATAAGCTTTGTCAGACCATGGGGCCTGTAAAAGAAAGTAACAGGCAACACCAGATTTGATGGAAAGCATCACTATGCAACATCATCTACTGAAGTGAGATGTGTGTTTGTCAGAGAAAATTTCCAGCGAGACGTTTTAAATGTGACCTCGGCATTCACAAAAATGTCTTGAGGAATTTCATCTAATTTAGACTAAGTTACTAGAAATATATGTTTAAAATGACTAGAAATCACATTGTAGAACATACTGAATAAAGTTGAATTTGCTATATTTCTGGTTGTGATATGAGGAAATATGTTTGTTGTATTATGTTGCCCAAGTCACGACGTTGTAGGTTTGTCTAGATGTTCAAATAATCAAAGAGGTTTTAGGAGGGACCTTTGTGAACTAAAACATGTTCTCTGTGTGTGTGTGTGTGTGTGTGTGTGTCAGTGACGTTTGCGGGATGTAATTTGACTTTTGAGAAAAAAAAACATCATATTTACCTGTACCCCTTTACGACCATTGTCTACTTTTGTAGACAAAATTTAAAACGCTGTATTTACAAAATTATATCTCAGTTGATAAAAACAAACTCCTATATAAACGTTAAACATTGTTTCCCACAAAGTTTGACAAAAATCGTGAAAAGAAATGATTTCGGCATAAATGGGATAATTATTCTTTTATACTGGTGTTTGAAAGTACTGGTCATGTGATACTGGAATAAAAAAGGCCGACCTACCTGTCTAGAAGTTGCTCTCCAATAACCTCTTGGACCACGCCTGGATTTGAAAAGTAGTTTAGGAAAACCATGTGTCATGAAAAAAAAAAAGATTAATTCCGGTCAATGACTGATAAGTTCCACATTCCAGGTATATCTACATGGCGTATACAGGTACATGTATGTCTTGGAATCTTATCCGTAAATTATTCCTGTTCGGTTTGGTGAGATGGAACCAACAGTTCGGTTTGATTGCCTTGACGAAATAACAATAAAACCAATGTTATAAGTGCAATTACATGTACAGATTCCGATAATGAACAAATTTTACATGAAGATTTTTCAGAATGTGAATTCCAGCAACTGCTTTTAATCCTTACACCGCTATACAAATTAACACTTTTCCAAACTACAGCATTTTGACTCTTCATTATTGAAAGCATCTGCAGACGGCGACTAAAGAGATTTGCCGTCGAAAACGTAGAAAACATTGTATGGAACAGAAGAGCAGCTCAACAAGAAACGAAGATAGTTTTTGACGCAGTTGAGAACTAAGTACAGGACGATGCTGATTCAAGATCGGACTTTCCGAGTTGTGAGGTCAAGGTTATCTGCCAAAGTATGAAAGATTGTTATCGCCCCAAGCGATGAAAAGCGTCCATGTAAGTTGCTATATAACCTTTAAATCTTTTACCACATAATCCCGAGTTCCAGCGACCCTGAGAAAGACGGACATTTTAAAAACACTGTTGGAAAAAGAGAAAATGCTGGTAACCTGCGTTTTCTCTTTTCCCACGGTGTTTTCTATCTTTTCAAAGACAATTTCCTAGATTTTATTCACACTTTATTTGTCGTCTGCAAGTTCTTCGAACGTGGACAGTCTCAAAATTTGTCGTTTGAGAAAGAATTAAAAATAGAAACATAGTTTTTACCACCGGGGTCCTGCGTGGCTAAGTGGTAAGGTGTAGGATGCGCAACCTGGATGCCCCGGGTTCTAGCCCCACTGGCAGCACTGGGTCTTCCATTGGAGTGTCTTGGGCATGACACTTAACGGCCTTAGCATAGTACTGGTGAAACACTACAAATACATGAATATGTGGGCAATCGCCGTGATATGGCTGAAATAATGTTTAAAGCGGCGTAAAACACCTATCTATCTACCGTTTTTACATCCCTTTTCCAGGTCATGATACACCGGTGATTACTTACGGTCCGCCCTCACCACCGAGTCCAGGCAAAAGACATGGTAATAAATCTATAAGCCATGCACTGGAAAAAGCGGAATTCAATGCATCTCTGTGAAGCATTTTACCGAGCAAGTAACCACATAGTTATGAATCCATAAAATCCATTCTGTCGAACAACTGACAGGATTATGAGGTAGACTGGTTCTTTAACATGCAGAAAATTGACGAAAAGCAAAAGGCTTCGGCCAATGTCAGCCTGCGCGGACTGTGCAGGCTGATATGGCCGATACTTTTTGCAGAGCATTGAGCTTCATTTTCACACAGCATGGCTCATATCCATTATAGGTATTCTCTACTATAATTTAACGTGAAATATGCAGAAAGAAAAACATGTTAGGAAAATAATGAGTAATTTGACCAAGGACTTCCGGTTTTGCGGAGTCAGTCAAAGGCCAAACGGTTCTTCAATGATGGAGCCTAGATTATGGAGATCGGGCTATTAAACGTGCCGAGAGCAATTTTTAGTTCGGCTCTGTTCGGAGAAAAATGTCGAGGTATTGTCATAGCCCTGGCGTTGTCTGTGTCCCCGTCTGCGTCTTCTTACAAAAGCTTTGACATTTTATATCTCATTTATTACTGAAGATATTACCTTCAAACCTAGACAAGTTGTTAAAGTTCTGTCAAAAGGGAAACCTATACAATAAGGGTAGGTAACTATCAAAACAGAGTTTTCAAAACTTGAATGAGAACACCTTTGGAAACTACCGCCAAGTGTTTTCCGAACAAAAAGCCTCGAGTTTCTTTATTGGGTTACGAGAATAATTTGAAAGTTTCTCTTTTTGAATGCACCATCCTATTTCAAGTGTATCGTAAATTTTAAGTTGTTTATGAGGGAGACAAAAATCATGTATGAAATAATGAATATCATATATTAATTGTTGTAAGTTATCCAACTGATAAATGTTGGGATTCAAATGACGTTGATTGCGATTCAGATATGCCAGAAAACACAAAAGCTATTCGCTTTGTGGCCAATCTTAACGACGACTGTTTGGGAAGGACGCTTCATCACATAACATGAATTAGATTCAAGATTCAAGATTCAAGATATTTTATTCAAATATATAGGCCACCGGCCCATAATATATAAACAATTTTACCATGCATTCCCTCACAAAATATAATCTGTTACCTATAGGAGATGCTTAAGTTAACAATTGTTAAACTGTTTTCGTCTTTGCACTTTATCAGATTTTAGCCTTGTCCAAAAGTAAAACATCTGCAGTCGACATTGCTCGAAACGGAGAAAATGCCATCAGCGTACATTTCCTCCATTTAACTTATTACCAAACGACAACACCCTAGGCTTGTCCAAATCAAAAGCATTTGCAGACAATAAATTAAGTAACTGAAAATTGGATATTTGTTTTATGAAGGGTAGAAAACAATGTAAGAAAAGGAGAAAACGCAGGTTACCAGCATTTTCTCCTTTTCCCAAAACGCCCACTTGAGGTTTCTTTCTCAGGGTCGTCAGAGTAGGGATTGTGTGGTAATGGGTTAACTCTTTACCAAACGACAACGTTTCGAGTATGTTCAAACTGAAAGCGCATGCAGATGACAATTTTAACATGACTCAGATGATGAAGTTAGTCCTTGGAAGGAGACAAAACATTGTGAGAAAAGGAGAAAACGCTGGTTACAGCGTTTTCTCCTTTGCCCACAATGCTGTCCAGAGCCTTCTCCCTCAAGGAAGGTCGTTAAAAGTTGGGATTATGTGGTAAAGGGTTACCGCAATGTTCAAAATGTAGTAAATTATTACATTGAAAATTATTTTACTAAAATATTAAAATAAAGGCTGTCGGCCTTTAGTTCAAACAGTTTATATTACTGACACCTACCATCAAAAATTCTAGTCTAGTCCAGATTTGCTACACTCGGTGGTTGGCACTGATTGAAAACGAAAAAACACTCATAACGTGGGTTTCTTCCATTTCATACAATGGTCAGGTGTTATCAACTTGTTACATTAAAATAGCTATTCTAACAATAGTCCACCGGCCGATGATTCAAACATTTTCAAAACCCTATCTTACAAAAGAAAATGCATAAGTTCACACTGATTAGACCTTTTAAACTTATCCGATTTGAGAATTTTAGCCTTGTCCAAATTTAAAAGCGTCTGCGGTTGGCGTTTGACATTGATTGAAAAGGAGAAAATGCCCCTATTGTGCAGTTTCTCCGTTTCACGCAATGCTCAGGTGCTTTCAACTTGTTACGATCTAGATGGCTATTCTAAAACAAAAACCCCTATAAATTTTATAATGCTGTCTTAATCATCTATATACAAAATATCTACGGTCAACCGTTGACATTGGTTGAAAAGGAGAAGATGCACCCAATGTGCATTTCCTCCATTTCACACAGTGTGCAGGTGTAAAAAATGTGTTGCACTCAAAATGGTTATTCTAAGACATACACTTAGAAAATACATAAGTCCATAATAATTAAGTTTTTCTATCTTACCAAATGTGGATGTTCTAGACTTGTCCAAATTCAAAAATATCTGCATGCGAAAGTTGACATTGACTGAAAAGGAGAAAATACTCATAGGGTGCAGATCCTCGATTTCAATCAATGCTCGGGTGCTATCGGCTTATTACATTTAATATTTCTTATTCTAAGTTATAGGCCATCGGCCCATGGATCAAACCTTGCGATATAATATCTTACACAGAAAAAATGCATAAATTTACAATAATTAAACTTTTAGTTCAACACTTGTCAGATGTGAAAATTTTAGCCTTGTCTAAAACTCAACACGTCCATGTTTGATGTTTGACATTGATTGAGAAGGAGAAAATGCCCTTAGCGTGCATTTTCTCCATCTCACGCAATGTTAAGTACTGTCAGCTTGTTACACTCCGGTCTCTTTTGTAAGTGTACAGTTCTGGAATATGTAAATAAAGGATGTGTTGTTTAAGTGATTTCGTTCCTAATTTGTAGAATTTTGTGTACGAACTTTGAAATATTAAGGAGACTGAATTGATTAGGATTTGACATAAATCTAAAGAATGAATCGTATGTTTTATTCCTAGGCTCGCCTATATATATTTTCCTATAAAAATCGTATCTGTGGCAGAGAAAAAATACGTGGTATTCGTCTTCAATAGCTTCGGCTCCATATGTCTCAAGACAGTAAGTACAAAGCCTTTCCTCTCTCGGGGCATTATAGTGTCTTCCTACTTCGATATTTAAATTATGATCTGAGCAGCGAAATCTTGCTAATGCTTTCCTTAAATAGAATGGCAGATCGAAAGATAAGTAAAATTCTACATTTAAAAGTGATTTAAACTGCGTGTAAAACTGCCCTTTCCCCGAATTACTTAGAGAATTATGCCATTCTTGTTGTAGAGAATCCTTAAGCCTTTGTTTAAAACCTAGAATAAATAAATTTATATCTCCTATATCCTGCGCAATCCAGACATATCCGTATCCATAACTGAATAATAAGTTTCTGACCTCTGATGCATATGTGTGTCTGTTATCGTCATCAAGCCTTTTTAACATCAAATAACATTGTTTAGGATATCTATGGCCTGGCATTTGTATTATTCTTAACCAGTACTTTATAAATTTTACATAATATTCAAGACAAAGGGGAAATCTGCCACATTCGCCTAACACCATCAGGTTACTTGTTCTTTTAGTTACACCCAAAAATTGTTTACAGGCTGAGATTTGTATTTTTTCTACGGTATCCCTATACCCGAACCCCCACAGTTCTGCCCCATAGCATAGGATTGGTTTTACCATAGCATCAAAAATTTTGAAAAAATCATTATAATGTATAGATCCGAATCGATTATATTGAGCGCGGATACAATTCAGTGACTTTTTAGCTTGCGCTGCTTGGGCAAATAGCGCTCTAGACCACTTTAATTTAGGTGTGAATATCAGACCCATATATTTGTAAAAAGATGATATGGTTATTGGTTTGTCATGAAAATACCATTTCTCGTTTTTTCTCAATGGGCCTCCATTTCTAAATACCACAACATTGGTTTTGCTATGATTGATTTTCATGCCTATCTCGTTCGAGAATTTTTCTATAGAGTTTATTTGTCGCTGCAACTGCACGACCGTGTCGGCTGGACTTGCTACATCATCCGCAAACATTAAAGAAATTATTTTGGGTATATTTTCAGTTACAAAGATGCCAGAATTACATTCTGTCCTTAAATAAGTACAAATATCGTTTATAAAAAGATCGAATATCATCGGCGAACGTAAATCGCCTTGTCGGGTACCTTTCGAACAAGGGAAAGAACCCGTCCCTAAACTGTTCACTTTTACACAGCAGTTATTTCTCTTGTATATATTTAATAGAATTTTCAGAAAGTTGCAGCACACCCCCTTCCTTGCAAGGATTTCGAACAAAACTTTATGGGAGACATTATCAAATGCCTTTTCGTAATCTATGAATATTATGTAAAGACGGCCCCTTTTTTTCGATAAATACTTTTGGATAAGTGCATGCATTATGAACATGTTATCAACTGGTGAATAATTTTTTCTGAAACCTGCCTGTGATTCATCTATTTGATTATTAATAAATGCCCAATTGCACAGTCGTGTGTTCAGGATTGAAGAAAATACTTTATATATCACATTGATGAGAGAAATCCCTCTGTAATTATTTGGATCATTGATATCTCCTGTTTTGTGTAGTGGACAGATAATACTTTCTGTCCATTGGTAAGGAATTGTGCCCGTTGTCAAAATGCGATTAAAAAGCCTAGTAAGAATCGGAATCACTGTATGTTTTGTAAGGACAATAAAGTTACCAATAATTCCATCTGGTCCTGGGGCTTTATTTATGTTGATTTTAGAGATAGTTTCCTTAATCTCTTGTTCTGAAATCTCCGAGTTCAGAATATCACACGAAGACTCATTGCATGGATTGATATTTAGCTCTTCTACACTATAGTTAAAATTGTCTTCTCCTTTTAAAAGCCTCGAAAAATGATTAACCCATTGTGCCCCTGAAATATTGTTATTATTACTTGAATTTGTGTTATTTGATTTAAGCAGTTTCCAGAAAGTACGAGGATTTTTTCTTGCGTTTACTAGATCCATTTTATTTTTGTGTCTGAAAGTGTTTTTCTTTTTCCAACTCGTATGTTTAAAAATCTGCTTTTGCTCTTTGTAAATTTTCAAGTTATCTGGTGAATTAATCTTTCTGAACGTTTTTAGAGCTATGTACTTTCTGCATTTTAGTTCCTGTAGTTCCTGATCCCACCATTCTGGTTGTTTATATGGTGTGCTTGGTTTAGGTTGTTGAACTGTTGATTTTAGACCTAAATCCTCAGCTGTTGATGTGTATAAATGATTGAGTTTAGAGATCATTGCGGCTGTATCTAGGTTAATCAGTTGCAATAGTTCATCATAAATTAAGTTACATTTGAGTGTGAATGTAGAGACAAATAAATCCTTTTTTTCTTCTTTCCAATAATATTTATCTAATTTATGAAAAATTTCTTGCGACCCATTTAAATTTTGAGCCAACGTCTTAGTACCTGGATGGTGCTTGACCTGCAACCCTAACGAACACTTAATAGGGAAGTGGTCACATTCGTCTCTTGTCAGGATTTCAAAATCTGTCACTAAAGGAAATAAGTCAGTGGATGCAATACTGTAGTCTACCACTGAAGCTCCGTTACCGGAAATACACGTAATATTGCCCTCCCTGTCTTCAAACAATCGACCATTCAAAATATGAATATTAAGAGTGCAACACATTTCAACAAGTGACTTTCCAAATTCGTTATACTTTGTGTCTCTATTTTTCCTAGCAAGTGAAAAACTGTCTGAGAAAAAAGGGTTATCACCAAATACAAAGTCTAACGAGTCGTCCGGAATGTAATCTAGAAAATCTTTGGTACGGGCGTTAAAATCACCTGCTATGTAAAATAGGCAGTCAGGGTATTCATATCTTAACAATAATAAATGATTACAAAGATTTTCAATACCATTTGGTTCATCAGGGTCGTAAATAACAGACCCTTCTGGTGATATATACACAAATATCATAATCAAATGCCTGTGGAATATCTCATAAATATTATCTTTTAACAGAAAGGCTATGCATTCAGAGAACTCCTCGTGTATTCGACATCTGAAGATTTCCCTGAATGCATCGCCCTTTATGAATACGGAGATTCCCCCGCTGTTGCGAAAAGCTCTGTTGATCTTTGCCCGCACGATATCAAAATATAAATAATCATGTAGGAGATTTTTAAATTCTGATTTTTCTTTACTCCAAGTCTCGGATAGATGTATGAATTAGAAGTGCATACAGACTGCTGTACGAATTAATGTCAATTAAGCTCCTTTCTTGGCACGATTCCAATGGCACAGACACCATCTCAATCCCATCACTGAACGAGGAAGACAGAAATACCTTGACTAATAATGTACTATGACTTGAAATCAAAGATGCAACGATCAACCGTATTTAATTCAGTCAAATTAAGACCAAAGATAGAATGTAGAAGTTTACAGTCTATCTATTTTTGTTGAGAATTAAATGGGGTCTATCGTTGCATATTTGATTTCAAGCTATATTACATTACTAGGCATGGCATCTTCGTCTTCTTTGTCCAAAGATAAAATGCAGAAGTTTACAGTATATCTTTAATTTTGTTTGTATCAGAGTGTGTTTCAATCGTAGTTCAACTTTACGGTAAGAAATACTTTTGTATTTGAGTCATGCGCTGTTATAGGGGGATTTTTATGGGTAAAAATGTTTTACCCAGGTCATCCTGCGCAATATTGGTCAACTTTCTGCAAAGAATCAGTGTACCTCCTGATGCAATCAGTTGTTATACAAAATGGATTTTATAGATCCATTATATGTGATGACTTGTTTTGTATCATTTATCACGGACATGCATTAAACACTCTTTTGCCAGAGAATAGCTGATTTCTAATCTATCGCTGACATTTCAAAAACAATTTTATTTTTTTAGTTTCAATTTCAGTCTGCAAAATCTTTTAACTCTTTACGACACAACCTCGTATTTTATCGAGTCAGCGCACAAAGGCCTTTGAAAACATTCTGCAAAAAAAGGCGAAATGTTGGCAAGCAGCATTTCTCTTTTTCCCAAGTATTTTACTATCGTTTAAGACATATTTTCAAGCTTTTTTACAATATTAAATGTCATATGTAAAACCTATCTTTCCCTTTGAAGAAAAGAAGAATTTTGCCCTTTGGTGAAGATTTACTAGAAGCTTGCACCGATTTAAAATGTAAAGATATAAGCACGGTATGTTATTTTGTTACCTTTGAGTCAATATACGTATCAGAACTCCAGATTGGAAGTTAAAATGGCTCATCGATGTAATGATGCAATGCGAAAAAGAGGTGACGCCAGAGATAAAGGACCTTGTTAATTTCAACATTAAGCTCACTATTGCAAACCACTTTTAGAAATTTGTGATTCACTTGTATAAGCCCTCCTGTGATATATAGAAAACTTGAATTAGTTGTGATTGCAAGGAATGATATTACCTGTGTTTGTTTATAACAGCGAATGTTCCACCAGTGAGGCGACAGTTCCAGGCCAGTCATCACCATTCAGGTCAACAAACTGATAAATGTTGGGATTCAAATGACGTTGATTGCGATTCAGATGCTCCAGAGAAGACTAAAGGTATAGGTAGTGGCTTTGTCGCTCATATTAATATTTACCATTTAAGAAAACACTGTTCGAAAAGGAGGAATTGCTTGTAACAAGTCATTTCTCATTTTCCAACCTGTTTTCCATACTCTAAGAAAATTAAACGTTGCCTTTTCAATCAAATGCCCTGCCTTCAGGTTACTCGTTACAGATTTTGTTTTGGCTAAAATAGCCTTTATATAATGCTTTGATACATAACTAGTGTCTACTCTTTATAGCATTATAACATGCAGTTCACTTTGATTCAGTGTGTTACTCCACTTAATCTGTCGAAATATGTCATCAGTATACTAGGTTTAAATGTGGCTCCGCTTCTCCTAAATACTGTTTACCACACAATCCCTACTTTTAACGACCCTATGACAGAAGCCTTTTGAAAACATTGAAGGGAAAGGAGAAAATCCTGGTAACCAGCATTTTCTCCTTTTCCCACAATGATTTTTACCCTTTCTAAACCAATTTCAATGTTTCAGTCACATTTATTTTGTCGTCTGCAAATGCTTTCAAAATGGACAAATCTAAAATTTTGTCGTTTGGTAAAGAATTAATTAAATTTGTATGCTGTGTACATCAAAATACAGCGCATTTGTTTATTACTAGAGCCGACAAATACAACAATATCAACATCAAACGGAGACATCCAAGACAAAGGTTAGGAAATAAGTTAGTGACCATAAATATTTCATAAAAGTCCAAATCCCCACTGACTTATATGTATTTCCAACTTTGCTTCATTATTTATTGTGAGTTAAAAACTTAAATGTTAAAAAACCTAGATGAATTTGACATTGAAATGTACATTTTTTCAGACTGGATACAATGTAATTATTATGATAAAAATGTAGCTCTTGAAAAAAGTGATCAATATTTTCGAAAAAAATAAAGCTTTTTTTTTTTTTCCTTTTACAACGATGTAAATGGCGACATCGCCAGTATTTAGCAGAAAAATAACACTATTATTTTTAGAAAGCTGCAACCTTGATGTCAGGTGACGAACACTTATAGTATATTTATGAGAATAGCTCCAGAAACGTCGCTTTCTACCAGTCTACATTTCCTTATGATCTAATTAATCAGAGCAGAGTAATTAATTTTCTTGACCACTGAAAAATACATGTAAGTCAATGGGCACTCGGGACATGATGGCCGCTTACTGTGTATGTTATTGGTGCTAGCAAAGCTGACAAATGCTGAAGAAAATCTAGCTTGTGGTTTAGCTTTTAATTTGTTGCTCCTCCGTCAGGGAAGCTCTTGCTTTCTGGTAAATGCTTAAAGATACAGAGGATATTTGTTTCTTTCGTTGAAAGATCGAAATTTATTTCACCGAGTAACCATCATCGGTAATATTTTCACGAGTGGCGCAGCCACGAGTGAAAATATTACCGATGATGTTCACGAGATGAAATAAATTTCGATCTGTCACCGGAAAAAAAAAACAAATATTCTATTTATTTTATGCTTCTAACCCTTATTTTGTTGAAACTTTCATCAAAATCCAGTACAGTTGTTTTTGGTAATTCCCTATGGCGTACCTCCCTCATGTAACAACGCATTAAAATATTACGTAAAGCGCGAGTAATATTGCATAAATTAGGTCATATTTTCCTCCATTTGAATGGCACGTGATGATTACCTAGGTAACTAGTACGAGGGAACTACTGTTTCCGCCTTCAATTTAAGAGTTAGAAAATGTAAAATCGGTATTTTCACTCCTCGTAACCATGAACTATCAGAAAATAATCGACCATCATTTCTCGATAACGTACCGAAAAGCATGAAATAAAACGTAAAACGTTTGCATTTTTCTATCTACATAGTAGCTTTATTTAAATTTCAAAAGCGGATTTTTGGAAAATATGAACATAGCTTACACACAATCTATCCTCTAAAATGGTGAAATGCTTTGCTTTGCAAATGTTTTTTTTTTTGTCCCATGTACGAAAACCGTAATTTTCACATGCCTTTCATTCTGGTAGATAAAACTGATACAACGAATACATCTGAGCCATGCTCTGGCAAAAAGGGGCTTAACTGTTTATTAAACCACAAAATTTTAGACTGTTCCAAATTGAAAGCATTTGCAGACGACAATTCAAATGTGGCTCAAATAATGAAATTTGTCTTTGATAGTGTAGAAAACATTGTGGGAAAAGGGGAAAATGCTGGTTACCAGCATTTTCTCCTTTTCCCACAATGTTTTTAAAAGCCTTTATCCTCAGGGGCGTGAAAAGTCGGGATTGTGTGGTAAAGGGGTAATACATCTCCGTGATGCATGACTGTAAATACTGCAAGTCATCACAACATCATGCATCCGTAAAATCCGATTTGTACAACAACCTACTGAATAATGAAGTACAATGGGCCTTTGACATGCTGGCAATTGACCAAAAGCAAAAAGATTCGGTCCAGGTCAGCTTGCGCAGCGTGCGCAGGCTGACCTGAATCGATACTTTTTTCGCAAGTGCGTTAAGCCCCCTTTTCACAAAGCATGGCTCATCCATTGTAATGTTGAGAAGATACTCAGATTTTTACATTTCAACATTTAAACTCGAATCCCTGCGGGACATTTTTACGTTCGATACATAAATTAAACACGGTGGTTTAAGTTAAATAATCTTTAGATGGTGCTACATACAAAGCATCAAAGGTAGACCCCCAATGGGTATGGATTTTTCAAAATTTCATTTCCAGTTATTTTTTCAAATTTCAAAATCCTCAAAACAATGGACCACGATATAAGAGTTCGTACTTGGTGTTTATATGCTTGTTCCGTTTTGTTTCTGTTTTGAACGTGTGTCTTGAAACCATAGGGGCGTTTTGAAAATGCTTTAGGTGCTTTGCTTGTTGTAACATGGCATAGATATGAAGATGTAGGAAAACTGCGCCAAACCAGGAAAACTGCTTTAAGTGCCCACACCTCGAAAAGAATAAATTGATAATTTCATTCTATTCAATTTTACCCATGTTGAAAAATGCTCCAAGGAAATTGCCTTCTCAGACATTTTTTTTTTTTTTTATGGACCATGTGTTAGCTATGATGATGAAAAAGCCAATGGTAGCTGTAACTCATAATGCTTGCGTGAAGTTGTATTAAACATCTACCTCAGTCTCTGAATTCTGTATCAACATGGATAAGAGAACATCGCCCATAAAAGAATTAACTACACAGTTAATGAAATTGAATGTATAGCTCACACTTTTCTCAATTAAAAAATATTTCCAAAAAAAAGTCCATTTGAATAAAAATACACCCAGGTGATTTATGGGGGCAGTAATTCCGAGTGGGGGGATTCATTGCGGCCCTTTTGTGTATGGGAGGGGGTTAATTATGGTCCCGGTGGCCTTTTCTAGTTGACAAATTTTCTGTTGCAGGATATTATTATTACTTATTTCTTTCCCGACATTCCTCCAATCGTCATCTCGATTGACACATTTATTTGCTATAATTAGGGTCCATATTTAGTAACCATTTTTCATTTATAGTCTAATTATCAAGAACTGAACTTCAAAGTAACACAATTTCTGATTGGCTAAACCAATCAGGCATAGCGGTACTTTCTGAATCTAGAACATGACCAGAAAACTGCAAAGTAGAATGGTTGGTGAAAACGGGCCTTGATCATGAACAAAGACTAGTTTGTTGGGAGGAATGTCTTGTCAGGATTGAACTCAGGACCGTGATTTAGAGGCACAAAGTCTCAGCATTCAACCACGTTTCCGTCACCACTTTTCATTACCCTTTGTGATTTATTGGGTGAATTGCCTTTATCTTAAAAAGTGATATAAATAGGAAAATTTGATAACAACTTCTGATGTCTTGGGTAGACAACAAAAATAATTACTATCCAGAGCTGCTTTTCGCAAAACTGCGCACGTACAAAAATTGCGCACGCAGTTTAGGTAGCAAGCACTAAGTCTGAATACAGGTTTCGATAAACCGCATCACTTTGCGGTTTGAGTAAATATTTGTATAACTTTACGGCAGCTCAAACCATTTGGTAAAGCGGAGATCGTATGTATGTATATACAATCCCGAATAATTTGCAAAAATCTACGCAGTTTGGTAAGTCGCAAAAACATATTTACAAAACACAAGCCTTTGGAAAATCTATCCTCATTTTTTTTTTTCCCGTTTACGGAAGTGTTATGTAAAGATATTTCACATAAATACATACATTTGCTACATGTCGAACCATTTGTTCTGTTCCTGGCTAGCAAACTATTTCTTTGTGTTGCTGAAAAAAAAAAAATACCAAAACATTTGAGCAGCGCTCTGATGAAGGGGGATTAATGTATCTCCGTGATGCATTATATGAAGCAAGTCGTCACATAATTATGTATCCATAAAATCGATTTTGTCTATCAAGCGACTTACTCGTGAGGCAGAATCGTCCTTTGAAATGCAGAAAATTGACCGATAGCAAAAAGCATCGACCCAGATCAGCCTGGGCCGAAAGTGAAGGCTGACCTGGATCGAAATATTTAGAAGATGCATTCAACCCTTTTTTCCACAGAGCATGGCTCATTTTTATATTTCTTTGATCTAACCAATATCACCACTTTTTGTTTGCTTTTATTATATTGTCTATTTAATGAAGATTTTCCTGGAAGCGAATTTCGGCCACGTCCGACACCCGACAAGAATTGGGACTCAAAACCGTCTACAGAAGCCCCTGGTGAGTATCGATTGTTAGAATTCGGGTAGGTTTAGGCTATCCATGTGCAAGATTAAAAGAGAATGGAACTGATCATAACATATATAATTGCGAGGAATCCTTAATTTTCTCTTAAGAAACTTGTTGATTTACCCTGAGGTCCAACTGTAGTGCATCTTTTTCCGAATTGTTGACTTTTGGCAGCATTGGGCAGTTCGTTTTAAAAAAGACCCGTTTAAGTTCCTGAGAATGTCAGATTGTAGATTATCTAAAGGATTTTATATGCATGTATTACTGCCGTTACCATTATAAATATGATTGTTTCCTGGAGAAAAGTCTGTGAAACACGTCGATAGTCGAGGAATACTACTGAAGTCTACTGACGAAATAATGGTTTTGTCCGTTTATCATCCTTTATGTTTTAAAGCCAGTTCGTCATTCTCAACTATTAGCATCACTCTCAGAATGTTTCATGTAATGTACAAGAAACTAGTGACCTAGATGTTGGATTTACCTTTGTATTATATTATGTAGCCAGGGACGAATGTAAACCGCTAATGTCCCAAAAAGTAAAGCCGAAGACCGACAGAATTGCTTTAAATACTTGAGCCATGGTTTGTGAACAGGTTAAATGCATCTGCAAAAAGTATCGACCAAAATCAGCCTGCACAGCCCTCGCACGCTTATCTGTGTCGAAACTTTTTGCATTTGATAAATTTTCTGCATGCCCAAAGACATGCTACCTCATGATGCAGTCGAACGAAATTGGATTTCATAGACCCATACTTATGTGATGATTTGCTGGGTATGACGCATCACGGGGATGCATTATACTCCCTTTTTGAAAAGCATGACTCACTTGTTTTTTCTATATTGTGCACTTCAGCAAAAGGAATAAATCTGCTCTTAACCCTTTCCCAAACGACAAATTTTGGACTGGTCCAAATTGAAAGAGTTTGCAGAGACAATTTTAAATTTGATGAAAATGGCAGAAAGGTCTCAAAAAAGGTAGAAAACACTGCGGGAAAAGGAGAAATTGCTCGTTACGAGCACTGCGGGAAAAGGAGAAATTGCTCGTTACGAGCAATTTCTCCTTTTCCCACAGTGTTTTCAAAAGACTTGTACTGTAGACACGTGAAAACCAGGGCTTGTTTGGGAAAGGGTTAAAAGACTGATTAAAGATGTTATTTGGTCAGGGTCTCTTTTTCGTTTTGATACTGAACACATTCACGTCGATAAACAAAACATGTGGTAACACGTCATATGTTCGGTTGAATTCATTTAGTCAATTCAACACAACATATCTACACAAGATAATCTAACAATGCTTTTCACAGAAATGAGGAGTTTTTTTTTTTTCCTCTCCTGTAAAATTTTCCAAAACGCAAATGGAATAGTTTCGCATTTACCCCTCGATACAATTTCAGAGACTACCATGACCACAGATGATATGCCTTCTGAGCAAACTATGGATCCTTTAACAACTGTAAACCTTACAACGAATCCTACAAACACGTTTGTTCCAACACAAAAGGAAACACCAACTTCCACACTTAGCACTTCTGACCTGACTGCCTCGACAAAGATTTTAGTCACGAGTTCAACGGAAACGACTACGCCTGAAAATACGTCTATGGTACCACCGCTGATACAGAGTACGGCAGTTCCTGTCTTACTGACTACCGAACAACTCCAAACATCAGACGGGTCTACAGACAGTACAATAACGACATCTACAAGCTCAAAACCAAGTTCCACCATACAAACAACAGACAAGCCGATCGTTTCAACAGACGCAAGTAGCACACTATCTACTGGTCAGCCGTCACCACCAACGATGACTACCGAAGGTTCAACGATGGGTTCAATCGGTAAAGGTATTTGAGCCATTCTCTGTAAAGCGGGGTTTGGTGCATCTCTAAAAAGTATCGACCTAGGTCAGCCTGCGCAGATTGCGCAGGCTGACCTAGGTCAAAACTTTTTGCTATCGGCTAATTTTCTGCATGTCAAAGGAACAGTCTACCACCTCATGATTCAGTCGGTTGTTAGATAAACTGCATTGTAATGGATCTATGATAATTAAACCACATGGATGGTTTAATAGATCACGGAGATGCATTAAACCCTCCCTTGACTGAGTGCCGCTCACTTCTTTGAATCACTATTTTTCCGGATGGAGCATATTGTCTTTTTTGCACGTTTTCACTGCAATAGCTTATGTCAAGATTTCAACACCCTCGACCCTCGATCAGCGAAAACACAACAATTCGCTTAATACTCTTATCAACTTTCTGCATTCAAAACCAATAATCTTTTTTTTTTTAATTGTTGTTTTGTTTCCCTCTTAATAAATTTTCCAAATACCTTTTGACAAAACTTCTGAGAAACAAACTTCCAACTAAGTTTTGATACAGAAAAAAAAATGAAGATATTTGATATTGGATAAAACAGGAATATCGCTTTGGCATGACGGTTTAGCTTATTTAAAATATATCCAGAACATAAAAATTTCTTACTTTGGCATTCGTATCCATAGTCACATAAAAGCATAAAAACGTCTGAGCTATTGCGCAATGCCATTGTCATCTGGGTGTAAAATACATTAATTTTTGTATGAGCCATGCTTTGTGAAAAGGAGATTTAATGCATCTGCAAAAAGTATCGATCCATGTCAGCCTGCGCAGTCCGCGCAGGCTGACATGGGTCGAAACTTTTTGCTATTTGTAAATTTTCTGTATGTCAAGGAACCATTTCACATGTTCTACAATGTGGTCTTGCCGATCCTTAGGTAAAATTGGTCTTTATTATGCGACAACTTGTTTGGCGTAGCGCACTACATAGATCCATTAAACCCCTTTTTCACAGAGCATGACTCTTGTGTTTTCGCGTAGTAACGGCTAGCGCGTTACATACGGGTAAGACGTTTCACAGAACAATAACGAAAGAGTAGGACATCTAAGATGTTTTCGACATATATTGCCTGTTTAAAGGCATTCGTAAAGATTTAATAACTGAAGAAATAAAAACGTGCAGACACGTAATTTAGTTCTAAGCCGATTAGACGTGATCGAAAAACATTCCATAACACAAACTTGAATTTTGATCCAAGCTCAATTATATCTCTTGGCATGCTTTATCATTCTTTACAAACGGCAGAAACACCAACGCAGACATCTCAAGCAACGGCCCCACCGACAATGAGTACAGCCGATACAACAGTGATGTCCGCATCAACTCAGACTACGCCATCAACTGCAAGTTCTACGCTCACAGCGACTTTTAGCTCGAGTACAGCACAATCATCAACTCAATCATCTTCTAACGCCACCCCACCTGTAATGATAACTACCATGGTAACATCTGATCTGCCATCACCAGTCACCGTTACACAAGTACCTCCAACAGCCACCGTTACACAAGTACCTCCAACAGCCACCGTTACTCAAGTACCTCCAACAGCCACCGTTACTCAAGTACCTCCAACAAACGGTCCGGTTTCAACATCAAGCAGTGTGACACTTTCAACGTCTTCGACACCGCCGACTACCACAGGTTTGTCAAAATTTTACTAGAAAGAGTAAAACTTATAGAGCATCTAATTTAACTCTGATGCTAGTTCCTTGAAGGCCCGAAAATATCCACTGTGGGTGTTAGAATGCAACTTACTATAAATCATTTAACTCTTTACCAAACGACAAAATTTTAGACCTGTCCAAATTGAAACCATTTGGAGACGACAAATTAAAAGTGACTCAAATGACGAAATTTGTCCCTGATAGAGTAGAAAACATTGTGGGAAAAGGAGAAAATGCTGGTGACCAGCATTTTCTCCTTTTCCCAAAATGTTTTCAAAAGGTCTCTTACCCAGGGTTGTTAAAAGTCGGGATTGTGTGGTAAAGGGTTAAACCATTTAAAAGCGTTCAAATTATTGCGAGGATGGCAATCTATTATTGTGCGAAGTGGTAGTCGATGGCAGAAACATGAATTTTAAAACTATGTAAAAAGTTGCAAAGTCGCTCTAACTTTTGTTTACTTTTTACCTGACGTCGAATTGTAGACCTCTCAAAATTGAAAGCGTCCAGAAATGACAAATTAAAAAAAAATGATACAAATTAACAGAGGTTCTCTGGCACGGTAGAAAGCATTGCCGGAGAAGAACAGAATGCTGGTTACCAGCATTTTCTCCTTTTTCCAACATGTTTTCAAAACTGTTTTTCGTTAGGGTCGTTAAAACTCGAGATTGTTTGGTAAAGGGTTAAACAAACAAACAAACGAGGCTTGGGCTTGAAAATTAAAGAGCCTACCCGCCTAACGAGACATGCCTTCTAATGAGGCTTGCAAACTAATGAGGTTCGCTTTCTAATTAGACTCTCCCTCTAATGAGCCTCGCCTTCCATTGAGGCTTGCCTTCTAATAAGGCTAGCTTCCCAATGGGGCACCCCTTCTAATGACGCTTCTAATTAGGCTAGCCTTCAAATGAGGCTCCCCTTCTAATGAGTCTTGCCTTCTGATGAGACTTTGCTATTAACGCGGGTACAGGACTTGAGAACAGGGTCCGTATTCGCCAACCATTTTTAAGAACATTCTTGGTCTTGTTCTTCAAAATTTTCCAAATTTGAAAGTAACACAACTTCTGATTAGCTAAACCATATGGTTTAGCCAATCAGAAGTTGTGTTACTTTCAAATTTGGAAAATTTTGAAGAATAAGTCCAAGAACGTTCTTAAGAATGGTTGGTGAATACGGACCCAGGAGGTCGCTGGTTCGATCTCCGGCTTTGCCAATTTCTTTCCGAGGATTGATGATAGTCATCGCGACAGGATTCATTCCTCTCTCACCGCTGACCATTGTTTCGACGATGGTTATGTGGGAAAGCAGCCAGTGGCTTGGAAAGAATATTGTGCGGAGTACTGGTAAAAGAAACTCCAGGAAAGCATGGATAGGTGCACTGGCCGCCGTGATATAACTGAAATAATGTTGAAAACGGCGTTTAACACCATACAATCAATCAATCTATTAACGCGGCTTGACAATTTCTATATATTGCAGAAGTATGTGAAGACACCATTCCCAACTGTGCCAATTACGGTCTGCGTGCCTGCAAAATGGAGGTATATGCAGCCTGGTCGCGAGCCCACTGTGCAAGATTCTGTGAATTCTGTATACCTGGTAAGAAAACACCGTTTGGGAAATATTTTAGATTTGCATTGGCTCTTACCTTGCCAAAGGTTCTTACCCATACGAAAAAAAAAAATGCAGACTTGTCAAAATTAAAAGCATTTGCAGATGACAATTTCAATATGGTGGAATTTGTCTTTGAAAGGATAGAAAACATTGTGTGAAGAAGAGAAAACGCTGGATACCAGCATTTTCTCCTTTTTCAATGATGTTTTCAGAACGCTTCTTTCTCAGGGTCATTGAAAGTCGGGATTTCGTGGTTAAGGATTAAGCAAGCGCTTTTCAATTATCCCTAAGCTGCTTGCTTGAAACACGTAAATGAAGAGACTGGTGAGGTACAGAGTGTTTGATGATATATGTTACACTTTCAAATATGCTTAATGTATATTGTTTGTAAAGGTAATACAGTAAAATTCATACGATTTAACCCTTCAGCGCGACTTACTGACCTTTTTCGGACAGTGTAGATCAAGATCAGACTGCACAGAACGTGCAGTCTGATCTTGGATCTACACTGTCCGATTAAGAGATATTTTTGTACAAAAAATGACTTTGAAGTAACATTATCTGGGTTTTTACCATCGACTTGAAAGTTTTATTTAGGTGGTTAATAAGTTTTAAGATACAGTTTTATGACACGCACAGTCTGTAAGGTAAAACTGTACAATCCAGGCGTCAGTAGTTCCAGAGATGAGCCTGATCACAACTCAGATCGATGAAAGCGAATTTTATGAAAAGACGAAATGCTCTGCGACGTCAAAATGGACGTCAATTTAAATGTTTGGTGTAAACAGACGTATGTTTTGAAAGACGCTAGCAGCCTTTATTGTTGAATGTTACCTTACAGTTTGTGTTTGTCATAAAACTGTATTCTTAAACTTATCAAATGGTATAAATGTTATTTTGGTTCCCTTTAGTGCAGGATAGACAACGAGCGAGGTTGTCCATCTAATATAAAAACGAGCGTTTGCGGGATAGACAACCCCGCAAGCTTTTGTCTATCCGAATTAGACCACGTGGAATGACAGAGCGTTGTATATGCTATATATGAAGACGTAATACTGAGCGCTGATTGGGTAATTTATCGGAACCGTGGTCTAATAAACAATATACCCTAGGCATATTTGAAGGTGTAAGTAGATGGAATAATGACAGTTAATGGACAGTGTGCTTAATTTATCCACGAACCCCTCCAAATCACCCCACATTTTCCAAGTCAAAAATCAATCACACACATCATCCCCTTCCCAAAATTTAATTTTCTTACTCCCCAAGGTAGCAGTAAGAAAATTGTAATGTCAACTAACAACCTCCTTTCTCCTATCATCTTCCTTAACTTAAACTTTTCCAAAAAAATTTATTTTTTCGCTAACCAAGCAAAGCTGCATCCACCCCGCAAGCCGCAGTGCCGCAAGCCGCAGAGCCACCCTGGCTGTAGGGCGGAGGGCATTTCTTCCCCGCTCCCATTCCCACACACACACACATCATCATCTCAATATCCCACTTCCCCACGCCTCCGACTGACCCCAACTTCAATCAATGTTCTCAGAATGTAATGTTTTCATACCATAATATCTCACGCCATCAATCAATTGTCTCAGGCAATCATAATATAACGAATTACAATATAAAAAAAATGAAAAATTTTACATATGAAAACAGGATATATTGTGAAAATGAGTGTTTTAAAGAAACTCACTAAAAAAGAAAAGAAAACTCTAGTGAGATGTTTTAATGATAGAGTAAAATTAGTATTTACCGATCATAATATGCCTGATAAAAAAATGGTAATTCTTTATTTTACTTCCATTGGCTTTGAAAGAAACTACAAAAGAATAGTTACTGCCTTAGGTTATTTTACCAGTAAAGAAAAGATAAAAAATAAAAAGGATTTTAAAATATGTGTAGGTTATAATACTTTACCTGTTTCCTGTAAAGTAGATGTTTTTCTTGAAGCAATTTCTCATAAAAATTCCGTTTCCTGTTCACAATTTGCTTTAATGGCATTAGCTCATAATACGAAGGATATAAATTTTTGCTTATATTTTATTTTCACAGGCGGAAATTTTGAAGAAGATGAGCCAAAAAACATTAATGGAGATAAAACGTTTTATATCAATAATTGTGTAGCATGTTTAGAAAAAACGTCGAATATACATTTTGTTGATTGTGGACATATTCCTTTATGTAAAGAGTGTGATAGAGAAAATTGTTCACCTATTTGTCCAGTTTGTAATACAGAAAACAATATCAAAAGAAAGATATAAATATTTAACCTTTTTTACCAGGTTAAATATTTCATTCAAACTCATCAATCTTACGTTCATAATATTTCTTAAAAAAGTCTTTAACCTCTGCTTTTAAAATTTTATATATTATATCAACATATTCATCATATTTTTCTTCTTCTAGGAAATCCATAAATAAAACTTTATATTTCTTAAGATTAGAATAGGTTATTTCCTTCTCTCTTTTAACAATGTCAAAAGCATCAAATTTATCTGCTAACATAAAATTATTTCTTAGTAATTCTTTTTGCCCTTCCATTTTTTTTAAATAGATTTTGTTTAAATTATTTTTGAATTTCTGTTAAAAACAATAGTTAGTAATATTGTTATAAGAATGTCTTACCCATATAACACAATCCAAAATAATCAACCAATTATTTTCTCCAATGGCAATCAATATTACATGATTCAACAACATCCAATTTATCTCACTCCAATTATTACTCTATTACCACCAGAATATGAAATACATGAAATAGTTTATTTTCTTACTAAAGGTCAGTGCATTCTTTGTTTTGAACAAGCAAATTCATTACTCGTTTGCGGTCATAACCCATATTGTTCATCTTGTTTTAAAACAGTGTATGCTTCAGAATGCCCTTTATGTATAAAAATAAATATTTAACTTTTTTTACCAGGTTAAATATTTCTTATAAATCCAACTCTATCAGTAAAGTCAAATATGCATTTTTTGCATCAGGGTTGTCAGACCTCGTTATAAAGTTTATGACATCACACTCCTTTATTTCTAAAGGTTGAGGAAAAACTACACAACTACAACCTTCTTCTTTCTTTTTTACTATGGAGTAGTCAGCTTGTTCAACTCCATTTATGACTATATTAACTTTTACCTCTTCTTTTAGAGTATCAATACCTTTAACAGCCATTAAAGAACCTCTTATAATTCTACCCGGAGCTGACATGCAATAACCTCCTAATCCGTGAGATCTTCCGTTGCTGCCATTACCAAAAGAAAACTCATAATTACCGTCTGTTAATGCGCCTTGTTCTTCGGCACACACGCTTATAATTGGTTTAGGACTTTGTTTTTTATCCACGTAGGATTTTGTTGCTAAATCTTTTTCTTCTACAGGTTCCTTAGAATTTTTTAAAGAAAAATAACCTAGGAGGTTTATGTTAGCAGCCGCAGTAAAACTACCATCAGGATTTTTTACTATAGCCCCGCCATTGTCAACATAATTTTTATTAGCAGCAGCATCACGGTCTATAGGATTTGGTAAGCCAATAATCGAGTTACCACGCATATTTATATTATCATCAATTGAAAAGGAACCATCTTGGTTTTTTGTTAAAGCCTTATCTCCCGCAGTGGCCAACTCAACAACAGTACGTAAAACTTATTTGCAACTTGTTGGTTTTCTATAGGCGTTCCAGCGTTGATAATTCTTCTCCCGCCCATAGAAATGTCGCTACTCGCTAAATAATAACCTTCAGCTCTATAAACAAAAGCTCGGTTAACATCAACATAATTTTTAGTTGCAACATCTTGAGGTTCTGCAGGTTCTATAACATCCGTTAAAGTATATCCTCGCATATTTATATTCGCAACAGCAGAAAAGCTATTATCAGGATTTTTTCTGATAGCCCCATCATTATCAACGTAAAACTTATTAACAGCTTCATTCGGCTCCTCTGGTTCGGGTATGTTTCTTATTTTATTGAAACCCATGTTTAGATATCCTGTCATATGATATCCTCCATTTTCATCTAACAACCCAGAGTTACCATCAACATAACTCTTAGTGGCAACATCCTGAGGATTTACTGGATTACTAACCCTAGTTAGCGTGTTACCATTCATATTTATTGAATCGGTAACGCTAGTTGTTCCATCTTTACGTAAAAAATTATTATTTATGTAAGCGAGTGACACACCATCACCGCTCGTTTTAACCTCATCCATTCTCCCAAATTTATCAACAGGCATTTTTATATTGCTAAAAAAGTTTATTTAAAATATTTTGGAATTTATTACCTAAACCCAGTTCTTTAAGGATGTATAAGCATAAATGACCGCAAAATACTTGCCCCGCTTGTTGTAATTGATCGGTATTGTAATGCAATGGACTTTTTAAATAATCTCTAACTTCATTAGGTGGTTGAATACCATAACTGTCAAAATAGATTTTAGTCTTACCATTCTTATACCAGGCGACCCAAAGTGTGCCAGGTCCACTAATGTCATCAAGATTTAATATACCGCATTCTTTGTTTTTTACTTTCTTAGGCAGGGCAGCTCTAAAAAATACTCCCCTAAAGTTTTTTATCTTTAATTTACTCGCCGCATCCTCAAGCTCGAAATTGCTTAAAGGTTTGTTTGGTAAAATTATGTTATCGATTAAAATATGTGGCATTTTTTATATGTTAAATATTTTCGATAGCACTATTATCAACCCACGAATTAAACTCATCGGGGTAACCTTTCCACTTTACGAGAGATTTCTTTTTTCCTCTTTTAATAACCTTTTCTATCCTGTACAGCTCCTGTCTCATTTTTTGCAGTTCTAACTCATAAAATGTTCCTTTTATTTCCTCTCCATTTAAGTCTTTAATTTTATATGTTATGGGAGATGTATGTTTTACTTCTGAAACTGTAAAAATCTCTTCTGTCCATCTTGTGGTATAACCTTTTTCAAAGGTCTTTTTCTTTTTACTTATCCTTACTTTGTCTCCAACAGAAAACTTTGGCTCGATATCTTCTCTTACTTGATCATAATCGGGATACAATGTTCTCCAAACTTTATTTTCATTCTTCTTTTTACTTGCTTCAACTGGTGTCATCTTAATAGAAGAATGCCTCGTGTTGTTATATTCTTTAACGAGGTCTTGTAATACATCGATATAAACACTCGTTGAGTGAGCAGAAAAATATTTCCACATTTTTTCTTTCATTGTTCTATTCCATCTCTCAACAACGCTGGATTTTTCCTCGTTTTCAGTAGAATATAATTCAACTAAGTCTTTAACTTCTTTTTCTCAGGCTTTCTTTCCTTAAAGATGCTCTTTAATGCAACAGAAACAGATTTTCCAGTTTTATCTTTTAATGGTATTAGCCATCCATACTTTGAAAAGATATCAATGACGGCAAGAAGATATTTTACACCGCGATTAAGTTTAGAAAATGCTTGCATATCTACTAAATCCGCAGCCCATATCCTATCAATACCATTTACTCTAACTCTTCTTTTCTTAAATTTTCTTTTAACGGGTTTGTGTAATTCTTCCGATAAATTTAACATGTCGAAATTTTTTTTTTAACTCCCATTCCAAATTTAGCTTTTGTTCCAATTAATGAAGAAACTAATCCCCGTTCCATTCTTTCCCTAATCGTTGGATTATAGATACCCTTTAACTCTTTAAGCATATTACGATCACAAACAGCATTTCTTGTAGCCGTATCATCATGTTTAGCGTAGCAAATATCATGATGATATGCTGCTTTGTCAACACGATTAATAGGTTTTGACCATTTTTTAGGTGTTAAATCAGGATTGAGTCTTTTCTTTAATTTTGTACCCGGCCCCGTAAAATTATGACCTGGTAAGTGCATTTCAAATGGTAAATTATTAATTGCTTTGTTTAACAACGATCCGCCTTTTTGTTTCTTAATAAATTGTGTTTTAGTTGTCCCGCATTCAGCACACCTACCACGTTTCATATTTCTTCCATTTTTGCTTACAACATAATTTATATCAGTTGTGTCTGTTTGTTTTCTACATTTAACGCAATACATTTTATATTAATAATTTTAATTTAATATAAAATGGACATTGTAAACTTATCGTGGAATGAACCGATGACAAAAAGATTTAACCATGCATTTTTACCCAAAAGCATTAGAGGAGTTATCGTGGGTAAATCTGGATGTGGAAAAACGACTCTTACTTAATTTACTTTTAAGACCAGATTGGTTAGATTACGATAATCTTTCCATTTTTGGAAAAAGTTTATTTCAACCGGAATATAGGATACTTAAAAAAGCGTTCGAAGAAAAAATACCAAAAGAACTTATCCTGCGGTTGTTTAATATTAAAGATGAAATACAAGATACAAATATTTCTCCGACGGCTTTAGTAGAGGAATGGGCAAAAACGATTAAAAAGAAATCGGATATAAATTGTCAGTTTTTCGAAAATGCTAGCGACGTTCCAGATCCTAGACATTTAAACTCTGAAAATAAAAACCTAATGATATTCGATGATTTACTTTTAGAAAAACAAAGCAAATGCGAATGTTATTACGTACGAGGAAGACATAGTAATATCGATTGCTTTTACTTGGCGCAAAATTATTTCAGATTACCTCGGCAAACGATTAGAGAAAATGCCAATTTTATTTGTCTATTCAAACAAGATTTAAAAAATATTAATCATATTTACGGAGATCATGTTGGAGATGATATGCCTAAAGAAGAATTTCGCCAATTTTGTAAAAAAGCTTGGGAAAAACCTCATGGATTCATAGTCATTGATTTAAGCAACAACAAAGATAATGGTAAGCAGAGAATTGGATTTGATAACTTTTATATACCTATGTCGGTATAAATTTTAAAAAATTAAGATAAATTAAGAAGAGAAACACTTATTGTCTAGAATGGCGAAACATATTTTTAAAAAAATAACTATTTTAGAAACTGATAATAATACAAATTTAAGTGCAAATGAGATTTTGCTTTCAACTAAAGATAAATCGAGTAAAATACAAGAAAAATTCGAAGATGCAACAGTAAGGTATTTAAGAAAAACAGTTAATCATTTAAATCTAAGAAACGAGTTTAGATCTTACGCTAAAAGTTTTAAAGGTATGGATGAAAAAAATGTATGTACTTTTTTTCTACAAGAGCATCTTTCGGAATTGCTTTCTAATGTAATCAGGTGTGGAAAGATTTTTGAGACAGAAGAGGAAGATAAAACTAATAGAAAACATAGAAAACAAAAAAAAGAGATGATTAAATATGCAGATAAAATAAGAGAAATAAAATATTTTTTTGATGATGACTTTAAAAAATCTTGTAATGGTAAACTATGTTTTTATTATTATGAAAATGATTATTAAAAAAATATATATATATCTTACACCAAAGATATATTTTTATAAATAATATATTAGTAAATTAAAAGATGGAAGAACTTTTAGAGAAAATCGTTAAAAACACCGACCACAAAACATCATTTCAAATTATAGTAAGCAGCAACAAAACGAGTTTTAACACTAGATTTACTCCACCGCTTCAATTAGAAAAGGATAAAGAATATGAAGTAGCGTTGGTTAATCTCGAAACTTACTACTCTTTCCCAAATATCGATTCTAGAAATGATGCTCTCGTTTATTCTCCTGACAATGGTACTTCATGGGAGAAAATAAAAATACCTGAAGGAAGTTATGACCTCGTTGATATCAATGGTTTTATTCAGCAAGAAATGAGGAAAAAAGGTCATTATGACGCAGTTAACGAAGAATATTATATTAATATCTCTGCAAACACTAATACCCTCAAGTCTGTTCTTACTCTCGAAAATGGTTATCAAGTTGATTTTAATCAGCCAACTTCTATCAGTAAAGTATTAGGATTTACTCACGCTAAATATGTGCAGGGATTTCACGAATCAGAAAATGTAGTAAACATTCTTAGTATTAATAGTTTACTCGTTAATATCGATATCATCTCTGGAAGTTATGTTAATGGTTCAACTAAAAACACTATTTATTCTTTTTTCCCAAATGTTTCCCCAGGGTATGAAATAATAGAGAATCCGGTAAATCTAGTTTATCTACCATTAACATCAGATAAAATAGATAATCTTAATGTATCAATTACTGACCAAGATGGAAATTCGCTAAATCTTAGAGGAGAAAATTTATCAATCAGATTACATATAAGAGAAGCGAGATAAATAGAAAATGACGGAATATACTACAGTAAAATTAAATATATCGGATGGGCAAAAAGAGAAACTTAAACACGCTTTGAAAAACAAATGTCCGGTAAGTATTCGTTTAAATCATAGCGATTTAGAAGGTAATGATATTTTGGCTATAACTCAAAGTCAGGCAAAGAAAATAGCAAAAGCTTATGGATCTGGAAGAGGAACCACGATTAAAATGACACAAAAACAGCTTAAACATAACATGAAAGTAGAAGGCGGCTTCCTTGGAATGTTAGCAGGATTAGCATCATCAGTTTTACCTACATTAGCAAGAACCGTTTTACCGGCTTTAGGTGTTGGTGCTTTATCCGGCTTAGCGTCATCGGGCGTACAGAAAGCAATGGGATCGGGTCTTTACCTTAAAAAAGGTGGATGTGTTTGCCAAGTAGAAACTGACGGAAAAGGTCTTTACCTCGGGCCAGCTAAAGGTAAAGGATTATGCTCTGTCGGCGATGGATTGTATTTAAAACAAGGAGGAAAGTTTTATGATGGAAAAGGACTTCTTTTAGGTCCTAATAGTCCATTTGCTAATATTCCTATATTAGGAGCAATATTATAAATAAAAAGATATGAACGTTTATAAATTCGGAGTTAAGCCTAAAATAGTACAACCAAAAACGATTTTTTGGAAACCGTTTAAAGTTAAGCATCCTCCTAAAAAGGTTAATCCTGTTCTTTGGGAAATCTTTGCTCAACAACCCTTAATACTAAAACCAGGTGAAACAAAGTCAATGACATTAGGTTTTGGCTTTTTAATGAGTAGGGGTGTTGTTTTAACCTCTTTGTCTTATAATTTAAAATTAAAGCACTTAAGTTTATCGAATGAAGTTATTCTTAATGATACTGAGGATATTGTCATTACTATTACGAACAACTCGAGTAATTTACTAAGAATTGAGGAGGGTGAGTTTTTGTGTCACGTTTGCTACACGCTTTAAAAAAAATATCTCTCTAATTAAAAATGGAGATGAAAGAAAAGATATATCCGAGCTTATCAAATGAACGTATGACACCAAATGCACCTTTAATGAATGATGACAATGGACATTCATACCGTTTAAAAGAGATATCAGAAGTTCAGTCTTTCCTTGAAAGTGAAGTTCAACAAAGAGAATCTCTTGCAAAAAAATATTTTAGAACTGCTAATATAGTAGACAACATCGATACAGTTTTAATTACTGTGACAATGGTAAGCGGTGCTGGAGGAATTGGTTTGCTGTCAACCGTAGTTGCGATACCCGTGGTAATTGCATCAGAAGCTTCAGCCCTTGTTACCGGTTTAGCTTCTATAATTGGCAAATATGCTGTAAGAACCACAAGAAGTAAAGGTGAAAAACACCAGAAGATAAAAATGATTGCTGATACCAAACTTGACACAATATCCACGCATATATTAAAAGCATTACTCGACAATCATATATCCGATGATGAATTTAAGTTAATTATGGAGGAATTGGATAAATACAAAACCATGAAGAATGAGATAAGATCTAAGTTTAAAAAGAAGATAGCTGCTGAAAACGAAGAAACATTAATTGAGAAAGGGAGGCAAGAAGCGCGTGAGTCCTTTCGGAAGCTCGTTGAGAAAAATCATACCACGGATTAAATGTCCTAAATTTAAATTGTCGTGTTCACTCGAATTAACAACGTAAACTATGTTTAAAATAGCGATTAAAACTAATACGTAATATAACATTATATTACGTATTAAAAATGTCGTTTTTAAAGATATCTGATCCTGTGAAAAGGGATGAATTTGTAAAAGACTTTCTTGAAACAAGAAAAAGAATTAGGGATAGTCAACTTGCAGAGAGAACGGGTGAAATCGAATTACAAACGGGGCTTTCAAAATTTTTTAAACCCATTACAGAAACGCAAAAAGCTTCAACAAAGGAGATTACAGAAGGACTTAAACCTATTAAAGAGGGGATTGAAAAGTTGCCTAAAGAGTTACCTCAACAACAATTAATTCCTGAAGAGGAAGAGGAACTTACAACCTTAGATAGACAATATAATACATTTAAAAAAGAATATGGAAAAGATATCGATACAACATTTGGTATTAAAAGGAAAGGTAATAATTATTATATAGGTAATACAATGGTTGATTACGATGGTGATAATATTTTGATTGGTGCAGAAAGTTATAAACCAACAGACGGATTATGGGAACTTATTATGTCTAAATATCAAAAAAAATATGATAAAGCTAATCTTTATAATTATGAACAAATATTAAAGCAAACTAATGTTATTTATCATGGTAATGATCCAAACAACCGCCCTAGAAGCAGTGGTGGAATCAAATACAATGTTTTTATTAGTCCTCTTTATGATAAAATCAAAGCAGAAAGAGAAGGAAAAACTGGAGAAGGAATTACCATTATCCCATCCGATCCAAATGCATTATTAGAAAGATTAGACCTTTTAATGGCAAGTAAAGAAGCGGGCAATACAGGAGTAAAAAATGAGTTAGTAAGTATATGTGATGAATTAAAAAGACAGGGTATATTTGACTCAAGGAGTTATAAAAATTTAATGTCTCTATTATAAAATGATTACATCACAAAAAAGAGGATTTAAAAGAAACTATTCTTACGGTGGTGCTGGAATCTTTGATAGCATGGTTAATTTTTTAACGAGACTCTTTACGAGTAGTGCAGCTAAACAAATTGCATCTTCTGCTCTTGATGTTGGTAAAAGTGTTGCTAAGGAAGGAGCGAAGAAGGCATTAGAAGTTGGAAAGAGTGCCGCTGTTGATGCGGGAAAAAGGTTAGTTGAAAAGGCTTTAACACCAAAATCTAAAAAGATTTTAGAAAAATATACTCCAAAGCCAACAACAACTCAACCTGCATCACAAAATCTTAACACCTTAATAGATGGTAGCGCCATTGCTATACAAGATTTAATTAAGGAATTAAATAGTGGTTCTGGAATTAAGACAATTTAAGATATCAACTCAATTATAATTTTAATTTAAAAAATTATAATTGCATATATAAAATGGACATATTAGGTATTAAAGCACCAATTATGAAAGATGATAGTATTGATGAGTATGAATATCATGAGTATGAACCTATTACAGGAACTAATCTAAACAACCCAGGAGGAGATATAAGAATTAATATCGAAACTCAAGATATTTTTTATCATCCTTCCGAGTCTTACTTACAAATCATAGGAGAATTAGTAAAAAATGATGGAACAGTTTATGGAGCGGTTAATGAGGTCACATTAACAAATAATGGCTTGATGCATCTGTTTAAAAATATCAAATACCAACTTAGCGGACAAGAGATAGAATCCATTAATTACCCCGGACAGACTACAACAATGCTCGGGCTGTTAAAATATCCTGATGACTTTTCTAAATCACAAGGGTTAAACCAACTGTGGTATAAGGATACCGGAGCCAATGCAGACAGTGCTTCTAATGTTGGTTTTTCAGTAAGAAAACAGTATATTTTTAGTTCTAATCCAGTCGGAACCTTTAGTTTTAGGATCCCTTTAAAACATATATTTGGTTTTTGTGAAGATTACACCAAAGTTCTATATGGTATGAAACAAACTTTAACCTTAACAAGAAATGGTGATAATGATGCAATTTTTAAAAGCAATGCTGTAGATGGTGGAGGTAATCCTGTTGTTGTTAACGGTAGAGTTAATTTACTGAAAGTATCTTGGTTTATGCCACATGTGGAGCCGGAAATTGGTAATAAGCTGGAACTTTCCAGATTTATCGAGAAGAAAGAAAAATTTCCAGTTGGGTATAGAATGATACAAAGTGACTCTATTGCAGTTCCACAGGCTTCAACAGGCTTTGCTTGGAGGCTATCATCCAAATCATCTCCTGAGGTGCCACGTTTTTTAATTATCGGTTTTCAAACTGGTAAAAGTGGTGATCAAGAACAAAACCCATCTATATTTGACAACTTAAATGTTAAAAATATTTATGTAATGCTTGGCTCAAGAAAATATCCAGCTTATGATTTCGATATAAATTTTCGTGCTAATCAGATTAGTAGAATATATAGCGAAGCTGCTTTGTTTAGAAAGAAGTTCTTTAACATGGATGAATTAGTATCAAACCCTAATATTACTCCTTCAGATTATAAAACTCTCTTTCCTTTGTTTGTGTTTGACGTATCGAAGCAAAGCGAAAAGTTAAAGTATTCCGTAACTGATATTCATATTAAAACAACATTTACTGCAAATCCTCCTGCAAATACTGTAGCATATGCGGTTTTACTTAGTCATAGGTTGATTAACTTCCAGAGTGACGGAAATAAAATGAGTGTAGTATATTAAGTAATTTTTCTCAATATATAAAATGATAAAGGCTGTTGATTTAAAAAAGATTTTAAAAGATAATGGTATAAAGTTTTACTCTTACTGGACTAAAAAGAAATTAGCCGATGTAGTAAAAGAGCATGGGCTATATCCTGAAGAGGAAATTAAAACACAGAAGAAGAAAAGAGAAAGAACTAAAAATAATGAGTTAATAAATTATGATCGATTAAAGACGATTTTAAAAAATCCGAGACAGGTTACTTTAGAGGATGTTGAAACGGGGGAAAGCATAACTTTTCCATCAATTTACAAAGCGGGTAAATTTATAGATAAATCTCCTCAAACGATCGGAAACTGGAATGGAAGAGTTTGGAACGATAAATATAAAATAAGCATTCAATAATCTTATTATGAAGAGAAAATTCATAATAAGATGAGTTAAAGAATTTAGTTTTTATAAAAAAAAACATGAGTTCCATATTTAGAAATATCGGAAGATTAAGTAGAGCAATAATTCCAGAAGGTGTTAGACGGGGGATAACCGATTTTACTAATTGGTTGACTGGTAGTGTCAGAGAGGAGCAGGTTCCTCAAGTTTCAGATGAAATCACTTCTAATTTGAGGCGGCATTATCCGAGAAGATATCAACGTCCGCCACCACCATCAGAGGGACCGCCACCTGTTAGAGAACCACCGCAACCATGGAGACCACCGCAACCATTAGAAGTAATAGAAGGCAGGTCTTCATTAAATGATTGGGCAAGGCAATATAAGATTAAAGGGGCTGATGATACAACTCCTAACAGGTTTTTAATGCGAGCTAAGCAATATATAGTAAATATTTTAAGGAATAAAAAAGGAATTAAAGTAAAGATGGTTCTAAAATGTTTAATGGTTAAAGATAGTGATGATATAACGGTACCACCAGTACCAGCACAGTTCTCTTCTGATATTAACTTAATTAACTTAGAAGGAACCGATGTGGGTGAGTTATATGATACTATGGCTGAAAGAATCATAGAAAACTTAGAAGCCTTCGTTAGAGGAGGTAGTGGTTGGTCAGTTTACAGCATAGTTCATTTAAAGTTGCATACTGCTATTTACGATCCTCTAAGAGCTTTAGGTTATATTCCTCTTCCTAAATGGATTGCTGATAAAAAAAGCTTGTATTAATATGAAGAATGATGACAACCAATGTTTTAAGTGGCCTATCTTAAGATCGTTAAATCCAAAAGATATTCATCCGGAAAGAATCGATAACGATTTAAGATCGAAGGAAAATAATTTAAATATGAAAGGAATAGATTATCCTGTCACGATTGATGCTATTAGTAAATTCGAGAAACAAAATCCAAACATCAGCGTTAATGTTTTTTCGTATAATGATCAGGAAATTTTTTATCCGCTAAGAATCACAGATGAAGAAAAAGAACATCATGTAGATTTACTCTATGTTAAAGATGGAAACAATAGTCACTATGCTCTTATAAAAAGCTTTAGTCGTTTAATGTCAAGACAATTATCTAACCATGACGGTAAAAAGTATTTCTGTAAGAGATGCATAAATTCATTCGGAAGGAAAGACCTTTTAGAGAATCATAAAAAATATTGTGGTAAGCATGATCCTGTTAATTTAAAAATGCCTGATCCGGGTACTATATTACAATTTATAAATCATAGTAGAAAGATTAAGGTACCTTTTACTATAACTGGTGATTTCGAATGTATATTAGAGCCAATAGAAGAAAAATCGAGAGAAACCGTAAAAACCCAAAGACATATCCCATGCAGTTTTTGGTATGTAATAAAGTGTTTTGATGATAAAGTTTGCCAGCCTATATTAAGAGAATATGTTGGAAAAGATGTGGAAGAAGTCTTTGTGGATATGCTGATTAAAGATGTTAAAAAGATACATCAAGAGTTTTATCAAAAGCCGGTTCCGATTAAGATAACAGAAGAGGAAGAAAGAGAACATAAAAGGAAGACTAGGTGTTGGATATGTGATGAAAAATTTAACCATAAAAATTATAAAGTAAGAGATCATTGTCACTTTACAGGTAAATATAGAGGAGCCGCTCATAATGAGTGTAATCTTAATGCTCGAACTCCTAACTTTACTCCCGTTTATTTCCATAATCTAAGTGGTTATGATAGTCATCTATTTATAAAGAATCTTAGTAAAGCTGGAGGTCATATTGATTGTATCCCTAACAATGAGGAAAAGTATATTAGCTTTAGTAAACATATTTACTTTGGTAAGAATATAACACACGCAATTAGGTTCATTGATACTTTTAAGTTCATGGCTAGTAGTTTAGATTAGCTTTCTAGCTTTTTAAATGATGAGCAGTTAAGTATCACCTCCAGATACTTTACTAAAGAACAATTACCTTTAGTAAGAAGAAAAGGGGTTTTCCCGTATGATTATTTAGATTCTTTCGAAAGGTTAGAAGAAACCTGTTTACCTCCAAAAGAAGCATTCTATTCGAGCTTAAACAAAGAACATATTAATGATGAAGATTATGCTCATGCAGTAAACGTATGGAACACTTTTAACATGAAAACGTTTAAGGAGTATTTAAGTTTATACAACAAGATAGATGTTTTGCTATTAGCTGATGTCTTTGAGAACTTTAGGGATGTTTGTTATGAACACTATGACTTAGATCCTTGTTGGTACTACACTATTCCTGGGTTGGGGTTTGATGCTATGCTTAAGATAACTGGTATTGAACTCGAACTTTTATCTGACCCTGATATGCTTTTAATGTTTGAAGAGGGATCCAGAGGTGGTATATCAATGCCTAGTAAAAGGTATTCTAAGGCTAATAACAAATATATGAGTGATGAGTATGGTCCAAATGAACCTTCTATATATTTAATATATATATATGCAAACAGTCTTTATCCTTCGGCTATGAGTCATATGTTACCTGTTCGTGGTTTTAAATGGATGACTGAAGAGGAGTTGTCTCATTGGGAGGATATACCGTGTCTTCTAGAGGTTGATTTAGAATATCCTAAAGAATTGCATGATTTACATAACGACTTTCCTTTAGCTCCTGAAAGATTAAAAATAGGAAAGGTGGAGAAGCTAGTTCCTAATTTGTCAGATAAAGAAAACTATGTTCTGCATTATAAGGTTTTAAAGACATACTTAGATCTAGGTTTAAAGCTTAAAAAGATACATAGGGGAATTAGGTTAGAAGAGAGTGATGATATTAAGAAGTACATCGACTTAAACATCAAGCTAAGAAAGAATGCAAAGAATGAGTTTGAGAAGAACTTCTTTAAGCTGATGATGAATTCTGTGTATGGTAAGACTATGGAAAACGTGAGAAAAAGAGTTGATGTTCAGTTGGTTAATAAAACTACTAGTTTCCGTTATAAAAAACTTGTGGCCAAACCTAACTATCATCATACTACTATATTCGATAAAAATCTGTCTGCTGTTCATATGAAAAAACTAGTGTACTGTATAACAAACCGGTTTACTTAGGTGTAAGTATATTAGATATCAGTAAAATACGCATGTATAATACTCTTTATAACCATTTTAAAGTAAAGTATGGAGACAAAGTAAGGATGTGCTATACTGATACAGATTTCATTCTCGAAATAGAAACTGATGATTTATATAAAGATATAGCTCTTGTTGCTGATGATATGTATGATATGAGTGGTTATCCAGTAGAGCATGAGTTGTATAGTGCTAAGAACAAAAAGGTGTTGGGAATGTTTAAAGATGAGTTAAATGGAGATATTATGACTGAGTGTGTTTGCTTAAGACCGAAATCATATGCTTATAAAAAAAATACCTATAAAAAGAGATGAAAAAGGTAAATTAATATACGAGGGTAGCGAAGAAGATCGAAGATGTAAAGGAGTGAAGAAGTCTGTTATCAAAAGCGAACTTAACTTAGAGAATTATAAAGACTGTTTGTTTAAAGAAGAAGATCAATATAGAACCATGAGTATAATAAGAAGTCATGGACATAAAATGTATACTGAAAAGGTAAACAAGAAAGCATTATGTTTTGCTGATGATAAGAGATACATATTAGAGGATAAGATAAATACTCTAGCTTAGGGTCATCATAGGATTGAACAACAGCCAAAAACAAATTAAAAACATAAAATATATAACCCTTTGTTGGGTTATATATTTATTTGTTGTATCTTGCGGAATTGGATAAATGTTTAAAGCTGACTTTTTTAGCTTGTGATTTCACAGGTTGTGTATTTGTTTGAGTAACATTTGCTGAGTTCATTTGATCAATTAGAATATTCTTTTGAAATCCCATTTTCACAATATATCCTGTTTTCATATGTAAAATTTTTCATTTTTTTTATATTGTAATTCGTTATATTATGATTGCCTGAGACAATTGACTGATGGCGTGAGATATTATGGTATGAAAACATTACATTCTGAGAACATTGATTGAAGTTGGGGTCAGTCGGAGGCGTGGGGAAGTGGGATATTGAGATGATGATGTGTGTGTGTGTGGGAATGGGAGCGGGGAAGAAATGCCCTCCGCCCCACAGCCAGGGTGGCTCTGCGGCTTGCGGCACTGCGGCTTGCGGGGTGGATGCAGCTTTGCTTGGTTAGCGAAAAAATAATTTTTTTTGGAAAAGTTGAAGTTAAGGAAGATGATAGGAGAAAGGAGGTTGTTAGTTGACATTACAATTTTCTTACTGCTACCTTGGGGAGTAAGAAAATTAAATTTTGGGAAGGGGATGATGTGTGTGGTTGATTTTTGACTTGGAAAATGTGGGGTGATTTGGAGGGGTTCGTGGATAAATTAAGCACACTGTCCATTAACTGTCATTATTCCATCTACTGGTGTAACATATATTATGAAACACCCTGTAAAGTCCCCAAGGAAGACTGCATATTTCTGCACAATGTGAACTAATCTGTACCGTCACAATAGCCTATACGTATAGAGCCCATGGCTTTTATAAATCAACGTATTTCTTAATTGGGGAAAAAAATCATAGTAATAAAATATTCAGGCTTTTTTCGTGCTTTTCGGGTAGTTTATCGGGAAATATTCAGTAGTTTATCTGGAAATAGTGGATTACGGTTTGCTAATTTCACCGTTTCGACCAGCGAATTTATAGATTGATAAACACGCTGGTGCGGAAATACCGACAGCTCCCCTGTACCTCGCAAGTCCCAACGAAAAAAGGTTCAGAAGCATGAAATAGATAAATATTTGGGTTTTTAACGTGAAAGATCGAAATTTATTTCATCTCGTGAACATCGTAAGGTAATATTTTCACTCGTGGCTGCGTCCCTCGTGAAAACATTAACCGGATGATGTTCACTTGATAAAACAAATTTCGATCTTTCACCGAAAAAAAAAAATTCTCTATATATTCTATCTTTTCAGCCACACTAACTCCTTTCAAATGTGAGAATAAGATCCCTAATTGTCGAGAGTTTGACGGCGGTAATTTGTGTACAGACGTTTCCTATTTCTCGTGGGCAAGAGAAAACTGTTATGCATACTGTGGATTCCATCCTTGTGAAGGTAAGCAATATATATTCTTTTTGATATATACTAAACTGATGGAGAAACGTTTAGTACATATTTTATGCGATAACTATTGAACCGTGCATGAAAAAATACAAGTACAAATCTACAAATACTAGTCATATTGTGATGAATTGTGATCATTTGTTGAAAAAAAAGATAGTATGTCTAGAACTTAACCAACTACTGAATCAGACAATTGAATAGAGGATTTTTTTTTTTTGTGAAAGATCGAAATTTATTTTATCGAGTGAACATCATCGGTAATATTTTCACGAGTGGCGCAGCCTCAAGTGAAAATATTTCCGTATGATGTTCGTGAGGACGGTGCAGTTACGGAATTTGGCCGAGTTGTGACGAATGCCCTGTACTCGATATAAAACAACAGTTTAGTGATATATTTGTTCTCTTATTTCAGGTACAACTCAACCTATGTCCTAACCGGTGAATCATCCATCAGTTTACATGTACATGTTTCTTTGGTTAACCCTTCATCAAATGGCACAATTTTAGACTTGTCCAAATTGAAAGCATTTGCAGACGACATAATAGATGTAACTCAAAAATCGGTTTTTATTATTATATTTTATTTCATTTTTAAAAGGGTCTAAAACATTGTGGAGAAAGGACAAAATGGTGGTTACTAGCATTTTCTCTTTTTTCCACCATGTTTTCAAACGCGTTCATTTTAATTGTCATCAAAATCGGGACTTTTTCGTAAAGGATAGAAACACAGTAAACGTTTTCATTATCTCAGGCGCAGTGTCGTAAAACTCTTTTCACAGAGCATGGCTCAAATGTTTTCACGGCCACAATAAAAATACAGTACTCTTAAAAGAAACTGTTTGAAAAGGAGAAGTGGAGGTAAACAGCGCTTCTCCACCTCCCCCATTGTTTTTGTCCCCTTTACAATTTACGAATTTCAGCATCTGAACCACACTGAATCTATCGTCAACATATTCGTGTACTTTCTACACGAGTCTAATTCGACCTTGTTGTCTGGTGTACAGTTAACCTTTGGTTGCATTATAATCACATTTGTCTTCTCTTATAGGACTAAATATATGAGTCATGCGCTGTGAAAAGGGGGTTTAATGTACCTGCAAAATGTAGGTCAGCCTGCGCAGTCCACACAGGCTGGCCTGTGTCGAAACTTTGTTTTTTGGTAATTTTCCTGCATTGCCAAGGACTATTCTAGCTCATTATTCAGTCAGTTTTTAGATATGGGAATTTTATTGGGTTCGATCCCCGGCTCGGCCAATTTCTTTCCGAGGATTGATGATAGTCATTGCGACAGGATTCATTCCTCTCTTACCACTGACCATTGTTTCGACAATGGCTATGTGGGCAAGCAGCCAGTGGCTTGGAAAGAATATTGTGCGAAGTAATGGTAAAAAGAAACCACAGGAAAGCATGGATAGGTACACTGGCCGCCGCGATATAACTGAAATAATGTTGAAAACGGCGTTAAACACCATGCAATCAATCAGTGAATCATGAATTTTACTGATTTATAATTATATGATGACTTGCTTTGTATAATGAATCACGGAGATGCATTAAAGACAGCCATCACCCTTTGCCAAAGCTGACTTACTTGTGTCTTCTCTTGTGGTACTTAATATACTTACTCCACTGTAAATATTGTCTTTTGGATCATAGTTTTGAACCAAGCCCCAGATGGTGTTGTTTCAAGATCAGGGGTACCTTTCACTAAAGTGCGTACGCGCGAACTTTGCGTACGCAGTTTAGATAAGCAAGCATTAATCTGAAAACAAGTTTCACAGAACTGCATAACTTTCCAGTTACAGTAAAGATTTGGATATGTGTATATATATACAATCCCCCAAAACAATGCGTAAATCTACGCAGTTTAGTGAAAGCTACCCCAGGGCTCGTATTTACTAGCCATTCTAAATTGCATTCTTGGTCTATTCCTCCATTTAGATAGTAACACAACTTCCGATTGGCTAAACCATTTTGTTTAGCTAACCAAATTTGCTTTACCTTGAAATTATGAAAATGCTTTTAGGATAATACTAAGAATGCTTATTAAAAATGGTGGGTAAATACAGAGCTAGCTTACACAGCACCTGTAGCTTTATCATGATATGAACTGTCCCTAAAAGCTTCTCACGTCGTCGATGATAGTGTAAAGAAAATCAAAAATACAAAATTTGATTGTCCCCCGTGGTTGTCCCATTTATTGACACAGCTGAAGTATTATTGGAAAAAACTCGTTTAATTTTATATAATATAAATATGCAATGTATTTCTTTTTCTTCTACATTTACTACAGTGTATTTCAATATATCGTCGCATTATTCTAATAATGTCCTAACTGTCATTTGGATATTTTCGAGAAAATTGGCTCCAAAGTTTCTGAGGGTTGTAAAATCATCAATTATCATTCGATTTATATCAGAGACACACCATTTAGTTTCTTTTGATCTTAATTTTCTTTTAATATGGCACAATCTTAGAAAGAAAACTCATGTATTTTTATTTATTTGAAGGTTTCGGTTTGGAGACAGAACAAAGTAGTTAAGAAATTGCATTTTATTTTAGTATTATATTGTGATTATGTGAAATAGAACAGTACATTGTCAGAAACTCCATGCACATTGCTGGCATTTGATTGAATTTCTTCAATCTCCAACACTTGGAGGTGGGTGCGGTAGGGGAGTTATACACTTATTTCAATTATTACTCCATATTTATGCCCTTACATCACAATGCAGCAGAAAATGTCGACCTATTTAGAAAAACAGTTACCACAAAAAAAAAAGAAAACGTATACTGATCAACAGTTTTTCTAACTCATTATAGAGACCATCCATTTTAAATCGACTTAGAATTTAAACAACAAAGCCGAAATTCATCATTTTAAAGCATTGTAACAGAAAAGAAAACATATTCTACCTCAGTCAGCGTCTACCTTTAGGCAAGAGTGCAAGTTATGTATGAAACAATTTAATCAAAGCTTAGACTTTCGACTACGGACTTTGAGAGCACTGCAGAAAGCGAAGCCATTGCTAGTCAAGGCAATGGCTTTTCTTTCCAGTGCATTTTCCCAGACAATAGTTTTGACTGGAGCGGAGCGGAAGAAAGAGCAGAACAGAGTGTGAGTACAAATAAACGTTGCTCTCCTAAGTTTTATAACTGTGCATGTAATAACTGACCCTTCTATGTAAAGCCTGAACTATGCAGACCTATTTTTAGAATACATCATTGTAACCAATATCAAACGTTGTTCCTACTCCTTTTATTTAAAGGGCCTTTCAGTAGATACCGATAAAACTCTTGGACTGGGTGTTCTACATAAGCCTAGTTGTTGTCCACTTGCTTACATTGACCAACAATCTTACACATGTTTTCCGTAAAAACAATATCATCAGCAGGCAGAAATTAAGGCATGAGTTTTTAAATCCTTCATCTTGTGGGCTGAAAATATTGCTGGTTTGTTTAGCAAGGCTGCACGCAGAAATCTAAAAATATGGAAATGAAGAACTTTCACAAAAGACGACATAAAATCGACATGGAAAGGCATACCGGTATTGTGTTAAACTGAGTTTCGAAAAGAGCACATCTTTGAACTGTTCAAAGCCTATTTGAAATCGACTGAAGGTCAAAGCAATCTTTAGCTTCGTTTGAATCACTTCCATGCACGTAGGTGGGGCACTTCTTAATACCTTAATAAAGCTAGGATTGTAAGTGACACCTTAAGGAGTTTTTTTCAATGTGTGAGTAGATTAAGGAAGATCTGGTCTGAGCTTCACTGGGAGCACTGGGTATTTAGTTGGAGTGTCCCTAGGCAAGACACTTTAGAGCCCAAGTGTAGTAGTTGTGAACCAAGGACATTTAAAATCACTATGAATTTGTGATCTGACTACTTGATATGAACGAAATAATGTTGGATCATTAAATAGGTCCTAGACTATATTCTTATTTTCAAAACAAAACTTACTGAAAGAAATTAAGAGTAAAATATGTCTCCAAATATAAGTTACTACAATATGGTGCACAAAAGCCATTTGACCTTTTGGGAAAAAACTATCAAGTTTAAATCAGCTAGAGTTTGTCTAAATGATAGAAAAATAGTAGATGTACAATTAAAGAATACCCACAAGGTTTTTTTAATGGTAGAAATTACATGTTTCCATGCAGTGGTGGCCATGTTTGTTGTGAAAAATTGTGACCGTTGACTGGATATGTTGGAGATAGAACATTACATGATGTATCAGCCATGGTACTTAGGACAAAGTGTTCTTCGTATTGTTCGGGTCATATGACCCTATTTCTCTATTTTGATTGGAAAACTGACTCAGAACATAATGTTTTTGAACAGCTTCTTAAAATAGTGGAGTTAGAACAAGTTAATACTGAAAAACAAGAGCTTATTAAACAAAACTGATTTCATGGGGAAATAGAACTCTTCAAGACGGTTCCAACGACATTAAAATCTCAAAGTTTACAAAAATGTAGTTAGAAAAGTATTATAACAATGCGACGATATGAGCCATGCTCTGTCAAAAGGGGGTTTTATGCATCTCCGTAATGCATGATACCTCACAAGTGTGCACATGATTATGGATCTATAAAATCTATTTTGTCTAACAAACCGACTGAACCATGAGGTATACTGGTCCTTGGCAGAAAAATGGCCGATAGAAAAAAGTTTTGACCATGCGCAGACTGACCTGACTCAATACTTTTTGCAGATGCATTAAACCCTTTTTTCACAGAGCTTGACTCATATACCAAAAAAAAAAAAAAAAAAAAAATTCGTTTAAATATGTAGCATAATGGCATTTACACAAATCAGTAGCGTAGCTGGCCCACATTAAAGTACGTGTTTACCAAATAGTCCCGTATTTTAACGATCCGGAAGATGGAGGCTTTTCAAAACATTGTAAGCAAAGGAAAAAATGCTGCTAAACAGCATTTCACCTTTTCCGACAATATTTTTCTAAACTTTCAAAGATAAATTTCATCATTTGAGCTACACACAACACACACTTATCACCTCCAAAAATTTCAAATTAGACAAGTCTGAAATTTCTTCGTGCTGTGCCAGGTTAGGACTTGAATCCCAGGGAAGGACAGTGTCCTCGGAACTTTTACACAAACGGACAAAAAAGCTGGTAAAATTCACTAGCAGCTAGTAGAAAATCGTTTCCACTTTTTCACATTTCCCCAGACAGTGGTCAGCATTTCGTCAAAGAAACTGGTTGATCTTTTGTTCTGCATAGTTAAAAACTGCAGGCAAAGCTAAATTGTTACGTCACTACATTTGAGCCATGTTCTATGAAAAGGGTGTTAAATGCATATGCAAAGAGTATCGATTCAGGTCAGCCTGCGCGGACTGTGCCGGCTGACCTGGTCCTTACTATTTTTGCTATCGGTAAATTTTCTGCGTGTCAAGGGACATTTCCACCTCCATATTCAGTCGGTCAAAATGGATTTTATAGAACCAGAATTGTGTGATGACTGGCTTGGTATAATGTATGAAGGAGATGCATTAAACCCACTTTTTCCAGAGCACAGCTCATGTTTATGTAAGTGCAAATTTATACATTCTTTTACTCGACCATATTCACCGGTCTTTTTCAACACCGTTTACTCGTCTGACGAGTGTATTACTGCGCCTACACGCACTGCCATCGTTTTCTTGTCCCCAAAAATAAGGAAATTTACCAATCGGCATGTGTCCCGTAGACGGAACCGGAAGTACAACAAATGTGGTATCGTGACTGATCGGAATGAACACTGAGGCTGGATTCGCAAACCATTCTAAATAACATTCTAGGTCTGTTTCGAAATTTTAAAATGTAACACAATTTCTGATTATCTAAACCGTTTGCTTCAGCCAGTCAAAAATTGCGTTACTTCAAACATTGAAATTCTAATTCTTGGGAATGACACTAAAACAGTTTATGGGAATGATTTATTAATACAGGTCTTAATAATCCAGCTTAGAGTCAAATTATTTTTAAAATTACAACTTAGAGTCAGCGGGAATGATAACCAAACTGTACCAATTCGGATTACTAATGAACAGTTCCAAAGCAGTACCGGTACGTTCCCGGGCTCGCCCTGTGTCTATCGCGATACTGTTCAGTAATCCGGATGGCTATTCGTTAAAGGCCCAGTAGCGACTAAAAGTAAACAACGCGGATGTAAAATGCATTTAAATTTAAATCATACAATTTACAAGTACTGAAATTATCGTCAAGATGACAATCTTTTATTGCATGGTCAGAGTAAGTGTTAATAGCTGGCAGAAAAATGATTTTTGATATTGGGTCAAAAAGTAAACAAAAGATAGAGGGACATGACAACTTTAAATCAAATTTAAAAAATCATTTTTCTGCCAGCGACTAACACTTGAACCGTACAATAAATGGTTTGATTTAAAAAAGTAAATGCAAATAACACCCGCACTATTTGCGTTTGGTCGCTACCGGGCTTTTAACCACGAAAGCATGGCGCCCAAACGTGGAAAGGTGGGACGATGCATGAAGTCTGCAAACAGCCACTTATCAATCTGGTCGCGCCGAGTTTTGTCGGTAACCACCGGGAATTGGACCGAAGCGACACCCATAACAGGGACGTTACGATAGAAGTCTGGGTTGTACTACATAATTAAATTTTTTCAAATGCGCTTAAAATAACAATAGCTGCCAAAAGTAAACAAAACGGGTGTTAGGATGCATTTAAATTTCAAACATTCCATTTAAAAGCATGGAAATTATTGTGAAGATGACAATCTGTTATTTTACGGTCGATCCAAGTGTTAGTCGTTGGCAGTGATATTAATTTCAAAACTAGGTTAAATGCTGCCAGGATACTCTATCTTTTGTTTACTTTTTGCCTGATTTTGAATCTCATTTTTCTGTCGGCGACTTACACTTGGACTGATCACACAATCACAGACTGTCATCTTCACAATATTTTCCATACTTTTGGATGGTATGATTTAAATTTAAATACATTTTAATACCTGCGTTGTGTTTTTGCCGCTATTGGGCCTTTAAACCTTTACCACAAAAATCCTCGAGTTTTACCGATCATGAGAAAGACAGTTTTTGAAGTCATTTCAGGTAAAAGAGAAAATACCGGATACCAGCATTTTCTCCTTTTCCTACAATGTTTTCCATCCTTCCAAACTCAAATCTTATTCCACAAGACAAATCTGATTCTTTGTCTGGAAAGCCTTTCAATTTGAACACGTCCAAGATATTGTTGTCGGGTAAAGAGATGTCACGAGGCATCATGGGTATGAGTATAAAAATGCACACACCTTTCAGATGAAAATGTCATGGATTATCAGGGTATAACAATTACTGTCCGCCTGGTGCTACCAGAGCTAATACCTGGGCTTTCAACAATCTATTTAACCCTTTACCACACAATCCCGAGTTTTAAAGACTTTGCAGAAGAAGGCTTTTGAAAACATTATGGGAAAAAGAGAAAGTGCTGGTAACCATTTTTTTCTCCTTTTCCCACAATGTTTTATGTCTTTTCAAATATAAAAAATTATCACTTGAGCTGCATTTAATCTGTCATCGACAAATGCTTTCAATTTGGTCGCGTCCAAAATTTTGTCGTTTTGATAAAGAGTTAATGCGGTATATGCAGCTCAAAGTTTGCAAAGCACCATAAATATTGAAGGCAAAAATCTGTGTACTTATTTCTTGACTAGTGTTTTCCTTATTTTTAGATTGTCCTATTTGTGTCTTACATTTCGTTTTCGTTGTAAGGTTTCTAAACTTAATTTACATATTTTTTTTTTCTATTGTTCTCCTGTTTCACACTTATTTATTTTGGACTGATTGATTTGTACAACGTGCTCCCACATTCTGACCAAGAAAGGGGCTTTTGCATTTTCGTCTTTTTATTGCAAGAGCCTTTTTTCAGGTTTGAGTTTCGTTGTACCTTGGCTCTCTTTCTAAGCATTTTGGCTGTAGATTCTCATCCTTGATTTTTTCCTTTTCCTATATGTTTGTGTTATAATTTTTGTTATAATACTCCCCAATTTGGCAGGGAAAAAAAACATTAAAATAAAATTTATTTATTTATTTATTTATTTATTTATTTATTTTTTCGATGCTCATGGCTGAAACTTTAATTACTAGGTTTTTGCATAAGGTGTGGATTTTTATGACGCCTTAATTGTATCATTTGAGCCATGCTCTGGGAAAAAGGGTTTTAATGCATCCCTGTGATGCATGATTCCAAGCAAGTCGTCACATGACCATGGATCCATAAAGTTCTTTTCGTCTAGCAACCGACAGAACCAAGAGGTAAACTGGTCCATGGACAAGCAAAAAAAAAAATGACCAGTAGCAAAAAATCTCGGCCCAGGCCAGCCTAAGCAATTTGCGCACGCTAACCTGTGTCGATACTTTTTGCAGATGCATTTCAACCTCTTTTCACAGATCATGGCTCGTTTATTTTCTCTAGTTTCGATACACATGTCTGAAACCTTTATTACTAGGTGTTTGAAATGAGTGTAAATTGATATGGCATCTTTATGGTGTCCTTAAATACAGACATAAGTTTGCAGAAATATGTCGCTTACATCAATCGACAAAATGAAGCAAAGTAGAAAAATTTATTTAGTTTGGGGTTTCGTCAAACTCCACTATCCCTCTGTGCACTGTACATATTAAAACAGAAACCTCGTGCTTTTCCAACCTGACACTTAGCAATATCGTATGAAATATTTAGAGCTTAGTAAACTTTGAATGGTATATATTATTATCATCCAACTAAATGACGATACTGTGGAATGTGTACAGCTGTATTGTAGCATGCATTTTCCATTATGTTAAGGATTCGACCGGATAGAACCAGAATTTTAATGGTAGGTTGTTTGTTTCCTTTCCCTTTTTTCTGTATAGTTACAAGAAGTTAATCATTATACAAGTTTTGGCGGTGATCGAGTTTTATAGCGGAGAGTGTAGACTACGATCAGCCTGCACACAGTCTGTGGTGTCCGTGGTTGTGAGGTAGAGTGTCGTCTTCGTAGCCATAAGGTCCCGTGTTCGATATTCAGGAACGGGTGTCAACCTTGGCACCAATCATTGGCCCACACATTCGGCGCGAGTACTGGTTTAGTTTCCAGGAAGTAGAATCGAGAGAGATTAGTATAAGTTGCAAGAATTTGTTTCAAAATCGATGTAAAAGAAATATTTTTAAACTAAACCTGCACAGGTGCATTCTTATCATCGTAAACTCTCTTGGTCACTACATTAACCCTTTACTCTATAGTTTTGTTAATCAAATTGTCATTATTCTTAAAAGTTTATGGTAACGTGTCATTTGCAAAAGGCTGTATACCAACAACGGCCTCAAGAGAAAATGTTAAACTGAGCGTAAATACATAAAAGGAGTTTGCTAAAACAGGGCCTATTACCGAATGGCGAGAAATCGAAATGTTCTCTTTTGTTGTGCTGCACAGATAACTGTCAATACCAGCGTACTTCTCTGCTGTCAATACAAAACGATAAACTGTTGGCCTATGACAAGTGTTTATCTTTTAATTGATTCAGTGCCAAATATGTAAACTGGACCTCTTTTGATTGCTGAAAATGTCACTAGATGAAACTCGGATAGATTTTATCTTATGGGCTTGACTAAACAAGCAGAAGATAAATGAGTCTCTCCAAGATCTGCCGAGATCAGACTGCCCGTTCTGTGCTGTGCAGTCTGATCTTGACCTATGCCGTCCACGAAAAACCTGTTTTTGCCTACATGTCGCTCTTACTCGATAAACGTTCCATTATCAATTTATATTATTGTTTATGTTTGAGATAACAGTTTAAAATCAAGTACCGTGACGAGATAATTTATAAACCCAACTCGATAATGTTTATATTATCTCATCATGGTTCGTGGTTTTAAACATGTATTCCGAAAAAAAAAAACAATAATATTAACTGTTAATGAAAGGTTTATCGAGTTGGATTTATAAGAGCTATCCTTTCATAACAGTTATCGGGTATAATAATAATAGTGTACGGAGATAACCGAATATGCAACCTTGTCTCATAATAACTCGGGTATATTTATGTTATTATTTGACTCTTTACCCAACGAAAAAAAAATTAGACTGGTCCAGATTGAAAGCATTTGCAGACAATAAATCAAATGTGTTTCATATGACCAAATTTGTCGAAGACAGGGTAGTAAGCATTGTAGGAAAAGGAGAAATGCTAGGTTACCAGTATTTTCTCCTATTCCCACAATGTTTTCTAAGCTCTTCTTCAGGGTCGTTAAATCGTTAACCAACTGCGTAATAATACAGAGATGAATTGCTATCGAAGCATGGTTTATAGCTGTTATACAACAAAATATGTGACAGTCAAGTCTTTTTCAGTGTCGAAATGGCTACACTCATTTCTGTTGCACAAAAGATTCTGTCCTTCAGCCTGACACGCAGAAATTCAAGCTTTCACGAAGTTTAACCCTTGCGCAGGTGCTTTTAGCCCGTCCCGGTAGCTCAGTGGTTAGCGTAACTGACTCGTGATCTGGTAGTTTCGCGTTCGATAGCCGGTTGAGACAAACATTCTTAACGGCGATTTTTCAGTGACTTGGAAAGAAAGTTGTGTCAGTACTGGTGTGAGAAAGCCAGGAAATACATGCGTAGGTACACTAACCACTGTGAAATGACCTAAGCTGTAAAAACGGCGTTAACCTTAAATACAATCAATCAATCAAAGCAGGTGTATTCACCAAATAAGCAAAGGAACCCTTTTTACATGAACTCGGGCTATATATCCAGTCCACAAGTTTATCACAATATTTTGAAGACATGTACACTTGACCATTTGTGTTATGTTACCTTGTTGAAAATGGAAGAAAAATCTATTCTTTGTATGGCACTCTATAACTACAAAATGACTGTTAACCGGAAATCGGGGAATTAGTGAGATGATCTTTCGTTTCTAACATTTTATATAATTATTATATGGGCCATGCGCTAGCAAAAGGGGGCTTAATTCATCTCCGTAATTCATGATCCCAATAAAGCCATCAAATAATTATGAAAGTCCATGAAAGTCACTTTTCACAAATAATTATGAAAGATCCATGAAAGTCATGAGGTAGACTGGTCCTTTGATATATAGAAAATTGACCAGTAGCGAAAAGTTTCGGCCCAGGTCAGCCTGCGCGGAGTGCGCAGGCTAACCTGGGTCGATACTTTTTGCAGGTGCATTAAGCACCCTTTTCACAGAGCATGGGTCATATATATATTTCCTTAATGTCTTCTTTGTAAATCGATTGTTATGCATGTTCTGTGTAGTGTATTATTGATGAATAACGTATGTGAGCCACGCTGTATGAAAATGGGCCGTGATGCATCTGCAACAAGTATCGGCCAGCTCCACCCGCGCAGTCCGCGCAGGCTGATTTGGAGCGAAACTTTTGGCTACTGGTCAATTTTCTGCATTTCAAACGACCACTGTACCTCATTAGTCAGTCGGTTGTTATACAAAATGTATTTTATGGATCCATAATTGTCTGGTGACTTGCTTAGTTTCACGCATCACGGATTTCCCAGAGCATGGATCATGTTTATAGAAAAAATATCCACGATTTAAGCAGTGTAAGAAAATGACAACTTTGGATTTAAATCGTTGTGCTAGTGTGTATCGGAGGTTTGGATTCTGTGGCACGTTTTTCCTATTCTCTCCTTTATTAGGGTTTGATTATGATTGATTGTATGGTGTTCAACGCCGTTTTCAACATTATTTCAGTTATATCGCGGCAGCCAGTGCACCTACCCATGCTTTCCTGGAGTTTCTTTTACCAGTACTTCGCTTAATATTCTTTCCAAGCCACCGGCTGCTTTCCCACATAGCCATTGTCGAAACAATGGTCAGCGGTGAGAGAGGAATAAATCCTGTCGCACTGACTATTATAAATCCTCGGAAAGAAATTGGCCGAGCCGGGGATCGAACCAGCGACCTCCTGTTCTCAAGTCCTGTACGCTACCGACTGACTCGCTACGGGGCGCGGCCTTTATTGGGGTCTATTTGGTAAAAATCCTCTATGTAAAAATATGTTTTGACTAAATGCTAGGTCTATTTTTATCGTTTGTTAAAAGTTTCTCGGTTATACGAAAAAGTGCAGTGTTCCCATCTTATCAAATTCCCTACCAGCCAAACAAATTTTAGACTTTTCCAAATCAAAACGAATCAAAAACGTTTGTAGACAACAAATTAAATGTGTCTCAAATAATAAAATTTGTCTTTGGGAGTGCAGAAAAAAATGGTGGAAAAAGGAGAAAATGCTGGTTACCAGCATTTTCTTCTTTTTCCACTGTGTTTTCAAAAGGCCTTCTTCCTCATGGTGCTTTAATTCGGGATCGTTCGGTCAAGGGTAAATACATAAAGCCAATACACAGTGTCTGTCTCGGTCCAGTTGGACTGACCACAATGGGATAAAATGTATTGTTAATAAAATCGATGGTTCTGTTACTTCAAAGGATATAGGAATATAATGAATAAAGAAATACACGAAATTTATAAAAAGGCTGGAGGAAAATGCTCTTTAACAAAGGTTGGGAACTCTAGTTTAATACTTTTGCGCTAAGCTCTGGGAAAAGGGGGATTAAAGCATCTTCGTGATGCATGACACTGTGCAAGTCATTGCATGATAATGCATCAATAAAATCCATTTCCTCTAAAAACCGACTGATTCGTGCGGTAGAATGGTCCTTGGACATGCACAAAAAAATACACGCAGCAAAAAGTTTCGATACATGCCAGCCTGCGTGGACTGCCCAAGCTGACATGGGTCTAAACTTTGTGCAGAGGCATTAAACACCCTATTCACAGAGAATGGCTGGTTTATCATGTTTACGTGTAAACTATTTCATTTACCGGACGATTCCGAGTGTTAACGACCATAAAGAAAAAGATTTTAGAAAACATTGTGAAAGAAAGGAGAAAATGCTGGTTACCAGCATTTTCTCCCTTTTTTCCACAATGGTTTCTATCCACCCTGTCAGCGACATTTTTTTTTTTTTTTCTTTATTTTAGCCACATTTTGTTGTCTTCTGCAAATGCTTTCAGTAGGGACCAGTCTAAAATGTTGTCGTTTGGTAAAGGGTTAAACATTCCGGTGAATGGAGATACTGCTTGTTACGAGTAATTTCTTGCTGTGCCTCAATGACAGAAAGAAACTCCCCAAATTAAATCCCTTTCAAACTTATTTTCTTATCTCACCGTATCTGACAGTGTAGATCGAAGATCAGAGATTTTGTAGTCTGGTTTGGATCCAGAATCTCCGCAAAAGCGCGCCCGCCCGGGTAGCTCAGTGGTTAGCGTATTTGACACGTGAACTGGTGCGAGTTCGATATACGGTTGAGGCAAAACTTTCTTTCCGGCGATTTTTCACCTCTCACCTCTGATGCATGTGAGAAAAGTAGTCATGGCTTTGTGAGAAAGCCAGGAAATACATGGGTGCGTCACTGACCGCCATGATTCGACCTGAGCTGTTAAAATGGCGTTAAACTCCGGTACAAACCAAACAAACAAACAAATCCGCAAAAGTGCATGGAGTCACTCTTGGAAGCCAAAGGGTTAAGGACATATGCCACAGATTTCCCTCCCCATCGGCTTGCGCATGTTTCTCTTTTGTAAACTCTATTATATTCCATTGGGTTAGTTTCACAGAGAGATTTGGCAGCCCAAAGGTTAATTAATGCGCGCTGGTTGTACTTTTTTGCACAAGAATATTTTCAAAATCGCCTGCTGCCAGTTTGTTTCAGGCGGATATGGGTTAACCCTTTACCAAACGACATAATTCTAACGTGGTCCAATTTGAAACTATCTGCAGACGACAAATATAATGTGTCTCAAAGGATGGGAATTGTCTTTGAAAAGGTAGAAAACATTGTGGGTAATGAAGAAAATGCTGGTTACTAGCAAAAGGGAGCCTAAAGCATCTCCTTGATGTGTTATACCAAGCAAGTCATTACATGATTATGGATACATAAAGTCCATTTTCTGTAACAACTGACAATCATGCGGTAAACCTGTCCTTGGATATACAGAAAATTGACCAATAGCGAAAAGTTTCGGCCCAGGTCAGTCTGCGCGGAATGCGTAGGCTAACCTTGGTCGATACTTTTCGTAGATGCATAAAGCCCCTTTTTCACAGAACATGGCTCATATTGATTTACAAATTTCGTCCCTGTGATAGTAGTTCTTTTTATATATATATAAACCAATTATGAAAGAACACGTTAAAATTCTGCGGAGCTCTTTTTGAACGCAATATCTTTTTACCCGAGGTGCACTTTGTGAACGTCGCAATATTTCTTTACCAGAGATGCTCTTGGTGAACGCCATATCTTTGGACAAGAGGTGCTCTTTGTGAATGCTATATCTCTGTACCAGATGTGCTCTTTGTGAACGCTTTATCTGTTTACCCGAGGTGCTCTTTGTGAATGCTATATTTCTGTACCAGGGGTGTCCTTGGTGAACGCAATAACTTTACTAGAGTTGCTCTTTGTGGACGCTTCTATATTTCTTTACCAGATGTGCTCTTTGTGAACGCCTTGATATCTCTGTGCCAGAGGTGCTCTTTGTGAATGCCATATTTCTGTACCAGAGGTGCTCTTTGTGAACGCTATTATAGGTTATTGCTCTTGTATGGGAATATATTGTGTTGAACGAGTTCTTTTTGCAGAGTTGCCCGAGCTTGGGCAACTACGCAAAAAGAACTCGTTTAACACAGTATTTTTCCATACAAGTGCAATAACCTTTTTATTACATACTTTTTATATCTTTCACATAATTTCTCGTGATTGAAGTGTTTTCAAGAAATTCGTTGGTTTATTTTGTTTATCACATCGAACCTCCTCCAGTTGTGTATTAAACCCGTGACTAATTTTTGATAAAACACTAATGTATTATCGTTTTTTGGGGTCTCGGTTCTGATCAGTCTTTATTCATGAGCGCTTGAAGCTGTAGAAACTAGCCACAGCACGTACCTGAATTTGTACGACTACGCCGTTTCGCGGAAAAATGACATAACTGTTTCTTAGATGTATACGCGTGGAAAGTTTTTGATTTTTTTTTAATAAAAACCGAAAAATGCAGCGAAAGTCTTTTAAATCAACAAAATTGCGGAAAAAGGTGGACTTTTTACCCCATCTAGAATCTGTTTCATTCTACTTTCGGAGGAATGTCAAAGATCCATCTACTTGTGTATGTACAAATTTAAACCGAACTACAACTGTAAACATGGACCCGTGAATGGTATATAGGCTAAAGGTCATGATGCAGGATATTTTTTGCCTGTCATTCGTTTTATGTGATAAACAGAATCTTACATTTGTGTTTATCTTTTATCATTTTTATCAAACTAGTTGACTAAAATGTATTTGACGCTCGTCAAGGCTCGCGTCATACATTTTTAGACAACTCGTTTGATAAAAATGATAATACATATACATGTATGTAACACTCATGTAAGATCCTCTATTTATTGCAAAAGCGACAAAAAATCTGTTTTCGTCAACCAACCGTGCTTTCGCGGAATTTTCAATATTACCATATGATGACGTCACCTTTGCTAGAGGTATGTAAACAAGCAAGATGGCGACGACCGAGTAGGCTATACTTTTCCATCGCTTAATGATTTCATCGTCGATAAACATGTTCGATAGACACATTTTTCATATCTTGATGGTGGCTGTTATCTGCATGTTCTGTTTATTTTGTATATTTTCATTTAGTACTATGCCCTGAAATGTTCGTAAACCGTGATGTATAACAATGAAATTTATGAAAATAGCGGTCATTCATATTTTGATTTTTGGACAAATGGTGCGTTTTTAAACTAGTTCCGTACCTAAGATCACGTGAAAAAGCTCTGAAGTATGTAATATGAAAGTATGCAATATGAAAAAATATCGCATACTTTCATCCAGTGTAAATACATGGGACAATACCATCAATACCACCGTCACTCGAGTTGCTCTTTGTGAACGCCGTTAATATTTCTGTACCAGAGATGCTCTTCATGAACGCTTTAAATTTGTACCAGAGATGCTAAAAGTAGTATTGAGCAATCAGATCAAGATTTGTAGTGATTTCCTTTTCAGGAAAAGAGAGCTGGTACAGTTACGTTTCGATTATAGCATAGGAATAAACGATGGAATCCAAAAAGAAAAATCCGGAAGCAGACACAGATGCTTTGGCAAACGCTTGTAGGGGTGATGGATGTGACATGTTTGATGACCTTGATCATGGATGGGCCTGGATGGAAATGATAGCAAGTTTTGGAACATTCTGTTTGATAGGGGGCACAATGTATGCTGTAGGGATCATACATTCCACTTTACTGGACCAGTTCAATCGTAACGTATCTATAACGTCTTGGGCGGGAGCCTTACACAGTGCATTGATATCTGCTGGAGGTAATAGATCTGCAGCTTTATCTTTTGAACTGAAGATATGCAGAATGCAGTACTGATAGGTTGCAAACAATTTAGCGTCAATTCTTCGTGAAACATGATCGACAGTCACATCTTAACATATCAGTGAAACGCTTTGCTCCATGTCTAATATTTCAATAAAGTCTGTGCAGGCAACGAACATGTGTAGAAATTTTTAATGATTTGTGTCATAGGTTTATACCACCCCTTTCAACACTAAATCAGTCGTATTGCGGCGGCCAGTGCTCCTATCATTGCTCTCTTGCAGTTTTTTTTTTTTTTTTTCCCACATAACCTCCCTTTTTTTCCAGTGTGGTATACTCTTTACGAGTTTTCTTATCTTCGTACACGTTTGAAATAAGCATTGTGTGACGTCATTTTGTACCTTTTACAGAGAAGTGAATGAGGTTTTAGTCATGGAAACTAGATTTTCAGCAGTGCAACACGAATGAATAATATTGCAATGACTATTATCTCTCCTTGGATAGAATTCCTTCAAGCTTGGAGATGGGAAGAGCGACCCCTGGGTTTCAAACCCTATTCTATACTGACAGAGCTACTAAGTTTTTACTGATGACATGTACAAAAGCAGTTCATACGTATCATGACATCATGTATTCCAGAAAGACAGACAGACAGACAGAAAGAGATATCTTGATAATTTTACTTTTGTTTTAAAAGGATATGAGCCGCACTCTGTTAAAAAGAGGTTAATGCATCTCCTTGATGCATTGCGCCAATTATAGTAATATGATTATGAATCCATAAACTCGATTTTGTCTATCAACCGACTGAATCATGAGATGCACTGGTCCTTTGACATGCAGAAAATTGACCAATAGCAGAAAGTTTCGACCTAGGTCAACCTACATTAAGCAGAGCACCAAAGGGGCACTATAAATCTTCTTGCTTCAGATGGATACCTGCTTATTCAAGGTACATCGAACATAATAATAAATTTACCTCCTCTTGGAACTCAAGATAAACTTGCTTAGTACATGATGGGTGCTTAACAGAGGTGGTCGCAAAGACTGGTTTTACTCTAAGTATAAAGTTCATTAAATGTCGAGAACATTAGGTGCTAGTAAACCTGGGTCCTCGTTCACCAACCATTCTTATTTCATTTCATTTCAAGTCTTATTCTAGATTTAGAAAGTAAACCAACTTCTGATGGGTTAGACCATTTGGTTTAAAAATTCTTGAAAATAAGACTAAGAAAATTCTTTAGAGTGGTTAGTGAATCCAGACCTTGATAAACGAACTCCTACTCGTACGAGCTATTGCCCTCTGCTTTATTTTTTATCTTTTTTTTACAGGACCTCTTTCGAGCGCTTTAATAGACAGATTTAGCTGTAGAACTGCTATTGTCTCCTCTGGTGTATGCTACGTAATTGGCTATCTCGGAACTGCATTTGCACCCAATCTGGAGACAGCAATATTTACCTGCGGAATGATTTCCGGTACGTGTGTTAATAGATTGGTTACCTCACTTGATACAGCAAAGTGTATATATCTGTATAAAGACAACGGGGACCATTGTAGCGTGTAGAGTACCGATGGTTAATTTAAGCGAGAACTATGAGGACTCGGCTAAACTTTAAATAGTTATCGAATTCTGGCCAACGTCATTTGACTTTTCAACTAACGGCAAAAGTTTAGACTTGCCGAAACTGAAAACGTTCGCATTCAACAAACTGGTAGAAAAATCAGATCTATTCGTATAAATTAATGTCATAATACACGGGACGATACATTGCGAGATACTCGTATTTTGGCCTTCGCAATGTTTTTCTTTAGAATGACTCAAACCAAGTCGGTAGCGTACTGGACATGAGAACTAGCTCTGCCCGATGTGGTCTTGCATTTTGCAGCAAAACGTGCAGACCGGTGAAAGGCAGGACAAACGGCCGTAGCACTTAGCTGATGTAGCGTTGTCCTTTACGAGGAATGCCTCCCCATACCAATACAAATCAGCTCTACATTGGGTCATGTGAAGCAATATAAATTTAGTGCAGTAGATGTACTTCTCCCATCTGCTGTCAAACTTGGCGTCACCTCTCTTTTTTCATTCGATCATTGCACAATGACTCAAGAGAATAGACCTAGATAAGGCTCGAGGTTGCAAAATTATATCCGTGTGAATTTCGAGACATATTTACTCACACCTGCATTTGACTCAAACTTGGTTTTTCTTCGTACAACAGATACAAATAGATTTTGATGGTACACAAAAGTATTGTTACTTGAAATTTCCTTTTGAACACCCAAAATCATCCTCGTTGACCCAGTTCCGATGTATTCCGTAAACTACATTCATCGCCCCTGGGTTATCTCGCGTATGTTTTCTCGTTCTCATGAATTATTCATGAGACATTTTGATTGGTAATCTCAGTTTTTCAGTGAGAAAATTTAATCTGTTTTTATCAACCATATACCATCATTTCTATGATTACCTCGTGTACATCAAATCGATGAATGTAGTTTAAGAAATACGTCAAAACTGTGTCTACGAGGATGACGTCACCCCTGCCACATACCCCTAAGGACTGCAACAGCACGCTGTATTTCTGAATATTTGCCTTCGTATACAAGGATTTGTAATGTCTGCCCTGGATTGTCGTAAGGCAAATGCCACAGAAGGAGGGCCCACCGGCGGCCACCATATTTGTTGGTAATGATAGGAGTTTTACCCGGTTTATTCATAACAACGGAAGAAATGTGATTATCCACTACAAGAGAGTATCATTATGTCATCGACAATTCGATTGGCTATTGGGTGTAATTCGCAATCTTATGAATATTCATAGAAACGACGGTTTCGCAATTGAATGTCCCAGGGGTGATGAATGGTAATACTTCACACCTGGGTTAACGAGGGTGACCCAAAATATAATTGACTTTATTGTTACCGTTGTATAGGTTTTACTCAACGAATAACAATATTCCGAACCTTTTTTGTTCAGTATAAAAGATTTACTGAATTTAAGGATTCATCATAAAGGTTATGAACTCACACTTTTTTTATAATTAAGTATGAGCAGCGCTCTGGAAAAAGGGGGTTTAATGCATCTCCGTAATGCATGATACTAGTTAGGCCAGCCATCACATAATTATGAATCCATAAAATCTATTTTGTCTAACAATCGACTGAATCATTACGTTAGAATGGTCCTTGAGCATACAGAAAATTGACCAAAAGCAAAATGTTTAGTCCCATGTCAGCCTGCGCATACTGCGCAGGCTGACATGAGTCGATACATTTTACAAATGCATTTTAAACTCACCTTTCACAGAGCATGGCTTTTATCTATTTTTGTGTTTTGTACCTTAGGCATTGGAGGTGCTTTTGGCTACACTGCTAGTATGGTCGTTGTCGGGTTTAACTTTAGAAAACGATTGAACCTGGCTCTCGGATTTGCTCTGTGTGGCATCGGGGTTGGACTATGTGCTATGGCGCCAGTGATGCAGTTTGCACGTGACTACTACGGAACAACAGGATTCTTCATAATTCTCGCTACATGTGCTTTGAATATCATAACGTTTGGTGTGATGTGCTTTCCGAGTAAACTAGAAAAAGACGCTCAAGCCAAGAGAAAACTCGAGGCAGGGATACAGAAGGTATCGACGTGTCGTAAATCTAAAATTCTTGCCATGGCTAACAACTATGTTCATATCTTGCTCAACAAAGGCGTGCTGTGTTTGTGCTGCTCAATGTTCAATTTTTGTATGGGTACATTTGTGGTATATCTACACCTGCCCACGTATATAGTTGCTTGTGGCTTCACACATGTGGAAGCATCGTTCTTTGTATCTATATCGGGCATGTTAACTGTGTTCGGTCGAATGATCACTGGCGTTATCGCAAACTTAAACTGTCTTCCCGATATTTGCCTCTATTCAGGGTCAATGGGTATCGTTTCCATAGCAACATTTTTGTTGCCTCATTACTCAGTGTTTTACTGGGGGCAAATATTATATGCCATTTTGTTGGGACTATTTTTTGGAAGTTGCTATGTCGTGTTAACCAGCGTCAATATTCAGCTTGTCGGTATAAACTACATGTCAGCGGCGATCGGGTTAGAGTTCTTCTTTGGCGGCATAGGGGCTCTAGCTGGCCCGGTCTTTGCAGGTAAGTCACGTTCAATACTATTGACTAACAATCTAAATCCTTTGACAAACAGAAAATTTAAAAATAGCCAAACGTTTCGACTCATGTCAGCCTGCGCAAACCGCGCAGGCTGACATGGGTCGATATGTTTTTTGCAGGTGCAGGGAACTCCCGTTTCGCAAGGCATGGCTCATTTATTTATAAGGCAGTGGAGCGACACTGGGCCATCACAGCCAATTTGTTTGCTTTTATGAGAGAGATTTTACCCTTATATGTCCCTGTCACTCCTTTGATATTACAAGGAAATTCCTTCAGTCTAAATATATTGAATTTTATTAGATACCAGCAAATTTTCCCGCTTAAATGCATGCGTTACACGCGGATAAAATAACTCGTACGACAGGGAAAAAAAATCTAGACAGTGTCAAATACGGTTCCAAATATGGTATGATATCGTATCTCGCGTACGGAAACACGGGTATTGATTTGCGATTTCATTAGTCAAAATTTTACGCTATAATATTCACCCGCGATTCATAAAAAAAGGGGTTATTACCCTCTACACATTTAATTGTTTTATTTTGTTAACTGTTTTTGCATAAAATGTCTGTAATTGCAAAATTTTGTCGTCGAAAGTTGTAGGTATATAATAAAAGGAATATTATGTTGTAAAAACTTTCCTAGTGCTGGTATTTGCTTCTTGCTGCGTAAGAAAATTTTGACATCTCGCTGGACCTTCGGTCTCGAGCGATATCAAATTTTCGCACGCTGCTAACATCAAATACAAGTAGCAGGAAAGTTACTACAACATAATATTCCGTATGTATTGTTTCAGACAGTTTCTTGTAACTGTTCCAAATGAATGTCTGTGTAAATAATAAGATTCGGTCCTTTATCCGTGATCTGTTTTCTAGACATTGAAAACGTCGAGAATAGGCGAGTTTTGTTGCCATTACTAGGCTAGTCTAAGCATTCAGAATACAATACTTAGAAATAACTATGTAACTGATGTAAAAATGATAGACATTCAAACAACAGTGTAATAAAAGTATGCCTTTACAATGTACGTAGCGACTAATTTTGCTACCTTATTTCTCGATGTTGATTGATTGTATGATTGATTGTATGGTGTTTAATGCCGTTTTCAACATTATTTCAGTTACATCGCGGCGGCCAGTGCACCTATCCATGCTTTCCTGGAGTTTCTTTTTACCAGTACTTCTCACAATATTCTTTCCAAGCCACTGGCTGCTTTCCCACATAACCATCGTCGAAACAATGGTCAGCGGTGAGAGAGGAATGAATCATGTTGCAATGACTATAATTAATCCTCCGAAAGAAATTGGCCAAGCCGGGGATCGAACCAGCTACCTCCTGTTCTCAAGTCCTCTACGCTACCGACTGAGCTACGGTGCTTAGCATTTCTTGATGTAAAGCATGATAAGATTCACAATCGCTATTGTGTTTGAAATAAGGTCCTTCAAGGATCTGTTAAAGAACAGTGTGTTCACAGAAACATGTATGCCGGGAGGTAAACGCAACGGCTCGTGTTGTCAATAAGGTTTACCTTTCGCTGCCAAATAAATGGGGCCGACTTATCTCGAGATTTGTATATATCTTTTTTCTTTTCAGCTGAAATTGTTTTTGGTTGAAGATTACTAGCAAAAGCTATCCAAGGCAACATTGGCAGTGTAAGAGTTAAGTCAAAGAGCACATATCGATGGATATTTACGAGTACCTTTCCTTTTAAGACCCTTGTTATAGATACATATAAGCCTTGCTCTGTGAGGCCTGATGCATCTGCACAAAAAGTACCGACCCAGGTCAACCTACGCAGTCCGCGCATGCTGACCAGGATTGACACTTTTTGATTTTGGTATATATTCTGTTTGCCCAAGGACCATTTTATATCATGATTCAGTCGGTTGTCAGAGAAAATGAATTTTATGGATCCATTATGTGAAGACTTGATTGATGTAACGTATCACAGAGATACATTAACCCTTTCCCAAACAAGCCCTGGTTTTCACGTGTCTGCAGTACAAGTCTTTTGAAAACACTGTGGGAAAAGGAGAAATTGCTCGAAACGAGCAATTTCTCCTTTTCCCACAGTGTTTTCCACCCTTTTTGAGAACTTTCTACCATTTTCATCAAATCTAAAATTGTCGTCTGCAAACTCTTTCAATTTGGACCAGTCCAAAATTTGTCGTTTGGGAAAGGGTTAAACCCCTTCCTGCAAGAGTATTGCTCATATGCGACATGATGAGTTGCAAACTACAGCGAGAAAATTTTATCATTGTGGAAAACATTAAAATCACGTTTATCTATGAAGGAGGGGTGTTCAAAAAATACGCGGAAAAGTACTGTCATTCACTCAGATATTGCTTAAATTCAGCACACTTGATACATATTGTAGACAAATTCATTCTGAGTTGACAGAATAAATTTCATGTCAATATCTCAACTACATGTACTTCAAAAGATACGGTTGTCATAGCAACGTCATCAAGCAAAAACCGGCCCAACGTCATCAAGCGTCAATTTTACGTCGTATTATTTACATTACTTATTAATCGTTTATTTCACATACCTAGATGAGATAACTGTCTAAAGAATTTCATCTTTTTCGAAATAATCTCTTCGAAATGTAGTACACTTTTTGCATCGTTTCACCATGAATAGAAGCTTTTCCTGTCAGCACCCGACTCAAAGGAAGCAATTGCGGGCTGCACTGCACTCTTTACGTTGTCGTATTGACGTCGACCGTCCGCTCCTCTGGTCATCTGTCACACTTTCATGACCGTCTTCTTTAAAACGCGCATACCATTTGTAAAAAGCAATTTTCTTCATTGCTGGATCGCCGTATGCCTTGATTAACATTTACATTATTTCTTTTCTGTAGTTTCCATTTAAAAACACAAAATTTAACCGCAGTTCTCTGTTCGGGACTTATTTTGACGCACGTGAATAAACAATATGGCTGCCAAACATTCAAATGACGTCAAACGTTAATGTGACTTCATAAACGTCATACCAAGAGTTGGTGCAAAATCATGACAAAATTTGGTGAAAATATCTGACCAGACACAAAAGAGACACGTCGTTTTCCACACGGCAAATGCTTTCGTTTTATTGCATTTTGGGCCGGATTTTAGAACACGATGTTGTCATAACTACCATATCTTTATAAGATGTTGAAATAAAAACTTGAAATTTATTCTTTCAGTACAGTATTAATTTGTCTACAATATGTATCAATTTCGCTCTATTCAAGCAATATTTGAGAGAATTATTGTACTTTTCCGCGTATTTTTTAAACAGCCCTCGTATTTTTTATACGTTATTTTATATATGTCACAGGTGTAATAGTCGATTCTGGGGCGTCCTACGATCACTCTTTCTATATAGCAGGTACGTTGATTTGTGTGTTGAAGAACATTGATATAACACTGGTCTATATCCTACAAAAAATATTGCCGTAAAAAACATGAATTCCGTTTTTGTTTGGCAGTCAATTGGGAGCAGAGCTCCAGATAAGAGGGAGTGATGGCATTCTAAATCCATTATTTCTCTTCCAAACCCTCTGTTGTGGGTACTCATTAGAATCGTCTCGATGAGACGATTCTAATAAGTACCCATAACATAGGGTTTAGTGGAGAGTTATCAATATTTTCAATTTTGAAATCAAAACCACTCCCTCTATCTGGAGCTCTTATGACTATATTCCAAGAACTCATGAATAAATGCACTGACTTGACCTCTTTTGACGACTCAAAATACAATCCATCGAAACTCACAATTTTTTATATTACACAGGCTTGACTTAACCCTAAATACATAGACTGAAAATTCCTAGCTGAAAATCAAGTCCTAATTTTTGCGATTTATAAAACTTTCACCGGGAAAAAACTCTGAATCGGACAGTGTAGATCCAAGATCAGACTGCACCTTCTGTAATCTACACTGTGCGCAAGCGCGCTCTAAGTCGCGCTCAGCAGCCTAAAATGGAGGGGAATATGTAGTGATTTTCGCTATATTTCTCGCGCTTTACGTAATATTGTAATGCGTTGTTATGTGAATGGGGTACGCCATGGGGAATTATCGAAAACAATTGTACTGGATTTTGATGACAGTTCCAAAAAAATAAGAGTTCGAAGCATGAAATAGAATATTTCATCTCGTGAACATCATCGGTCATATTTTCACTCGTGGCTGCGCCACTCGTGAAAATATAACCGATGACGTTCACTCGATGAAATAAATATCGATCTTTTATTGTAAAACAAAAATTATCCTCTATATAATTGGTCGCAGTAAACTACGTAAATTGTAAAAGCATACTTTTTTGTTATTTGTAAATTTTCTGTATGTCTAAGGACATATTACCTCACAATCCTGTCGGTTGGTAGATAAATGGATTTTATGAATCAATAATAATTTGACGACTTGCTTGGAAAATAACGCAACATGAAGATGGATTAAACGCCTTTTTCACAGAACACGGTTCATGTCTATTTTTATGTTCGATAATAGGTATCTACCTGGAAAACAGGCGTGTCGACCATATAGATATCATTTTCTTCTATTTCACAGCATCCTGTATTCTACTAGCAACAGTATCCAGTGCAGCCACATTATGTTTTAGAAGGACGGAGCAAGATGGCGTCAAAGATGTCGAGGTTGATCTACTCACCGACAAAAGCTTAGTTCTCAAAGATTCAATGCTCAGCAATGAGTCTAAACTTATATTACGGGATGGATCGTTGAATGACCATGGAGTTTGAAAACATCAAATACAATGTTAACAATTTAAAGAGTGGACCAATATTGCCCTACATCGCTAAAAACTTTTCGCTATTGGTCAATTTTCTATATGTCCACGGACCTGTCTACTGCATGATTAAGTCGATTGTTAAAAAAGTGGCTATTATGGATCCATGGGTATGTGAAGTTTTGCTTGGTACCATGGATCATGGAGATGCATTAAGCCCCCTTTTGCCAGATTATGGCTCATATAAATACGTCATTTCTATCAAAACAGTACCAGATAATGATAGTTTCGACCGTGATAATGATGAGGACGCTATGTTCAATATGGACATGGGAAACTAAAGAAGACAGTGCAGAGCTTGAAATTAAACAGATGAGATATACCTTCGCGTATAGACATACACGTATAACCATTATTGTGCCACCTATTCTTTACCTTTTCGTTAATAATAATTAGAACTGGTTGGTAGCCTTCTGTCACAAAGTAAAGCAAATATTTTCATGAGTTAAAATAGTAGTAAATCAATAAGATTGGATATGTCATGGTACAGTTAACATGTAAATGGGCATTGCCTACATGTATATGTGTTACTATGCTGTTTGGACAATTTTTTCGAGTTTTTTTTTATTAATTCAGGTTTAGTACCCTCCTTTTTTCTGGAATTTGAGTCGGCTGCGTTATCTTTGAGTTGATCAGTAATATGGTAATAAAAAGGGGAATTTCATGAGAGAAATAGATATCTGTATTGTTTAAAAGATAAACTAACATGTTATTTCTTCAAGAAGCATCTACTCTTGTTATCAATATACAGACTTCGTCTTTCTTGTAAAATAAACTGGTAAAGTAACACTCGTTTTGACAATGACAGTCTGTCCAAACTTCATTATTTTCCTAGTAAAGGATAAAAGTAACAAAAATAACTTGAGAGTAATATCCCTCTCTAACAATAGTGGCAGGGATCCCATGAAGGATATTGTTCCAAAATCGACACATGGAAAAAGAATGAAATTTATTTCAAAGCATGGACAGTACTGTATGACAACAGTGCTGCTTGCGTTAGTCTGGGGACCAATAGCTACCAAATGGAGTGTTAACCATAGGAAAATTAGCCAATCATTCATGAATCCCAGAAGAACTTGTGTAGCCGGAGAACATTTATCGGTGAAGTAACAGTATTATTGAAGAAAACTGACACTCATGTGAAATAAACTTTCCAAATCTCAACAATTATGGCAGAAAAATCGAAAAAAGTTTTATTGTCCTAATCGTTCAAAAAAGGCGGAGATATTGAACATTATCTGAAGCTTTTGAAAGAAGTGAGAGTGTCAGAAGAAAAAGGAGCAGAAAGACAAGAAAGAATAGCAGAAAGAGACCTAGAGAGCTCGAGAAAGCCAAGATAGAAAGAAATATTAGATTGGGTTGACAGAGCTTAAAGAAAAGGAGGTTATTATCGATGTAAAATTTGTGGAATACGCAAAACTTAACGCGAATCTGTCAAAATTTAGCGAAGGATGATATAGAAGTAATCTTTGAAATCCTATGCAAATCTAGCAGAGTCATACACATGGAATCATTCTGAAAGGGCAGTAAGAATAGTTTCTAGGCTAAGAAGAAAAGCTTTAGAACCATATTTGAGAACGTCTATGATTGTAAGCAATGATTTCAACTTGGTGAAGAGAGCAATTCTACAAAGATACGGCTTAAATGCGTTGGCATATTGTCAAAAAGTTGTACGCGAACAATATAAGGGTGAAACGTTTAACGAGTAGAGAGATATTTTAAACACAGCTTAGAATATCTGCCACAAATACGAAAGCTTATACGATTCACGTTCACTGCATGATGTCCAGGTTTGGTTAAGAGAAAGAAACCTTAAAACATTTATAGAATGGATTGAAAGTGATGATACATATCAGCTGGCGCACAAACAAGTGATTGTGCTAACAGTTCGTCAGAAATATAAGAGTTCATAATTATGTAACACAAAAAGAAATAAAAATACTAACCAGTCACTTGGAATCATTCAAAAGCAACCATCTGATAATGCTAGGAAATGCTTTTGTTGTACTAGCCCAGATCACTTCATTGTGAAATGCCCAGAGAAAAAGCAAATGACGTCAAAGTCCAAGACAAAATGTAAAACTGTCAATTATGGCCAATCTGGTACACATACCAGCACGTTGTTGTTGTCCCCGAAAAAGTTAGTGGCTTGAGGAAGGTGAGTATGCCGGTGAAGACAAATTCTAACAGTTCAGATGTAAGAACATTAGAAAATGGTTTGAAATTAATCAAACGTATGGTAAATGGTAGCCTGGGTTCAGGCGGTGATCATTTTAATTGCCTATCATGCTCTCCTTAGAATCGTGGTCTGCTATCGATCTTTGGCAGCTATCTCTTTGTCGTTTTCGTTATTATTACCGCCTGGAGACATTCGAGGGTCTCTCCATGATTATCAGTTGTGCCAATAATCTAATTACAGACTTGTTCACAACATTAATAACAATGGATTCGCGCATTTTTCGGAAAGTCATTACGACCTTCAACAACACTTGTTACAAAGTCCCTTTGAAAAGCTTTCAGTCAAACAGCCCAAACAATTAGCAGTTATTGTTATCCTCGAAAGTCTAGTAAATAACCTGTTTGAAATTTTATTGTCAATATTTTCAAAGACAGTTCAAAAACAGAAGGTGATCAAACCAAGCTTATTGGAATTTTGGTACCTGTTTAAGTCATTTACATTCGAAAACCGATTGCAGCAACATCTAGTTTACCCCACTGTGAGATGGGGTAAAGTAGATGTCGCTGCAATCAGGTATCGAATGTCCCCAGGCCGTCATTTTTGACAAAGTAATTTCATAATGATAGAAAAGGAAAAAATGAACGGACTGGAACCCAGGCTAGGTAAATGGTAAAGAAGCACAGATGTTACGGGATACTGGATGTACGACTGTTTGTATTTCAATTAAGTTTGATCATCAAATAGAAACTACTCTCCGGGAGAGAACCGAACTAGCTTAGCAAATGGGGAAAAATCGTTTTGCCGTGAAGCTGAAGTAGCAATTGAATCTCCTTTTGTCACATGAGTAGGTACTACATTCACAACGGATTGTGCATTTGATGTGATAGTGGAAGAAACTGTTTATGTTAAAGAAACATTTTAAAAAATGAGCCTGGTTCAGTTAGAAGCCCAAGTTGCAAGATATTGGGTTTGGCTTGCATAGAGGAAAAAAGATGTGATGTATAGCAAAATATCCCTTTGGAAACTCGCAACATTGTTAATAGTATTGAAACACGTCAGATGAAGGCTGACAGAGAGAAACAAGAGGAGAATATTCACAAGGCAGAGAGAAAGAGAGTGTACTAACAGGACAAACAGATCGTAGGTCAAATGATTACGGTAGAGAATTTTCTGTCAGTCAGAAATGTAAAAATTAATAAGTCTGATAAAAAAAAAGTATGAGAACTTGCAAAGGAAAGCTTAGCTCTAGACGGTGATGATATGGTTCTCTGTAAACTACCTGGGACTGATTAGTAAGTTGGTCAATTTCAATTTTGCGTTATGCCTTTTGGAATGATTAACTCTGTTGCGAGTGTCGAACACCTAACAAATAAGATAATGGGCGGATAGGAGGAGTTCAAAGTTCATAGATGAAAAATCCTTTCTAGTGATACATGGTCTTTTTATGTGAGACATCTGGAAACTGTATTGTATGGAGTTTGAGGCCGTTTTCAACATTATTTCAGTTATATCGCGTCGGCCAGTGCTATCCATGCTTTTCTGGAGTTTCTTATACCAGTACTAAAGCACAACATTCTTTCCAAGCCACTGGCTGCTTTCCCACATAACCATCGTCGAAACAATGGTCAGTGGAGAGGGCGGAATGAATCCTGTCGCAATGACTATCATCAATCCCCAGAAAGAAATTAGCCAGGATCGAACCAGCACCCCTCTGTTCTCAAGTCCTGTATGCTTCCAGCTGAGCTACCGGGGCTCGGCTGTATTGGGTGTAAAATAAAAATGCTGGTCTCTCACAATCTACAATATCTGTTTTGTCCTCTATTTTTGTTAGCAATGAAAAACTAAATGTACACGTCCAAATATTGCTTAAATAATTTGACTGTGTGGCATTTAAGGCCATGTTTAACATTATTTCGGTCATATCGCGGTGGCCAGTGCACCTATCCAAGCTTTCCCACTGTTTCTTTACACAAGTATTTCTTCCGAAGCCACTGGGTGCTTTACTAAATAACCATCGTCGAAGCAATGAGGAATTAATCCTATTGCAATGACATCATTAGTCCTGGAAAGAAGTCCGAGCTGTGGATTCAAACCAGCGACACCCTGTCTCAAGTCCTGTATGCTACCGACTGCACTACCTGGGCTGGACACATATCCAAAAACCCCTGATGATGATTCATTCAGGAAAAGGCAAAGAAATCAAAACAATTGTGTATGGTCCACCTAGCATACAAGCTTGTATATTAGAGTTAAATATTGATAACAACACAATTCAAAACAAATTAGGGAGGCACTTTGGAAATCACATCAAATAAGTTTTCAAGGCTAGAAAGTCTTGCATTCTTGCTGGAAGGGGAAGCAACTTCAGTGAAGGTAAAATGCTTGTTCCTGCATGAAGACTGATAAGCTGACTCCTGATGGCAAGTCTACAACACTGTTGTAAGGACCTTGGCTGTGTCACATGGTCAATTAGCAGATTCTGAAGGTGTTTCTTCTCTTGCATTAACTGAAAAAAAAAAAAAAGATATGAGCCATTCTCTGGCAAAAGGGGAATTTAATGCATCTCTGTAATGCATTATACCAAGCAAGTCATCACATGATTATGGATCCATAAAATCCAGTTTGGCTAACAACCAACTGAATCATGAGGTAGACTGGTCCTTGGACATGCTCAAAACTGACCAATACCAAAAAGTTTCAAAACAGGGCTGCCTGCGTGGACTGTGCAGACTGACCTGGGCCAATATTTTTTGCAGTTGCATTAAACACCTTTTGAACATGTCTAACATATTAGATATAATGGGCACATGTGAGAAAAGTCTCTAATGAAACATTATGACTCTCTGTTTCTGATATTAATCTGATTAGGAGAATTTGTACTCCAGTTAAAGTGTCAGCATGGGACCATTGAACATCAGAAATCATTGTTTATTTCTGTGGGTGTATCACCCATATCATGTAATCCATAATGCCATACTTGAAAATGCTATGAAATATGTTGCATCTATCACACAGCAGAAGTCTACGCAGTTGATTGCAGAATTTTTGTGCCAAAATAGCCAAAGAAATAATGGCAAAGCAACACTGACAAACAACTTTCCTTATTAATTAATGGACAGAATGTTGCTGGGAGCAAAACCAGTGACAAAAAGAAGTGAGCCATGTCCTGGAAAAAGAGGGCTTAATGTATCTCTCTGATGCATTATACCAAGCAAGCCATCACATAATTATGGATCCATAATAACCACCTTTTTTAACAACCAACTTCATCATGAAGTAGACTGGTCTTTGCACATACAGAAAATTGACCACTAGCAAAATGTTTTGGCTCAGGTCAGCCTGTGCGGATTGCACAGCCTGAAACGAGCCGATACTTTTAACAGTTGCATTAAGCTCCCTTTTCATAGAGCATGGCTCAAGTTCATGTATTGCAGCTGGTACTTTCTGGTCTAGGCATATTTCATTACTGTATGGCTGTTCTAAAAACAAATGAGCCATGCTCTGTGAAAGGGGGCTTGAGGCGTTTGCAAAAAGTATTGACCCATATCAGCCTGCACAGTCCACACAGGCTGACATGGGCCAAAACTTTTCGCTATCTTTAAATTTTCTGCTTTCTAGGGATTCTTCTACCTCATAAGTCAGTTGGTTGTTTTACAAAATGGATTTTATGGATCCCTAATTAGGTGATGTCTTGCCTGGGATAGTGGAATATGGAGATGCATTAAGCACCCTTTTCACAGAGCAAAGTTCAAATATATGGGCCATGAGTTGGCAAAAGTAAGTTTAATGAATCTCCCTAATGCATTATCGTATCATTGTGGATCAATAAAATATGTCTAACAACGGACTGAACTATCAATACTTTTTGCAGATGTATTAAGTCCCATTTTCACTGAGCGTGGCTCATACAGATCTACTGGTAATGTAGTTTGTCCTTTTAACACAAAAGGCGAATATTTGGACTGCGAGTTAAACTATTTCTCACATGCACATGTATGAAGCATTCAAAGAGCAAGGATCCTTGGGGAGCAATGGAAGAAACCTTTACTTGGAGATGCAAGGATGATGGAATTATTGGTTAAAGCATGTTTTCCCTTGTCCCCATAAATTTTTCCTTAGGCCTCTATTTTTTCCAACAATGGGACCAGTTGGCCCCATGGTTTAGATTTCTATATTGGACCTTGAACATGTAAAACATGTAAAAAGCAACAGTCTCTGTTAAATGAAACTGGACTACAAACATTCCATACCTTTATGTTTTTTGGAAATTTTGTCAAATCTGTTCTATTAAGCTTGACTCCCGCTTGAAGTAAAAGGCATAATGATTTCTCCCTACAATTAAACACTGCCCAGTACAATGGAGTTGTATCTCTGCAAAGAAAGGGAGACTTCATTTATATTTTAAAATCATTATTTGTCCATATTTAAACCGGTAGCTTCAGGATAAATTCTTTCTCAGACAACAAAACTTTAGTCTTGGCCATATTGAACACAATTTTTTCAGATGACTATTCCAGTGCAGTTCAAATGATTGAATTGGACTCTAAGGGAAATAAAATGATGTTGTAAAAGGAGAAAATGCTGGGTATCAGCATTTTCCCTTATTCCCACATATTTTTAAAAGCCATCTGTCTTAAGGTTGTTAAATTGGTTTGGTTTGTATTGGAGTTTAACACGATTTTAACAGCTCAAGTCATATCATGGCAGTCAATGACACACCCATTTGTTTCCTGGCTTCCAAACACCAGCACTGACACAACTTTCTTTCCAAAGCCACAGACTACTTTTCTCACATGCATCGGAAATTGCATCGGAAACTGGGGAAAAATCGCCGGAATGAAAGTTTGCCTCAACAGGTTCTCTAACTCGCAACCACCAGGTCACAAGTCAGATACGCTACCCACTGAGCTACCTAGGCAGGCGAAAGTTGTTAAAACATGTGATTACTTGGTATTGGGTTGAGTGTATATTCACTAGAAAGAACTACATTAAAGATAATGCACAGAAATAAACTCTGACCCTTTGCCAAACAAGCTCACATTGTTATGACCCTAGAAGAGACAACTTTTGAAAACATTATGGGAAAAGGAGAACATGCCTATTACCTGCATGTTCTCTATCTCCCACAATGTTTTCTACCCTTTAATCAGTAACTATAAATATTCCAGCCACATTCACTTTGTTGTCTGCTAATGCTTTCACTTTTGACAAGTCTGCATTTTTTTCCTTTTGTAATAGGTTAAAAAGACTTAGATATACATGATCTGAAACAGGTTGGGATTTAAGATATATAGGATTAGACAGACATGAGCAGACATTTGGAATAAAGTTTCATTAAATGGGTCTAGAATAAATATTATTTAGTGAGCCTGTGCCATGCTTAACAACATTCTTTGATGAGTTTAATAAGATTTTACCTCAAAAGCCAAAGAATGCCAGATTCTTTTTTTTCACATAACATTATCTCAAAAAATATAGTTCATGATCTATTGAAACATACTGCAGACCTACAATCAAGTGCATGTATTGAAATCTACATGAAACCTGACATTTATTGATGGAAAATATTTCCAAAGAAACTTGCATAATTTTTTATAATACATGTAATTACATTCTATATTTTAAGAAAATTCATAGTGGCTGAAAATAAGGCTAGCTATGTGAGAAAAAACTTCATAATGGAAAATGCTGTTAATCCTTTGGTTTACTATGATCACTAATTTTGACAAAGCGGCAATACAGCGCTTGAATAAATTAATTATGACACAATGCTCCTATGACTTACCAAAATGATATCCCACAAGCATGTGTAAGACTGGAAAATCTACTGGCTATATTAAACTGGCGGGGGATGAATAAAGAAGAGTATTTATCTCCTCAGTTCCTTAGTTTTTAGGCTCTTGAAATCTTTGAAAAGAGTCAAATAAAATGATAAATTAAAAACAGTGAAGTCAAAGGTCAGTTTTGACAGTACTTCAGATTAATACAATAGAAACAATACCTAAAATCTGGTATATCTGGATCTGCACCACCTGATATGAGTGCCTCAGTGTTATCCTCAAAACCAAAATAAATGCTTATCGACAAGGGTGTTTCTCCAAACCTTGCATCTCGTACATTCAAATAGGCACCGTAATCCATCAAAAGTTTACAATAGATGTCTGAATTAAGTCTTGCGGCAAGGTTTAAAGGAGTATTCCCCTCCTCATTTTGGATATTAATATCAAAGTTGAACTGCAATGCAAACTGCAGCATTTCCACACTGGTCCTGCGCCCCATCACTGCAGCATGGACGAGATTTCCATAACTACAAGTGAGGTAAGGATCTGCTCCTATATCATACAAATATTCTGCAATCTGAAGATTTCCACCCCAAACTGCAATGAAGAGAGCTGTGGACTTGTCGAGTGCTAACATGTTGATAACATCATGATTTTCTTTCTCGGGTAAGTCAAGGTCACGTTCCGAATTCTGTAAAGACTTTCCAGAGGTCACTGTCAAAGTTGACGGCACAGCTTCATTCTCTGTTTCATCAGTTGGTAACAATGGTTTAACATACTTTACCTCCTTGTGCGATAGCATTGCCTTCTCCATGAGGAGTTTTAAAATGTCTAAATGGAAATCATATCCTAAGTACGCAAGTATATGTGTTGGAGGGTAACGCCTCAGAAAAATATCCATCATACTGCTCTTTCTCCAACTACAACCTGCTGCAAGTAAAGTCTCTGTCAAAGCTTTTCCATTTGTTTTCTGATGTAAAGCTAGTCCAAGTACAGTATGACCACGACTGTTTCTCTTGTTAACATTTGCACCAAACTGTATCAACAGTTTTACCATATCTACAAAGCCTTGAATAACTGCAAAGTGTAGTGGTGAATTTTGGCACTCCCCATAGCACTGATTGATGTCTTCTCCATTCTCCAATAATATGGTAGCAAGATAAAGATTTTCTGTTTCAACAGCATAGATGAGAGGAGGCTTTGTCACAAAAACTGTTTGAATACCACTGATCTGGAGGACTTGATCCACATTTGCCCCGTAATGAATTAAAAGCTTTGATATTTCTGGTGATTTATTCATTGACAACTGTAATGGAGTAAGTGCATGGCAACATGGTCTGTTAATATCACTTCTTTCATATGAAAGAATAATTTTTAGAATAGTAGTTTCATTCAGAATGATAGCCAAAGATACAGCATTCATTTGATTAGTTGGTGTGAGAATGTTTGGATCAGCACCATTTTCCAACAAGAGTTTAACGATCTCCTCATCATAGCATTTAATGGCACACATTAGTGGGGTTTCATCTTCATAAATACAGTTTGGAGAAAGACCAAGGCTAAATAACTCTGCTAAAATGTCTTTAACTTTTTTCTGCAGTGATATAGAATCTACATTGTTTGATTTCAGTAGATTTGATAATGGTATTGCATATCTGCATGCATCCCTTGATAAATTGTCAAAGTACAGCTTAGTGACCTGGTGTACAGCCTGGTTATTTTCTTTGTTGTTAGATAAGTCTTTTACTTTCAAACCCTCAACAATTCCATCTAAAGTTAATTTTGCCTGCTTGTGTGGGTCCGAAGATTCCCTATCCATTGTTTTTGAGTTTCCCAGTCGTTTAGAACTTCAATGATCTCAGGACTGCATTCAAACCATTCTAATCTGTAACGTTTTTATAATCATTTTCACCTGAAACTATATTCAACATTCATATAAACTATATCAACTCTTTACCACACAATCCCAACTTTATATGACCCTGAGGAAGAAGGCTTTTGAAAACATTGTGGGAAAAGGGGAAAATGCTGGTAACCAGCATTTTCTCCTTTTCCCACAATGTTTTCACCCTTCCTAAAACAAATTTCAATTTTTAAATCGCATTTATTTTGTCGTCTGCAAATGCTTTCAATTTGGACCAGACCAAAATTTTATCGTTTGGTAAAGAGTTAAGGGATGAGACTTGGCTTTGAAAGGGCAGAAACATTTTGGAAAAAGAAAATGCCAATTAACAGCATTTTCTGTATTTCCCAATCGTTTCAAACCTTCTTCCTAAGAAAATGAATGGTAAAACAAGGAATTGTTTGATAAAGGGATAATATACATGAAATTAAGCCATGCTCTGTGAAAAGGGGGTTTAATGCATCTGCAAGCAGTATCAACCTAGACCAGGTTGAAGTTTTGCTATTGTTCAATTTTCTGCATGTCCAATGACCACTGCACATTGTCTCTCATGATCCAGTTGGTTGTCAGACTAACTGGATTTTACAGATCCCTATTCAAGTGTTGACATGCTTGTTAAAATACATCACGGAGATGCACTAAGCCCCCTTTTGCCAGGGCATGGCACAACTACATGTTAGTCTATATTCTAAGTCTATTAAAGGGGGATTTCAAATTGATTGTTGACTGAAAAATTGAAGAAAACCACATAAAAATCTAATATAACAAATATGCAATCAAATCTTTATAAATATTGAGATTATGTTTCCAAAAGTAGCTCTAGGTGTCTTTGGTTTAGCCTTTAGGATAAATATGAGAGTGGATAAATTCACTGAATCATTCCAGATTGAACTGGATAGGGCTTTATGACCAAACTGGACATCACAAACCAACTTTTTGTCAAAAAAGAGTGGTTTTGTTTGGATGTTTTAACTTTTCTAATTGTTTTCTTATTGTTATTTTTCATTCTTCAAACAGAATAAATGTGCATGTATACTACAAGAAAGTGTTCGGCTCGCTTCTTCTTCAATATTGGCCGAAGTTCTTGGGGACATTCTTCTCTATCATTCCTACAGCTCTATTAGCTCTTGAATGGACGACATATGATGGACTCACCATAACTGAAATCATTTGCAGACAAAAAAATTAAACATTTCTAAAATAATGTGATTTGTGTTTAAATGTTTAGAAAAGATGGGGGAAAATTGAAGTTTTGGCAACTTTTTTTTTTCCAAGTCTTCTTCAACAGGGTCTTTAAACCTTGAACTGCTTGGTATAGGGTTAATTTTTTTTTTTGGGGGGGGGGTCACTCTTCTTGGGTATGTGTCACAAAGGTTATGTTGTTATCAGCCACTGCCATTGCTGTAGGAAAAAATGAACAGCTCTAATTTAGAAATAAAATTGAACAAAACAAGTTGGTAACCGCTGGAAAATCAAGTCTGATCCAGTTACTAAGTCCGATCCGGTCCAACCCGGTGAACTTACCAACCCTTCGAATTTATTTTCGTCAGCCGATTGCAAATACCCCCATCATTTCTCTTTTCTCTGTATCAATTACATGAAATCCTAATCTTTCATTTATGAAAAAAAATCTAAATCACGGTTTGTGAAGACACTTACTGTGGAGTCCGTTCGTTGTAATTGTTTTCTAACTAAAGATTGTGTACGGGGTTTTCGCTACTGAACTAGTTCGCCATCGGAGGTTTCGTCATTAGGTGGTTTCGCAACTCCAAATGTTCGCCATATAGGAAGTCGCACCTCTTTATTGTACCAGTATGGGGAAAAAAAATGAAAAGCTACTTTAAAAGAACAGCTACATAGTTAACGAAGTGTGACGGGGGAACTATCCTTGAATGAATTTTTTCTGTTTGATTGCTTGTGATAAATTATGGTAGTTCATGAATGATATTATCGTTAATATTGAAGCAGTCAATTAATGACGTTGACCGACACGGTTTTGTGCTTTTAACTTTCGTTCCTTTTTCATATAGATAGATAAGACTTCCTTAACTGTAACACATATCTGATGTAACATTATGAATGAATCTAAAAAATAAATACATCGAGCTCGTAACGAATCCCAGGTATATTGACCCTTACTGGACAGAGACCCTTGTCATTCCTTTGAAGTCATTCATTATACATGTAGATCATTGTGTATCGTTAAACTGTTGCTTTACGTCTTTATATATATTATAGTTCAGTATCACATCTTGTATAACTGATTAATTATAACAAAGTTCAAATTTAATGGAACTCTACGGATTTATAATTGATTTTATAAACACCCTAGATAACATTATGTATACCATAATTTATAATGTTCGAAATATTGTTCTTCAAAAGGGGTATACGCTTTCCATCCCAACCCTCGTTGCTACGTACGGGCCTCTAGGAAATTGGGATCTAACAGTTAACCCTTAAGCTACTAATCGCGACCCACTGACCTTTTGCGGACAGTGTAGATCAATATCAGACTGCACAGAACGTGCAGTCTGATCTTTGATCTACACTGCCCGATACGGTATTTTCTTTCGGTGTATCATACTCGTTCTGGTGTCAACCCCAGTCAGAGTGTTTACAAGTTCGGGTGCAGTCTAACCATCAGTAATCACTATAAGAATTAGAAGTTTATTTCACATAACCTTATCATTCGATATTACTATGCCTACGGCGAGTGTCCCAAAATAGAGTGATCTAAAATTGAAGACCTTGAAATGATGTTGGATGCAAAGGTTTGTGTACTTCTATTTCTTGACTCTTCCCCATTTTCCACGATTATGAACGAATAATGGTCAAAGGGAGAAAACTCAGAGAAGATGACGTCACCTGAGTGACGCACCATATAAGTATTTACTGCCTTGAATCTTGAAAACGCAAATGAAAATTGTTTTGCGTTTACAGGCGATTGATGAATTGGTTTTTTTTTTTTTTTTTTCCGTCCAGTTGTAATTTATTCTTATATTTTTAGTGACGGCATCATAAATGTTGACAGTTCTGAAAATATTTTGACGCCAGACAAAAGAAAATACGCCTACAGGTAAAGACGCGAATATTTTTTCATAACCAGACGGTTACCTCCCTTGTATTTCATCACTAACCGCCAAAAATTGAAGTTGAAAACTTGGAAGAAACAGTTTGGTCATCTAATTAAGATCTCACCTATATTACATCAAATTATTGTCAAAATTTATTCAATCCACCGTTTAGGTAGTATAATTATATCGTTGAAATACACAGTAGCACTTTTTACTCGAAATGTGTAGAGGTTTTTGCGAAGGGTTTCATCCATTATAAGGGAAGTCACCCTGTATAAATAAAACTTTAAGAATGTATGAGTTGCTTCCCTTAGACCATAAAATGATAACTCGTCTAGAGTCTACACCAAATTGGTTACCTCCCTTGATGATGCTATTTGCTCTGAAACGGGGACCAGGTCATTTTCCTACTTATTTTCTGAACTGTTGAAAAAACCAAACCGAAACAAGAAGAATATGGATGGGGAAAACGAAGAGAATGGACTTGAACTTGGTGAAAAACAAGATCCTAATAAAAGAAGACAAATTAGGCAAGAATATCGGATACTTCTAGATTCCTTAAAAGGTAAAATTAGCGACTCAAATCGTAGATATTGGTAATTTTTCTTTCGAACCCATGACATTTCGACCTAAACTTAAAAAAAAAAAAAAAAAAGGCAAAACCAGTTTTTTGAACGGTTCCCTAATACGTAGCAATGTTTCCTGATTAACACACATTCTTTTCTGAGCTAGAAGCATACTTCATTCTTATCATAAGAATTATGTCCAAAAAATCAAAACATTCGTGAACGAACGACACCCAACGAGTGTCAGTGACCATGACGTCGTAACGGACACGACTGAAATTTTTGTTGGGAAAAGAGCTAAAACATCTTGACTAACACTTTACCAAATACAAAACTTAACACTTATCCAAACTGAAAGTCTGGCTGGGTAGCTCAGTGGTTAGCATATCTGACTTGTGACCTGGTGGTTGGTTCAGTACTCAGTTGAAACAATCTTTCTTTCTGGTGTTTTTTTGCTCTCACCTCAGATGCATGTGAAAAAAGTGGTCAGTGGCTTGGGAAGAAAGTTGTGTCAGTACTGGTGTGAGAATGGTTGATAAATACCTTTTTGTCAAATTTCTTTTTTTTTTTTTTCCCCATATTCCAGAAAAGAAAGAAGATCTCATAAAACCAGGCAGCAATGAGTTGAACGAGAGACTAGAAGAGGCACAGCATCTCTACAAACAAGGTGTGTACCATTTTGTCAACCTTTGGGAGGACTTAGGAGTTTGACTTTTACCTTGGCTATTTTCAAAGAAGATATCAAGGTATTGTCATAGTTCTGACATCTTTGTTGTCTGCATCAATGCATCAATCATCATCATCATGCAAAAACTGATATTTTAAAATATCTCTGTTAGTACTGAAGATATTTACTTCAAACTTGGACTAGTTGGTAACTGTCAAAAGTGAAACCCATACAACAGTGGCAGGTAAACATTAAAATATCTTTGACACAGGTTTGCCCCTTTTTCAACGTAGAATTATCACTAAAAGAAACTGCAGCCGAGCGTTGGCACAGACATACGGTGCTCTTGTTTACATTTTACCCTTTACCATGCAATCTTTTGTTTTGACAACCAGAAGAATAATTCACATACCATTCTTAATATCATTCTCTGTCTTCTAGCCGAACGCTCGTAGCTCAGTCGGTAGCATACAGGACTGGAGAACAGGAGGTCGCTGGTTCGATCCCAGGCTCGGCCAATTTCTTTCTGAGGATTGATGATAGTCATTGTGACAGGATTCATTCCTCTCTCACCACTGACCATTGTTTCGACAGTGGTCATGAGGGAAAGCAGCCAGTGGCTTGGAAAGAATATTGTGCATAGTACTGGTAAAAGAAGCAGGATAGCATGGATAGGTACACTGGCTGCCGCGATATAACTGAAATAATGTTGAAAACGGAATTAAACACCATTCAATCAGTCTGTCTTTTTATTTCAGAGTAATGCTTTTTCTGATCTTCAAAATCAAATTTGGCTATACTATTTGAACCATGCTCTGGCAAAAGGGGCTTAATGCATCTCATCGATGTATTGCACCATGCAAGTCATCACATAATTTTGGATCCATCATATCCATTTTCTCTTAACCCTTTACCAAACAAGCCCTGGTTTTCACGTGTCTGCAGTACAAGTCTTTTGAAAACACTGTGGGAGAAGGAGAAATTGCTCGTAACGAGCAATTTCTCCTTTTCCCACAGTGTTTTCTACCCTTTTTGAGAACTTTCTGCCATTTTCATAAAATCTAAAATTGTCGTAACGAGCAATTTCTCCTTTTCCCACAGTGTTTTCTACCCTTTTTGAGAACTTTCTGCCATTTTCATAAAATCTAAAATTGTCGTCTGCAAACTCTTTCAATTTGGACCAGTCCAAAATTTGTGGTTTGGGAAAGGGTTAATCCTTCAGCAGACGACAAAATTTTAGTCTTGTCCAAAATGAAAGCATTTGCAGACGACAATTTCATTATGGCTCAGATGGTGCAATTTCTCTATGATAGGGTAGAATACATTGTGGGAAAAGAAGAAAATGCTGGTTACCAGCATTTTCTCCTTTTCCTACAATGTTTTCAAAAGGCTTCTTTCCCAGGGGCATTAAAAGGCAGCATTGTGTGGTAAAGGGTTAACAAATGACTTAATCCTAATGGTCCATGGACATGCACAAAATTGACCAAAAGCAGAAAGTTTCGGCCCAGGTCAGCCTGTGAGGACTGCCCAGGCTGACCCGGGTTGATACTTTTTGTAGATGCATTAAGCCCCCTTTTTACAGAGCATGGCTCATTTGGTTTAGCCAATTAGAAATTGTTTTCATTTCTAAATCTAGAATAAGGCTAAGATTGCAATTTAGAAAGGCTGGTGTATACAAGCCCTGCACTGATCATCAAGACACTATATTTATCACATAACCTGCCTTGTTTTCAGTGTAATATAATTGTTTTATTTCATGCTTTTTACAGAGCATGGCTCATTTGGTTTAGCCAAGTAGAAATTGTTTTCATTTCTAAATCTAGAATAAGGCTAAGATTGCAATTTAGAAAGGCTGGTGTATACAAGCCCTGCACTGATCGTCAAGACACTATATTTATCACATAACCTGCCTTGTTTTCAGTGTAATATAATTGTTTTATTTCATGCTTTTCAGTTGTTTATGAAGAAATAATGATGGATTATGGTTTGATATTTCATGGTTACAACCAGTGAAAATACAGATTTTATCTTTTCTAACTCTTCATTTGAAGGTGGAAACAGTAGTTCCCGCGCACTAGTTACCTAGGTAATCAGCGGGTGCCATTCAAATAGGATGAAACATGACGTAACTCATGTGCATTTACCCTGTATTTCTCGCGCTTTACGTCACTGTTGTAATGCGTTGTTATGTGAGGGGGGTATGCCACGGGGAATTACCGAAAACAACTACTGGAATTTTGATGAAAGTCCCAACAAAATAGGGGTTAGAAGCATGAAATAAATAGAATATTTGGGGGTTTTTTCGGTGAAAGATCGAAATTTATTTCATCTGGTGAACAACATCGGTAATATTTTCACAAGCGGCCACTCATGAAAATAGTACCGATGATATTCTCTCAATGAAATAAATATCGATCTTTCACTGAAAAAAAAAAATATCCTCTATATGATTTTCTTTTATCCTACACTTGTTTCAGATGACCATTATGTGACACCATATGTGACATCATTTTAAACTACTTGCAGAGAAGTTTACCCGTGACATTCGCACATATCCATGTATTTTTTTTTTGTACAATCAAACCTACAATTAGGGAGATATCATTAAGTGATGAAAAGAATCTGACATTTGTTGGAGGAAAAGGGCTTTTGAAAACATTGTGGGAAAAGAAGAAAATGCTGGTAACCAGCATTTTCTCCTTTCCCTACAATGTTTTTTTTTTTCCCTTCCAAAGGCAAATTTTAGGTTTTGAGTCACATTTAATTTGTGCAAATGCTTTTAATTCAGGTCAATTCAAAATTAAGCCATTTGGTAAAGAGTTAAGTTTTCTCAAAACAGTACTTTTATACCCATGACCTTATTTTCCTAGGCAATGAAATATCCACCACGCCAAACTTTCTGATGAATAATATATGCAGTCTATGATACATGCTGTCCCTATTCAAGAAACTGAAAATGAGGGGGGATTCCCTGCTCTGTTTTTAATACATGTATAGGGATAGGATCTAAAGATAGGGGTTTTTCAACAGTACCAAGAAAAGTGGGCAATTTTGGTAAAGTGTACAGGTTTGGACTGGGCCATTTTGGAAGTGAGCTGTTTTGACCCACTCCCTTTAATGGACATACATGTAATATTTTGCGATAACAGTTTCAATGATGATGCCGTCTTATTCAAAACAGCAGTATTTTCTGTGAGGCAGAGTAAATTCTTTGTTTTGGGACTTTTTGATTGTTTATAAGCTTGGCTGTTTTCGAAGAAAACGTCGATGTATTGCCGTAGCCCTGTCGTCATTGTTGTCTGCTTGGTTGTGCAAAAACTTAGTCATTGTATGATATATCTGTTATTACTGAAGATACATGCATCAAATGTAGAGAAGCTGTTAATTATCAAAAGGGGAACCTATACATCAGGGAAAGGTAACCATCAACGTATTTTTGACAGAGTTATGCCACTTTTTTGTCTTAAAATTCATACTTAAAAATCAAGCATCAGCAGCTGAGCGTTGGCATCAGCATGCGGTTTTCTTGGTTTTTACATGGGACTGTCATATATTGGATCTGATTTTATGCTGGATCTGAAAAAGATTAGCGTGAATCCTGCGATTATTAATTCGAATAAACAATGACTTGTACCAGTAACTTTAACCCTTATCTCAATTTTGTTTTTCCAGTTGTTAATACGCGTGAAGGTGTGTACGACTCCATGACAATGTCTCTTATTGCAAGCATGGGGAAGTTACAGGCACAGAATCTTCACACGGAATTTGTCAGATTTCAGCCCACAGAGTTTGCTGAAAAAATGGTTAGTTTGTGGTGCTATTTTCTTTCTTTAACCCTCTACCACACACAATCCCGACTTTTAACGGCCTTGGGAAAGAGGCCTTTTGAAAACATTGTGGGAAAAGGAGAAAATGCTGGTAATCAGCATTTTCTCCTTTACCCACAACATTTTCTATCCTATCAAAGAAAAATTGCACCATTTGAGCCACATTGAAATTGTCATCTGCAAATGCTTTTAATTTGGACAAGGCTGAAATTTTGTCGTCTGGTATAGAGTTAAGCTATGAAACTCTGTACTAAACCTTCCAGTGTTTTCAGAACCCTGATGAAGAAGGGCCAAGCCCCTTAGCTCAAACAGTAGCATACAGGACTTGAGAACAGGAGGTCGATGGTTCGATCCCCGGCTTGGCCAATTTCTTTCAGAGGATTGATGATAGTCATTGCAACAGGATTCATTCCTCTCTCACCGCTGACCATTGTTTCGATGATGGTTATGTGGGAAAGCAGCCAGTGGCTTGGAAAGAATATTGTGCAGAGTACTTGTAAAAGATACTCCAGGAAAGCATGGATAGGTGCACTGGCCACTGTGATATAACTGAAATAATGTTGAAAACGGCGTTAAACACCATACAATGATGAGGAAGGCTTTTATAAATGAGCCATGCTCTAGGAAAAGCGGCTTAACTCTTTACCGCACGACAAAAATGTAGACTTGCCCATATTCAAAGCATTTGCAGACGACAATTTAAACGTGGCCCAAATGATGAAATTTGACTGTGATGGGATAGAAAACATTGTGGGAAAAGGAGAAAATGCTGGTTACCAGCATTTTCTCTTTTTCCCACTATGTTTTCAAAAGCCCTCTTTGTCAGGGTTGTTAAAACCCGGGATTGTGTGGTAAAGAATTAACCCTTTACCACACAATCCGGACTTTTAACAACCCTGAGGAAGAAGCCTTTTGAAAACATTGTGGGAAAAGAAGAAAATGCTGGTAACCAGCATTTTCTCCTTTTCCCACAATGTTTCCTACCCTTTCCAACACAAATTTCAGTTTTTGGGCTACATTCGTTTTGTCGTCTGCAAATGCTTTCAATTTGGACCAGTCTAAAATTTTGTCGTTTGGTAAAGAGTTCATGCATCTCAGTATTGTATTATAACAAGCAAGTCATCACATAATTATGGATCTCTAAAATCCATTTTCTCTAACAACTGACTAAACATGAGGTAGAATGGTCCTTTGACATGCAGAAAATAAACCAGTAGCAAAAAGTATCGACCCAAGTCAGCCTGTGTGTCGGACTGCACAGGCTGACCTGGTTCGATACTTTTTATAGATGCTTTAACTCTTTACCAAATGACAAAATTTTAGACTGGTTGAAATTGAAAGCATTTGCAGATGACAAAATAAAAGTGATTTTAAAATTGAAATTTGTTTTGGGAAGGGTAGAAAACATTGTGGGAAAAGGAGAAAATGCTGGTTACCAGCATTTTCTCCTTTTCCCACAATGTTTTCAAAAGGCTCTTTTCTCAGGGTCGTTAAAAGTCAGGATTGTGTGGTAAAAGGTTAAAATCCCCTTTTTGCAGAGCATGGCTCAAATATTGTAGATAAGGAGGAAATGCTGTAAACAAGCATTTTCGTTTCCCACAATGTTTTCTATCCTTCTAAAGAATAATTTCATCATTTGAGCTACATTTGATTGTCATGGGTGTTTAAATATCCTTCTAAAGAATAATTTCATCATTTGAGCTACATTTGATCGTCATGGGTGTACTTAAATTTTGGTCGCCTGATGGTAAGTTAAGATTATATATTAACATATTCTGACCTGCACGTTCTGACCTGTTTTTATGCTGTGACCCAATCATGAAACAATGTAGCAAAGGGAGAAATTGCTGATTTTCCTTTTGTCACAATTTTGTCACATTCATGTATTAAACTTACAGCCCAACCGGATAGTTCAGTGGTTTGTATCTTACAGCATGACCTGGTGGTTGCAAGTTTGATAACCCTTTGAGACAAACTTTCTTTTGGGCGATTTTTGCCTCTTGCTTCTGATGCATGTGGAAAAAAAAGTAGCAGTGACTTGAAAAGAAAGTTGTGTCAGTACTGGTGGGAGAAAGCCAGGAAACACTTGCGTAGGTGCACTGACCGCCTTGATATGACCTAACCTGTTAGAATGGCATTAAACTCCAATACAATACAATACAATTAAACTTTCGCCCTTTACCAAGCAATTGTGAGTTTTAACAACAGCTTTTGGGAAAGATTTTAAAAATAGCATTTCCTCCTTTTCCCACAATGTTTCCTACCCTTTCAAAGAAAAATCCCACTATTTGAGCCCCATTTAAACCTGTACCACACAATCCCGAGTTTTAACGACCCGGGAGGCATTTGAAAACATTGTGGGGAAAAAAAAGAGAAAATGCTGGTAACCAGCATTTTCTCCTTTTCCCACAATGTTTTCTATCCTTTTAATGTCAGGTTTCACCAATTAAGCCACATTTATTTTGTCGTCTGCAAATGCGTTCATTTTGGACTTATCTAAAATTTTGCTGTGTGGTAAAGGCTTAATATGTTATCTGCAAATACTTTGGAATTGGACAAGATCAAAATTTTGTCGTCAGGTAAAGAGTTGATTTACTTTTATTATCAATATTTTACACAAATGTTTTGAACATCAAAAAAAAAAAACAAAAAATGTACGATTCCCTGTTTCAGATACATTTTCTTGGAGGAGAAGGCCGACAAGTAGAAGGTTCGAGAATTTCAGCTTTAGGATGGTGTAAACTAGGAGAGGCCTGTCAGCCTTTCTACAAACGATCTCCACCCTTCACCTTTATGTATGTTGAATTGTATATACATAGAGGATATAACATGAGTGTTCATTTTTAGCTTGGCTGTTTTCGAAGAAAATGTCAAAGTGTTGTCATAGCCCAGTTGTTGTCTGTGATGTCGTCCTGCGAAAATTTGACATTTAGTAATTTATTTTATGCTTTTTGGTAGTTTATCAAGAAATAATGGTGGATTATGGTTTGATATTTCATGGTTACGACCAGTGAAAAATACCAATTTCATATTTTCTAACTCTTCTATCGAAGGTGGAAACAGTAGTGCCCGCACACTTGTTACCTAGGTAAACGGTGCGTGCCATTCAAATAGTGGGAATTATGACATAATTTACGCGCATTTACTCTCAATTTCTTGCGCTTTACTTAATATTGTATTGCATTGTTATGTGAGAGGGGTATGCCACAGGGAATTACCGAAAATAAATGTACTTGATTTTGATGAAAGTCCCAACAAAAAAGGGGTTAGAAACATGAAATGAATAGAATATTTGGTTTTTTTTCTGTGAAAGATCAAAAGTCATATCATCTCGTGAACATCATCAGTAATAATTACACTCGTGGCTGTGTCAATGTTGAAAATATTACAGATGATGTTCACTCAGTGAAATAAATTTCGATCCTTCACACAAAAAAACAAATATCCGCTATATCTCACATTCCGGAAGATATTTATTTCAAACTGAGACTAGTTGTTAACTATCAAAAGGGGAACCCATACAACTGTGGCAGGTAACCACCAAAATATTTTTGACACAGTTATGCCCCGTTTTCAAATAGAATTCTCACCAAATATCAGTCTGTTTCTAAAACCAATTGCCGCTGGCATTGGCACCCACATGCAGTGCTATTGTTTGTTGTTTCTTCCTAATGATGCATTCTGTAGATGTTCAAAACAATACTTTGCCAATTTATTATCGTTTTTGAATGATTACTTGGATAAAATGGTGAAAAATTAACACAAGCATAATATTGTACTCTACAAAAAGGAGAAAATGCTGGTTACCAGCATTTTCTCCTTTTCCCACAATGTTTTCAAACGATGTCTTTCCCAGGGGCGTTAAAAGGCGGCATTGTGCGGTAAAGGGTTAAACCAAATTCTTAATTGCAAATCTCTGGATCCCAAATGAGAAATGGGCTGGTCATTTTACACATGGTAATACATGTATCTCTAAAAGCTAAAAATGACAAGAAAAAACTGTTTTCTTTACAGAACACATATTTTCATTTCTATAACAAAGTTTTCTGCAAGTAGGACTGATTTGAATATTCTTGTACTATGAATGGAATATTAAAAAAGTTATTCAAATGCTGTTATTCACTCCGAGGTTTGTATTCACCAACCATTTTTAAGAATGTTCTTAGTCTTATTCTTCAAGATTTTCTACATTTGAAAGTAACACAACTTTTGGTTCGCTAAACCAAATAGAAAAATGAGATGGGCAGGAAGTTTTTATACATTTTAATGCCGTCTAACTATTTACCACACCACAAAATACAACTTATTCCAAATTGAAAGCATTTGCAGACGACAATTTAAATGTGGCTCAAATGGTAGAATTTATCTTTGAATGCGTAGAAAACATTGTGGGAAAAGAGAAAATGCTGGTTACCAGAATTTTCTCCCTTTTCCACAATGTTTTCAAAAGGCTTCTCCCTCAGGGTGGTTTAAACTTGGGATTGTGTGCAAAAGGGTCAGTCAGTTGTTCATGATAGACAAGGAGGGAAAAGGAGCAATTGCTTGATACAAACTGCTACTCCTTTACCTGAATGGTTTAGCAGGGTCATATTTAGTTGTATATATGTGGTAATGAGGTGTGCAGTATTTCATGTCAAGTGTCCTTGATTCAAAATTGTACAGAATAGAACAAACTTTATTTATAATTCAGACTTGAACACATAAGGTTCATGGTCGAGTTGAATAAATGATATACAAGAATTGAATAAATATATAAGATACATCTTTCCAAAACTTAGGTCAGGCTCATTTGAAAGAGGTCCAAAACCTGTGAAAAGTAAACAAGCCAGGAAACCTAGGGAAAAAGACAATGTTGTTGGTAAAGAAACAGTTCCCCAGCAGGTAAGGGAGGCTTTTTTTAGAACCACTGAAGCCAAAGGAATTTTAATTTGAAACCACTGATGTCTAGGGTTGTTTGATGTGAAACCACAGGAATTAACTCTGTACCACACAATCCCAAGTTTAAATGACCCTAGCAGATAAGGCTTTTGAAAACATGGAGGAAAAACATAAAAGTGGCAATCAGCATTTTCTTCCATTTCCACAATGTTTTCTACCCTGTTGAAGATGGATTCTATCATTTGAGCCACATTTAAGTTATTGTCGGCAAATACTTTAAATTTGGACAAGTCTACATTTTCGTCCCGTGGAAAAGAGTTAATACTTTACCACACAATCCTGAGTTTTAATGACCCTGAGAAGAAGCCTTTTGAAAACATTGTGGGAAAAGGAGAAAATGCTGGTAACCAGCATTTTCTCCTTTTCCCACAATGTTTTCTACCCATCCCAAAACAAGTTTTAATTTTTCATTCGCATTTATTTTGTTGTCTGCAAACGCTTTCAATTTGGACCATTCTAAACTGTTGTTGTGTGGTAAAGAGTGAATGGAATCTTTCATTTCAAAGTAAATATGTTGAGGGAATTCTAATTTGAAACTAAAGAAAGTAAGAGATACTTTCACTTGAAATCACTTGTGTCCAGTGATTTTAATTTTAAACTTATGAAGTAAGGGAAATTTTCATTTGAAACCACTCACACCAAGCCCCCCAAGCTCAGTCGGTAGCGTAGAGGACTTGAGAACAGGAGGTCGCTGGTTCGATCCCTAGCTTGGCCAGTTTCTTTCCGACGATTGATGATAGTCATTCCTCTCTCACTGCTGACCATTGTTTCGACAATGGTTATGTGGGAAAGCAGCCAGTGGCTTGGAAAGAATATTGTGCGGAGTACTTGTAAAGAAACTTCAGGAAAGCATGGATAGGTGCACTGGCAGCCATGATATAACTGAAATAATGTTGAAAACAGCATTAAACACCATACAATCAATCATTGAAACCGCCCATGTCACAGGAATTTTAAGTTGAAACCCCTGAACATAATGGAAACTTCCATTGAAAAAAGACTGTTGTCAAAGGGAGATCTTTAACCTCTAGGATGCTTAGCGCCACTCAGTGGGCTTTTGCAGACAGTGTAGATCAAGGTCAACTGCACAAAACATGCAGTCTGATCTTTTATCAAGTCTTTTCCTGCAAGAAGAACATTGAAATCACAATATTTTGGGTTGAACTACATGCTGAAAATGTTGGTTTAACTGGAAATGTTGATTTAAATCATTTAGCAAATAATCCCGACTTTTAATGACACTGTGAAAGAAGCCTTTAGAAAACATTGTGGGAAAATGAGAAAATGCTGGTAACCAGCATTTTCTCCTTTTCATACAATGTTTTCTACACTTTCCAAATCAAATTTCAATTTTTCAGTCACTTTCATTTTGTCGTCTGTAAATTGTTTTAATTTGGACCAGTCTAGAATTTTGCTCATGTGGTAAATAGTTAAATCATTTAGCAGTTTAAGGGTTAATTTAAAACCTCGTTAAGTAAGGAAAACTTTCATTTAATGCCACAGCATCCCGTTTTCAAGACAAATCTCATCATTTGAGACACAGTCACTCACTTTGTTGTCTGCAAATGCTTTCAATTTGGACAAATCTAAAATTTTGTTGCGTGCAAAAGAGTTAACCCTTTACCACACAATACAGAGTTTAAAGACCCTATGGAAGAAGCCTTTTGAAAACATTGTGGGAAAAGGAGAACATGCTGGTAACCAGCATTTTCTCCTTTTCCCACAATGTTTTCTACCCTTTAAGAGTTTGGTTTCATCAATTGAGCCACATTTAATTTGTCGTCTGCAACTGCTTTGAATATGGACCAGTCTAAAATTTTGTCAGTTGGTAAAGGGATAAGAGAATCTATATTAGTCTGTTGTGATTCCCCCACAGTTAGTTAACATTTTGACCCTCCCTCTTTCCATTGCATTTTTTTCAATCTGTGCAACTCATTAACTCTTTACCAAACAACAAAATTTTAGACTAGTCCAAATTGAAAGCAATTGCAGAGGACAACATTTATATCACTGAAAAATGGAAATTTGTTTTGGGAATGGTAGAAAACATTGTGGGAAATGTTTTCAAAAGGCTCTTTCCACAAGTTGTTAAAAGTCCAGATTGTGTGGTAAAGGGTTAAGATTTCCTGGCCCTTTATAAGGAAAGCATCATGGGCCAGCAGACAAAACCTTCAATTAAAATTCTGTTACACTGACAGTGTAAGCTCTTGTGCAGATGTATTGTAAGAGTAAATAATGCTGATATTTTTATCACTTTTAATGATTTTTTCCAATCAACTCTTATAAGGCCGAACCAAAATATATGTGTGTTTCAGGTTACGCAACCCTGTCTAATTTTTATGCCCAACACTAAATATTTTTTCACCAATTGATTGCATAATATTTTAAAACAATGTAATGCCCCATATTGATGCACCTGCAGCTTTTTTTTTTTTCAAGCCAAAAATGGGGTTAACAGATAGCCAATCCACCAATAAAGTTGAAATAAATTGGCCTGAATAAACTCAGAGCATCAGGCATAATCGTTATTATTTAACAAGTCAATGTCATTAGCATCTGACCATCTGAATATACATCCACTTCCAATATCATTTTAAACTTCGAACTACACAAAATTTGTCAAGTAGCTTGAAAAAGCTTTAAGACAGTGAAATAATCGAAGACCAGTGTCAGGTATTAATCGTGAATGCTATTTAATAACTGATTGGCAGTAAAGTCGATATTCTGTATTCGATATAATGGGTTTCTCAAATGGTGATCGCTTCGCAGTTGGCACTTCTTAAAACTTGGACCATAATGTTATCTTTGTCCTCGGAGAATCCTGTGTCATTTTACGTCTGTTAATAGCATTGGGGTGTTAAAAAGAGAAAATATAGTATGTTTGAAGAATCAGAAGTGTTTCCTGGTGTGATATCTGAAGGCAATAGATCACTGGAACAACAATTACTATGACACAGTAGATTTAGATCAAAGGGATATGAAAAAAAGGAAGCCAAGCAAAAGTAAAACAACACTTTGTTATCAATTGTTTGTACGGGGCAGTTTGACAAAAAAGACCTTTCACAACATTTGAAACCAAGACACATGCTTTAGACAAAAAATATATGCTTTGGACAAAAAATATTTTAAAAAAAAAATGATTCTCCAATCTACTGACCCTAATTCTCAAAAGTCTACAACCAGAACCACATATATTTTTTATTTTGGCCTTACATGTTTTATATTTTGCCAAAATTGCTTTTGACCAGCATATTCTCCTTTTACCATGTTCCTCTTTCTCAAAGTTGCTGATACATGGGAAAACCTAGTTAAGGGTGAAGAGACATGAACATTATAACACATGAAATTTTCAAAGAAATGTTGACATATTTACTACTACAAAGCATTTTTATTGAGTACAGTGCTTTCAGTCCTTTGAAAATTTGTTATCGAACAGTTGAAGACATTTACCAGCAATGATATGAATGAAGCCACAACTGAAGAAGTGGAGAGAGTTCTAGACATTTTGAAGACAACTTACAGGAGAGAAGAAGGTGAGTTTGTGGTATAGGTTGTAAGAAAAGTAGCTTGATTCTTTTGACTCATAACCCTTTACCAAACAACAAAATGTTAGATCCCGTCCAAATTGAAAGCATATGCAGACAATTTCAGTGTGGCTCAGGTGATGAGATTTTTCTTTGATAGGGTAGAAAACATTGTGGGAAAAGGAGAAAATGCTGGTAACCAGCATTTTCTCCTTTTCCCACAATGTTTTCAAAAGTCTAGTTTCCCAGATACATTAAAGCTTGTTATTATGTGGTAAAGAGTCGATAATGTTTTTGTTTACATAATTAATGACATCTCAAATTGTTTACGATATATTTTGTATTTTAGGCTGGTGGCCTTTATGTACATTGTGTAATTAAATTGAAATGGATAGATTAACTCTTTTATCACACGATGAAATTTAGGATTTGCCCAAATTGAAAGCATTTGCAGACGACAAAGGTGGTCTTGTTTCTTCTGTGCTAAGCTTCTCCATTCTTTCATCATTTTTTTTTTTAAATTATGAAGCTGCAATGTTGGACATAAATGTATGCTAGTCTCAAAAAAAAAAGATACATGTAAGTTGATGGATTGTTTTCATGGCATTTGTCGAAGATAATGCCTCTATGACTTCAATACGGCAATTTAAAAATCATGTATCATAGTTTGTACAAAACCGAAGGAAGTAAACCCAATTAAACTCAACTTTTCTAAGACAAATAAGTGTTTCGATTGTACTCAGATATGAAATTGAAACTGGTGCATTAAAATAAATTGGATTAGGCCATCAATCATTGAAAATACTTCTTCTTTATCGAAAATCGCATGATCCACTATGGCCTTCTATTGGTGTAATGATACACACGATCTTTGTCTCCTGACCGCCCAATTCCTTGCTTGTTCACCCCAAAACCAGTTCGTTTCTTGGCTTATTTGTTCATGGGCTTGTTTGCTGCACTTGTTAATCCCACAAGATTGCACGCTACTCTATCGGATTGTGCATGACTACATAGTAGGTTGACTTTTAAGTGAATATTTTGAAACCATTCCTATTGTTTATTTTTCAAATTACTAATTCCACACATGGGCCCCTTGACAAATGCCACACTAGTGCTTTCATTTGAAGATAGGCTGATTGTATTTCAACAGTTTCCTTTGTCATTTCACACTTGTTCTTTGACATGATGTCTTTTTGTGTTTTTTGGAAGCAATTTTGGTGCAATTTTCTCTTCTGACAGGATATGCATGTTGCAAAAGGTGATGCTATTGACAAATGTAGTCATTGTTCTGAGAATTATGAATTTAACACTTTACCAAACAATCCAGAGTTTTAACGACCCTGAGGAAGAGGGCTTTGAAAACATCGTTGCAAGAGGAGAAAATTCTGGTAACCAGCATTTTCTCCTTTTTCCACAGTGTTTTCTAACCTTTGAATTACAAATTTCATCTTTTGAATGACGTTTGATGGTTTCAATTTGGACCAGTCTAACGTCATGTGGTAAAGAATTAAAATGTTTGGTGGCTTCCAGATAGTAAAATATTATGATGATGAATTAAAAAGTATGATTGAAGTCTTTGAAATAATCAAGTTCTGTGCTACCTCATGTTAAAATAATCGATATCTGGCCTCAAATTCATCAACCAATCTTAAAAGATTTTCAAGTCTAATTCTGAATAATTGTCTCAACTTGAAAGTAACACAATTTCTTAATGGCTAAACCATTTGAGCCATGTTGTGTGAAAAGGGGACTTAATGCATCTGCGAAAAGTATCAACCCAGGTCAGCCTACGCAATCGGCGCAGGCTGACCTGGGCCAAAACTTTTTGCTATTGGACAATTTTCTGTATGTGTAAGGACCAGTCTACCTCTAGATCAAGTTGGTTGTTAAAAATAGTGGCTATTATGGATCCATAATTACCAGTATGTCATGGCTTGATTGGTATCATAGGTCACGGAGATGCATTGAGACCCCTTTTGCCAGAGCACAGCTCATTTGTTTTAGCCAATCAGATATTGTGCAACTTGTTAAATCTATAGAGTAAGAATGCAAGATCAGAATGGTTGTTGAATAGGGCCCCCATTTTTAGCTCGACTGTTTTCCAAGAAGCTTTGAGATATTTTTGTAGCCCTGGCGTCGTCTGTGTTGTCGTGGGAAAACTTTGACATTCTCTAATATATCTGTTATTGCTGAAGATGTTTGCTTCAAACTTGGACAAGTTGTCATTTATCAAAAGGGGAACCTGTACAACAAGGGCAGGTAACCATCCAAGTATTTTTGATATGGTTATACCCTTTTTTCGACTCAGAATTTTCACTGAAAATCAAGCAACTGCAGTCAAGTGCTGGCACCTGCATGTAGTGCTTTTGTTTTCTTTGTTCCAGAAAATCCACTTTGCTTCTTTGAATTTATTCTGGACCCTGATTCCTATGGGCAAACAGTGGAAAATATGTTCCATGTGTCTTTCCTTATAAGGGTAAGTTGATTATTTAATCAGATACTGTAACTTGGCTGGTTTATTTTATTGTTTTCTTCACTTCTAACTTTTTACAAAACAATCTGGATTTAATGGCCTTTAAGAAGAAGGCATTTGAAAACATGATGGTAAAAGGAGAAAATGCTGGTAACTAGCCACAATGTTTTCTTGCCTTCAAGAGACAAATTTCAGGGGGTGTTTATACCGGAATCAGTTTGCGCTTATTTTTTGTCTTTTTCCTGTACAGTTTTCAACCAATTTAGCTTAGATTTAAATGCACATTAGCAGACAAAAGTTAACATTTTTTGGACTCAAAATGCAGACAAATTTAGTACGTACAATTTAAAAATACTGATATTGTTATGAGTCAGACTGTGAGACAGCATGTTTTACTTGAGCAGTCAAAGTTCCAGTCGCTTGCAGAAAAGTGTATTGTACAACTCTTTACCACACAACAAAAATGTAGACTTTTCCAAACTGAAAGCATTTGCAGACAACAATTTCAGTGTGGTAAAAATGATGGAATTTGCCTATGATAGGGAAGAAAACATTGTGGGAAAAGGAGAAAATGCTGGTAACCAGCATTTTCTCCTTTTCCCACTATGTTTTCGAAAGGCTTTTTCCTCAAGGTCGTTAAAAGTTGGGATTGTATGGTAAAGGGATAACTAGAACAAGAGTTGGCAGATTTTGTTTTAGTAAAATGAAGCTCAGATGCCGTTTTCAAACCTTAAAGACAAATACAATCATTTTTGTCAAACTCCAGCAAATACTTTCAATTTTGACAAGTCTAAAATTTTGTTACTTGGTGAACAGTTAAGGTTTGACCCTTTACCATACAATCCTGCTTTTTAACAACCCTGAGAAAGAAAGCCTTTGAAAACAATGCAGGAAAAAGAAGAAAATGCTGGTAACATTTAATTTATCATCTGCAAACACTTTCAGTGTCTGAAATTTTGTCAAACGCACCAATACATATGAAACGTTCTGATAAAATGACAAGTAGCTCCTTTTACCATAATGTTTTGCAGAAGTTATCAAGAGCAAGAGGGGGAAAAAATGTCTGCAGTTGGTATTGTTATGGAATTTTTCAAACATCCATGATGTCAATCCTTTACCACACAATCTTGAGTTTTAACGACCCTAAAGAAGGTGGCTTTTGAAATCATTGTGGAAAAAGGAGAAAATGCTTTTTTTCTACCCCATTTTGTCGCCCTTAAATGCTTTTAGTTTGGTTGAGTTCAAAATTTTGTCATTTGGTAAAGGGTAAAATGATGGAATTGTCTTTCAAAAGATAAAAAAGAAAAAATGTGAGAAGGAGAAATACTGCTAGCCAGCATTTCTTCTTTCCCAACAGCTGCTTTTAAAAGTCCTTGTCTTTGTCTTGTTAAATGATGGAATTGTCTTTCAGAAGGTAAAGAAAAAAAAAATGTGGGAGAAGGAAAAATGCTGGTAGTCAGCATTTCTTCTTTTCCAACAGCTGTTTTTAAAAGTCCTTGTCTTTGTCTGTTAAAAATACAGGATATTTCAGTAAAGGTTCAGCCATACTTGCCAGAGAACTGAGTTAACCCATTACCATACAGTTCCAACTTTTAACGACTGAGGAAGAAGCCTTTTGAAAACATTTTGGGAAAAGGAGAAAATGCTGGTTACCAGCATTTTCTCCTTTTCCCAAAACGTTTTCTTCCTTATTAAAGATAACTTTCATCACTTGAGTCACGCTTTAAATGTTGTATGCAAATGTTTTCAATTTGGACAAGTCTCTAATTTTGTTGTTTGGTAGAAAGTTAAGCCTTGACATATTTTCAGGATGGGTTGGCAGCGCTATTCCTAGATGGAGATGGTTTACCTGTGATAGGTAAGTTTAAATTAAATATTGACCAGAGGTCAAAATTTTGGACTGATCTGTATTGTAAGCATTTTCTGTAGACATACAAAATGTGGCTCAAATGATTGGGTATGTCTTTGAGAGGGAAAAAAAATGGTGTTGAAAAAGGAGAAAATGCTGGTGAACTGCATTTTTTCTCCTTTTGCCGCCATAGTTTCAAAAGCCTTCTTATTCAGGGCCATTAAAATACAGGATTGTGTGATAAAAAGTTAAATGATTACCAGAAGACATTGGTCGATACTTTTTGCAGGTGGACTAATCCATTACCAAACAATCCCGTGTTTTCACGTCTCCGAGGGAGAGGCCTTTTGAAACCAGCATTTTCTCCTTTTTATACGCCCGTCGAAGACGGGACGTATTATGGGATCACCTGTGGCGGGCGGGCGGCGTCCAGTTCTTTGTCCGGAGCATATCTCCAAAACTATACTACCTACGGTTATGAAATTTCATGCGTGGATAGATCTCATCAAGGGGGAGTGCAGTGCACAGGAATCATAAATCTTGCTTCCTTAATTTTTGAGTTATTGCCCTTTCTTGTTTTTCATACTTGAATTTTGTCCGGTGAATATCTCCAATACTATACTACCTAGGGTTATGAAATTTCATGAGTGGATAGATCTCATCAAGGGGTAGTGCAGTGCACAGGAATCATAACTCTTGCTTCCTTAATTTTTATACGCCCGTCGAAGACGGGACGTATTATGGGATCTCCTGTGGCAGGCGGGCGGGTGGGTGGCGTCCAGTTCTTTGTCCGGAGCATATCTCCAAAACTATACTACCTACGGTTATGAAATTTCATGCGTGGATAGATCTCATCAAGGGGGAGTGCAGTGCACAGGAATCATAACTCTTGCTTCCTTAATTTTTGAGTTATTGCCCTTTCTTGTTTTTCATACTTGAATTTTGTCCGGTGAATATCTCCAATACTATACTACCTACGGTTATGAAATTTCATGAGTGGATAGATCTCATCAAGGGGGAGTGCAGTGCACAGGAATCATAACTCTTGCTTCCTTAATTTTTCAGTTATTGCCCTTTCTTGTTTTTCATACTTGAATTTTGTCCAGTGAATATCTCCAAAACTATACTACCTATGGTTATGAAATTTCATGAGTGGATAGATCTCATCAAGGGGGAGTGCAGTGCACAGGAATCATAACTCTTGCTTCCTTAATTTTTGAATTATTGCCCTTTCTTGTTTTTCATACTTGAATTTTGTCCGGTGAATATCTCCAATACTATACTACCTAGGGTTATGAAATTTCATGAGTGGATAGATCTCATCAAGGGGGAGTGCAGTGCACAGGAATCATAACTCTTGCTTCCTTAATTTTTCAGTTATTGCCCTTTCTTGTTTTTCATACTTGAATTTTGTCCGGTGAATATCTCCAATACTATACTACCTAGGGTTATGAAATTTCATGAGTGGATAGATCTCATCAAGGGGGAGTGCAGTGCACAGGAATCATAACTCTTGCTTCCTTAATTTTTCAGTTATTGCCCTTTCTTGTTTTTCATACTTGAATTTTGTCCGGTGAATATCTCCAAAACTATACTACCTACGGTTATGAAATTTCATGAGTGGATAGATCTCATCAAGGGGGAGTGCAGTGCACAGGAATCATAACTCTTGCTTCCTTAATTTTTGAATTATTGCCCTTTCTTGTTTTTCATACTTGAATTTTGTCCAGTGAATATCTCCAATACTATACTACCTAGGGTTATGAAATTTCATGAGTGGATAGATCTCATCAAGGGGGAGTGCAGTGCACAGGAATCATAACTCTTGCTTCCTTAATTTTTCAGTTATTGCCCTTTCTTGTTTTTCATACTTGAATTTTGTCCGGTGAATATCTCCAATACTATACTACCTAGGGTTATGAAATTTCATGAGTGGATAGATCTCATCAAGGGGGAGTGCAGTGCACAGGAATCATAACTCTTGCTTCCTTAATTTTTGACTTATTGCCCTTTGTTGTTTTTCATACTTGAATTTTGTCCGGAGCATATCTCCAAAACTATACTACCTACGGTTATGAAATTTCATGAGTGGATAGATCTCATCAAGGGGGAGTGCAGTGCACAGGAATCATAACTCTTGCTTCCTTAATTTTTCAGTTATTGCCCTTTCTTGTTTTTCATACTTGAATTTTGTCCGGTGAATATCTCCAAAACTATACTACCTACGGTTATGAAATTTCATGTCTGCATACATCTCATTAAGGGGGAGTGCAGTGCACAGGAATCATAACTCTTGCTTCCTCAATTTTTCAGTTATTGCCCTTTCTTGTTTTTCATACTTGCATTTTCTCCGGTGAATATCTCCAAAACTATACTACCTAGGGTTATGAAATTTCATGCCTGCATACATCTCATTAAGGGGGAGTGCAGTGCACAGGAATCATAACTCTTCCTTCCTTAATTTTTGACTTATTTTCATACTTGAATTTTGTCTCGAGCATATCTCCAAAACTATACTACCTATGGCTATGAAATTTCATGCGTAGATAGATCTCATCAACTGGGAGTGCAGTGCACATGAACCATAACTCTTGCTTAATTTTTGACTTATTGCTCTTTCTTTATTTTGAAACTTTAATTTTGTCCAGTGCATATCTTCAGAACTATACTAGCTAAGGATATGAAATTTCATACGTGGATACATTCCATCAACAGGAAGTGCTGTGCATATAAATTTCAACTCTTGCTTGCTTAATTTTTCAGTTATTGCCCTTTCTTGTTTTTTTTTCGAACTTGAATTTTGTATGATGCATATCTCTCCAACTATACTACCTCGGGTTATGAAATTTTAGGGCTGGATACATCTCATCAAGGGGTAGTGCAGTGCACATAAAATATAAATTGCTTATTTTTTATGCACCCTTTCAAGACAGGATGTATTATGGGATCAGCCATGGCGTACAGGCATCCAGGTAGCATAACTTACACATCTTAAAACCTATTAACTTTAAATTTGACAGTTGTGTTTGTTGTAATCATATGGGGTGCAGTGTACACAAAGAATAAATCTTCCTTCCTTATGAGTAATTGCCCTTTCTTCTTTTTCATACTTAAATTTTGTCAGCAGCATATCTCTCTTACTACACTACCTATGTATATGAAATTTCAGTGATGCATACATCTCAGATTATTAGAAACATAACTGTTGCTTCCTTAACTTTTTCTTATTGTCCTTAGTCATTTTTCAGGCTTAAATTCAACACTATCGTATCTATGGATATCAACATAAAGTGTATAAACAAGAGTTCCGTCAACACAAATACACTGCCATTATCTTCAATCAACAGTAAAAAAAATATTCTGCACTACTATTTTACTATACCTCCCCTTTATCATTATTATGCCCCAACTTTACAACTTGGGGTAAGACAGGCGTATCTTGCGACAATTTGCCGCTCTTGTTGACTTATTGCCCTTTGTTGTTTTTCATACTTGAATTTTGTCCGGAGCATATCTCCAAAACTATACTACCTACGGTTATGAAATTTCATGAGTGGATAGATCTCATCAAGGGGGAGTGCAGTGCACAGGAATCATAACTCTTGCTTCCTTAATTTTTCAGTTATTGCCCTTTCTTGTTTTTCATACTTGAATTTTGTCCGGTGAATATCTCCAATACTATACTACCTACGGTTATGAAATTTCATGTCTGCATACATCTCATTAAGGGGGAGTGCAGTGCACAGGAATCATAACTCTTGCTTCCTCAATTTTTCAGTTATTGCCCTTTCTTGTTTTTCATACTTGCATTTTCTCCGGTGAATATCTCCAAAACTATACTACCTAGGGTTATGAAATTTCATGCCTGCATACATCTCATTAAGGGGGAGTGCAGTGCACAGGAATCATAACTCTTCCTTCCTTAATTTTTGACTTATTTTCATACTTGAATTTTGTCTCGAGCATATCTCCAAAACTATACTACCTATGGCTATGAAATTTCATGCGTAGATAGATCTCATCAACTGGGAGTGCAGTGCACATGAACCATAACTCTTGCTTAATTTTTGACTTATTGCTCTTTCTTTATTTTGAAACTTTAATTTTGTCCAGTGCATATCTTCAGAACTATACTAGCTAAGGATATGAAATTTCATACGTGGATACATTCCATCAACGGGAAGTGCTGTGCATATAAATTTCAACTCTTGCTTGCTTAATTTTTCAGTTATTGCCCTTTCTTGTTTTTTTTTCGAACTTGAATTTTGTATGATGCATATCTCTCAAACTATACTACCTCGGGTCATGAAATTTTAGGGCTGGATACATCTCATCAAGGGGTAGTGCAGTGCACATAAAATATAAATTGCTTATTTTTTATGCACCAGCATTTTCTCCTTTTCCCACAATGTTTTCTACCCTTTCCAAACCAAATTTCAATTTTTGAGTTACATTTAGTTTGTCAACTGCAAATGATTTCAATTTGGACTAGTCCAAACTTTTGCTGTGTGGTAAAGAGTTAATAGTAATACAATAATAAACAAGAGTTCCGTCAACACAAATACACTGCCATTATCTTCAATCAACAGTAAAAAAAATATTCTGCACTACTATTTTTCTATACCTCCCCTTTATCATTATTATGCCCCAACTTTACAACTTGGGGTAAGACGGGCGTATCTTGCGACAATTTGCCGCTCTTGTTCCACAGTGTGTTCTACCCTGTCACAGGCGAATTCCATCATTTAAGTCGCACTTATTTTATCGTCTGCAAATGCTTTCAATTTTGACAAGTCTAAAATTTTGTTGTTTGGTAAAGAGTTAACCCTTTCCCAAACAAGCCCTGGTTTTCACATGTCTGCAGTAGAAGTCTTTTGAAATCACTGTGGGAAAAGGAGAAATTGCTCGTAACAAGCAATTTCTCCTTTTCCCACAGTGTTTTCTACCCTTTTTGAGAACTTTCTGCCATTTTCATCAAATTTAAAATTGTCGTCTGCAAACTCTTTCAATTTGGACCAGTCCAAAATTTGTCGTTTGGGAAAGGGTTAAACACCGTTCTGTCAGAGCATGACTCATTTAGACTTGCCCAAATTGAAAGGATTGACAGACAACCTATTAACCCTTTACCACACAATCCCGACTTTTAACGACACTGGGGAAGAAGCCTTTTGAAAACATTGTGGAAAAAGGAGAAAATGCTGGTAACCAGCATTTTCTCCTTTTCCCACAATGTTTTCTACCCTTCCCAAGACAAATTTCGATTTTCGAGTCACATTTATTTTGTCGTCTGCAAAAGCTTTCAATTTGGACTGGTCTAAAATTTTGTTGTTTGGTAAAGAGTTAAACGTGTCTCAAATGTTTTGATTTGTCTTTAAAAAGGCAGAAAAAATCATGGGAAGAGGACAGAATGCTAGTGACCAGCATTTACTCCTTTTTTTCACGATGTTTTCAAAAGAGACTTCCCTCAGGATTGTTTTAACACAATTTGTTTGATGAAGGATTAAAATTATTACTGTATAGTAAAGTTATGCCAAAGCTTATAAGGTCATTTGTTATTGATGGGGTAGATATTGCAATATAGAATTGCTATGGTTGAGGAAACATTGAGAATTGAATATCATTACATGTTCATTATTTAATGTTTTTTAGAGCCTTTAGAAACCCAGGATGATAGCCAGTCACTTCAAACTGAGAGGAAGAATCATCAAGCTGTTTTATCACTAACACCAGATGATTGGAAAGTAAGTGCTCCACATCAGCCGATGTTGCACCAAATCAGCTTAAATTTTATATTTGAGCCATTCTCTGTGAAAAGGGGAATAAATGGATCTGCAGAATGTTTCGACTTCGTTCAGCCTGTGCAGTCCACACAGGCTGACCTGGGCCAAAACCTTTTACTATTTGTCAACTTTCTGCATGTCAAGGGACCAGTCTACCTCATGATTTACACAGAATATTATGTTGTAGTAACTTTCCTGGTGCTTGTATTTATTTCGAGCAGCATGAGAAAATTTGATATCGCTAGTCTCAAGTCCTGTGTGCCCCCAGCTGAGCTACTGGGGCTCGACCCATGCCTGTACCTCCCAATATTTTTGAGTGTTTCAGTTCAGGATGTAAATGTTATGCAGATCTAGGTAGACATAAACAAAGGTGCCATGCTCTGACAAAAGGTGGATTTAAATTAGTGCATTTCCATAATGCATCATACCAAGCAACCCACCACATACTTACCAATACATAAGAGCCACTTTTTTTAACTACTGACTTAATCATGAGGTAGACTGGTCCATGGACATACAGAAAATTTACCAATTGCAAAAAAGCTTCAGCCCAGGTCAGCATGTGCTGATATTTTTTGCAGATACATTAAGCATCCATCTCACATGGCATAGCTGAAAGATTGTTGCCAAGTGGATAATAAAATCAAATTACTACAGATGTCTGCTGCAGAATGGACCTAGTTGTTAACTAGTGTTTGCTCCTGCATGCATGCCAAGCCCCGGTAGCTCAGTCTGTACAGTACAGGACTTGAGAACAGGAGGTTGCTGGTTCGATCCCAGACTCGGCCAATTTCTTTCCAAGGATTGTTGATAGTTATTATGACAGGATTCATCCCTCTCTCACTGCCAGCCGTTGTTTTTAGGAAGGTTATGTGGGAAAGTAGCCAGTGGCTTGAAAAGAATATTGTGCAGGGCACTGGTAAAAGAAACTCCAGGAAAGCATGAATAGGTGCACTGGCAGCCACAATATATATAACAGAAATAATGTTGAAAATGGCGTACAATCAGTCCTACATACCATGCTCTTCTTGCAGTAGTAATAATACATTAATCCTTTACTAGACGACAAAATTCTAGCCTTATCCAAATTGAAAGCATTTGCGACAGTTTCAGTGTGGCTCAAATGGTGCAGTTTTCCTCTGATAGGGTAGAAAACTTTGTGAAAAAAGGAAAAATGCTGGTTATCAGCATTTTTAGCTCACCTGAGCACGAAGTGCTCATGGTGAGCTATTGTGTCCGTCGTGCGGTGTGCGTCGTCTGTCGTCCGTCATCAACTTTTTACCTTGTGTACGCTCTAGAGGCCACATTTTCAGTCCAATCCTCATGAAACTTGGTCACAATGTTTGTCTTGATAAAATCTCGGATGAGTTCAAAAATTGGGTCATGTGAGGTCAAAAACTAGGTCACTAGGTCAAATCTTAGAAAAACCTTGTGTACGCTCTAGAGGCCACATTTTCAGTCAGATACTTGTGAAATTTGGTCAGAATGTTTGTCTTGATAAAATCTCGGACAAGATCGAAATTGGGCCATGTGGGGTCAAAAACTAGGTCACTAGGTCAAATCTTAGAAAAACCTTGTGTACGCTCTAGAGGCCACATTTTCAGTCCGATCCTCATGAAATATGGTCAGAATGTTTGTCTTGATAAAGTCTCGGACGAGTTCGAAATTGGGTCATGTGGGGTCAAAAACTAGGTCACTAGGTCAAATCTTAGAAAAACCTTGTGTACGCTCTAGAGGCCACATTTTCAGTCCGATCCTCATAAAATTTGGTCAGAATGTTTGTCTTGATAAAATCTCGGACGAGTTCGAAAGTGGGTCATGTGGGGTCAAAAACTAGGTCACTAGGTCAAATCTTAGAAAAACCTTGTGTACGCTCTAGAGGCCACATTTTCGGTCAGATACTTGTGAAATTTGGTCAGAATGTTTGTCTTGATAAAATCTCAGACGAGTTCCAAATTGGGTCATGTGGGGTCAAAAACTAGGTCACTAGGTCAAATCTTAGAAAAACCTTGTGTACGCTCTAGAGGCCACAGTTTCAGTCCGATCCTCATGAAACTTGGTCAGAATGTTTGTCTTGATAAAATCTCGGACGAGTTCGAAATTGGGTCATGTGGGGTTAAAAACTAGGTCACTAGGTCAAATCTTAGAAAAACCTTGTGTACGCTCTAGAGGCCACATTTTCGGTCAGATACTTGTGAAATTTGGTCAGAATGTTTGTCTTGATAAAATCTTGGACGAGTTCCAAATTGGGTCATGTGGGGTCAAAAACTAGGTCACCAGGTCAAATCTTAGAAAAACCTTGTGTACGCCCTAGAGGCCACATTTTCAGTCCGATCCTCATGAAACTTGGTCAGAATGTTTGTCTTGATAAAATCTCGGACGAGTTCGAAATTTGGTCATGTGGGGTCAAAAACTAGGTCACTAGGTCAAATCTTAGTAAAACGTTGTGTACGCTCTAGAGGCCACATTTTCAGTCAGATACTTGTGAAACTTGGTCAGAATGTTTGTCTTGATAAAATCTCAGACGAGTTCCAAATTGGGTCATGTGGGGTCAAAAACTAGGTCACTAGGTCAAATCTTAGAAAAACCTTGTGTACGCTCTAGAGGCCACATTTTCAGTCCGATCCTCATGAAACTTGGTCAGAATGTTTGTCGTGATAAAATCTCAGACAAGTTCGAAATTGGGTCATGTGGGGTCAAAAACTAGGTCACTAGGTCAAATCTTAGTAAAACCTTGTGTATGCTCTGGAGGCCACATTTTCAGTCAGATACTTGTGAAACTTGGTCAGAATGTTTGTCTTGATAAAATCTCAGATGAGTTCGAAATTGGGTCATGTGGGGTCAAAAACTAGGTCACTATTTCAAATCTTAGAAAAACCTTGTGTACGCTCTAGAGGCCACATTTTCAGTCCGATCCTCATGAAACTTGGTCGGAATGTTTGTCTTGATAAAATCTCAAACAAGTTTGAAATTGGGTTGTGTGGGGTCAAAAACTAGGTCACTAGGTCAAATCTTAGAAAAACCTTTTGTACACTGTAGAGGCCACATTTTCAGTCCAATACTCTTGAAAAATGGTCAGAATGTTTGTCTTGATTATATCTTGAAATAGTACGAAAATGTGCCATGTTGGGTCAAAAACTAGGTCACCAAGTCAAATCTAAGAAAAACGTCGTGTATGCTCTGGAGGCGATATTTTCTGTCCAGTACTCTTGAAAGTTGGTCAGAATGTTTGCCTTGATAATATCTCTGACTAGTTTGAAAATAGGTCATGTCGGGTGAAAAACTAGGTCACTAGGTCAAATCTTAGAAAAACCTTGTGTAAGCTCCAGAAGCCACATTTTCTGTCTGATACTCTTGAAAGTTGGTCAGAATGTTTGTCTCGATGATGTCTCAGTCGAATTTGAAAATGGGTCGTGTTGGGTCAAAAACTAGGTCATCTGGTCAAATCTTAGAAAAACCATGTGTACACTGTTGTGGCAACATTTTTTGTTCAATACTCTTTTAAAGTTGCTCAGAATGTTTGCCTTGGTAATATCTTGAATGAGTTTGAAAATGGGTCATGTTGGGTCAAAATATAGGTCACTAGGTCAGATCTTGGAAAAACCTTGTGTATGCTGTAGAGGCCACATTTTCAGTCCAATACTCTTGAAATTTGGTAAGAATATTTGTCCTGATGATATCTTGGACCAGTTTGAAAATGTGTCATGTTGGCTGAAAAACTAGGTCACTAGGTCAAATCTTAGAAAAACCTAGTGTACGAATGACTCTCAGAAAGAAGCCTTTTGAAAACACTGTTTGAAAATGAGAAAATGCTAGTATCCAGCATTTTTTCCCTTTTTCACAATGTTTTCTACCCCTTTGAGAGACCAATTCCACAGCTTGATCCACATATTATTTGTTTTATGCAGAAGGTTCAGACTGATGAGTTTAAAATTTTATTGTTTGGTAATACATATATCTCACAAGACGTTGGAAATTGGTTGTGCTTGGTCAAAAGGCTCAGGTGAGCGACTCCAGGGCCATCATGGCCCTCTTGTCTCCTTTTCTCACAATGTTTTCAAAAGGCTTCTTTTCCAGGGTCGTAAAATGGCAGCATTGTACGGTAAAAGTTAATCCTTTACCAAAGGGCAAAATTTGAGACCTGTCCAAAGAGTTTGAAGATTAGTTGAATGAAGCTCAAATGGCGGATAATATCTTTGGCACAGAAGAAAACATTGTGAGGAAAGGAGAAAAGGCTGGTTTGATACCCGGTTGAGGCAAACTTTCTTTCCTGTGATTTTTTGCCTCTCACCTCTGATGCATGTGAGAAAAGTAGTCAGTGGCTTTGGAAAGAAAGTTGTGTCAGTACTGGTGTGAGAAAGCCAGGAAACACATGTGTGTGTCACTGACCGCCATGATATGACCTGAGGTGTTAAAATGGCGTAAAACTCCAATACAAACCAAACCAGAGACTGCTCTTTCAGGGTTGTTAAAACTCTGGACTGTAGGGTATAAGATTAATTTACCATAATCATGCTTCTTTCAGAAATTAGTAACGACATTCAGGGTGGAGGAAGCAACTATCACACCAAGAGCCTCAATTACAAATAGATCAGGCAGATGAACAACATTATGGAGTCCATGGATATACTGTATTCAACTCTTTTGCCACCAACTTAATTTGGCCAACTTTTTAGCTCACCTGAGCACAAAGTGCTCAAGGTGAGCTTTTGTGATCACCCAATGTCCGTCGTCCGTCGTCCACAATTTCTTTAAACATCTTCTCCTCCTAAACCACTGGGCCAATCTTGATGAAACTTGGCAGGGATGTTCCTCAGGTGAAGCTCTACCAAAGTTGTTCAAGAGATTGAATTCCACCCATAACTCTGGTTGCCATGGCAAACAAAAGGAAAAAAATAGCAAAATCTGTAAAAATCTTCTTCTCTGAAACTAGAAGGTGTAGAGCTTTGATATTTGGTATGTAGCATCTCCTAGTGGATCTCTACCAAGTTTGTTCATATGATGTCCCTGGGGTCAAAACTGGCCCCGCCCTGGGGGTCACAAGTTTCTAACATAGGAACAAAGAAGGAAAACTTAAAATTCTTCTTCTCTGAAACTGGAAGGCGTGGAGCTTTGATATTTGGCATGTAGCGTCTCCTAGTGGACCTCTACCAAGTTTGTTCATATGACGCCCCTGGGGTCAAAACTGGCCCCACCCCGGGGATCACAAGTTTCGAACATAGGAACAAAGAAGGAAAACTTTAAAATTCTTCTTCTCTGAAACTGGAAGGCGTGGAGCATCTCCTAATGGACCTCTACCAAGTTTGTTCATATGACGTCCCTGGGGTCAAAACTGGCCCCGCCCCGGGGGTCACAAGTTTTGAACATAGGAACAAAGAATGAAAACTTTAAAATTCTTCTTCTCTGAAACTGGAAGGCGTGGAGCTTTGATATTTGGCATGTAGCATCTCCTAGCGGACGTCTACCAAGTTTGTTCATATGATGTCCCTGGGGTCAAAACTGGCCCCGCCCCGGGGGTCACAAGATTCAAACATAGAAACAAAGAATGAAAACTTTAAAATTCTTCTTCTCTGAAAGTGGAAGGCGTGGAGCTTTGATATTTGGCATGTAGCATCTCCTAGTGGACCTCTACCAAGTTTGTTCATATGATGTCCCTGGGGTCAAAACTGGCCCCGCCCCAGGGGTCACAAGTTTCAAACGTAGGAACAAAGAAGGAAAACTTCAAAATTCTTCTTCTCTGAAACTGGAAGGCGTGGAGCTTTGATATTTGGCATGTAGCACCTCCTAGTGGACCTCTACCAAGTTTGTTTATATAATGTCCCTGGGTCAAAACTGGCCCCACCCCGGGGATCACAAGTTTCAAACGTAGGAACAAAGAAGGAAAACTTTAAAATTCTTCTTTTCTGAAACTGGAGGGCATAGAACTTTGATATTTGGTATGTAGCATCTCCTAGTGGACCTCTACCAAGTTTGTTCATATGATGCCCTTGGGGTCAAAACTGGCCCCGCCCCGGGGGTCACAAGTTTCGAACATAGGAACAAAGAAGGAAAACTTTAAAATTCTTCTTCTCTGAAACTGGAAGGCGTAGAGCTTTGATATTTGGCATCTAGCATCTCCTAGCGGACCTCTACCAAGTTTTTTCATACAATGCTCCTTGGGTCAAAACTGGCCCTGCCCCGGGGGGTCACAAGTTCTAACATAGGAACAAAGAAGGAAAACTTCAAAATTCTTCTTTTCTAAACCTTGAAGGCATAGAGCTTTGTTATTTGGTATGTAGTGAACCTGTTCTAAGTTTGTTAGCCCACCTGAGCACAACATGTTCAGTCAGATCAAAATTGGGTCACCTGGGGTCATAAACTAGGTCACTAGGTCAAATTAAATAGATACCTTGTGGGCACTCTAGAGGCCACATTTATTGCTCAAATGACCTGAAACTTGGTCAGAATGTTTGTCTTCATAAAATCTCAGATGAGTTTGGATTTAGGTCACCTGGGATCATAAACTAGGTCACTAGTTCAAATTAAAGTAATTCCTTGTGGGCACTCTAGAGGCCACATTTTTGGCTCAAATGACTTGAAAATTGGTCAGAATGTTTATCGTGATAAAATCTCACATGAGTCCGAATTTGGGTCATATGGGGTCTTAAATTAGGTCACTAGGTCAAATTAAAGAAATACCTTGTGTGCACTCTGGAGGCCGCATTTATTGGTCAATTGATTTGAAAATTGGTTAAAATGTTTCTCTTGAGGAAATCTATGATGAGTTCAAAAGTGCGTCACCTGGGGTCATAATCTAGGTCACTAGGTCAAATTAAAGAAATACCTTGAGGGCACTCTAGAGGCTACATTTCTTGCTCAATTGACTTGAAAATTGGTCAGAACGTTTGTCTTGATGAAATATCAGATAAGTTTGATATTGGATCACCTGGGGTCATAAACTAGGTCATTTGGTCAAATTAAAGAAATACCTTGTAGGCACTCTAGAGGCCACATTTATTGCTCAAATGACCTGAAATTTGGTCAGAATTTTTTTGTCTTGATAAAATCTCGAATGGATTTGGATTTGGGTTACCTGGGGTCATAAACTAGGTCACTAGGTCAAATTATAGAAATACCTTGTGGGCACTCTAGAGGCCACATTTTTTGCTCAGTTGACCTGAAATTTGGTAAGAATGTTTGTCTTGATAAAATCTCAAATGGGTTTGGATTGGGATCACCTGGGATCATAAACTAGGTCACTAGGTCAAATTAAAGAAATACCTTGTGGGCACTCTAGAGGCCAAATTTTTTGCTCAATTGACTTGAAAATTGGTCAGAATGTTTTTCTTGATAAAATCTCACATGAGTCCGAATTTGGGTCAACTTGGATCATAAACTAGGTCATTAGGTCAAGTTAAAGAAATACCTTTTGGGCACTCTAGAGGCCACATTTATTGCTCAATTGACTTGAAAATTGTTCAGAATGCTTGTCTTGATAAAATCTCTTGAAAAAATCTAGGATGAGTTTAAAATTGGGTCACCTTGGTCATAGTCTTGGTCACTAAGTCAAATTAAAGAAATACCTTGTGGTCACTCTTGAGGCTACATATCTTGCTCGACTGACTTGAAAATTGGTCAGAATGTTTGTCTTGATTAAATATCGGATGAGTTTGAAATTGGGTCACCTGGGGTCATAAACTAGGTCACTTGGTCAAAATAAATACCTTGTGGGCACTCTAGAGGCCACATTTATTTCTCAATTGATTTAAAAATTGGTCCAAATGTTTGTCTTGATAAACCCTACATGAGTCTGAATTTGGGTCATGTGGCGTCTTAAATTAGGTCACTAGGTCAAATTAAAGAAATACCTTGTGGGCACTTTAGAGGCCACATTTATTGTTCAATTGATTTGAAAATTGCTTTAAATGTTTGTCTTGATGAAATCTAGGATGAGTTCAAAATTGGGTCACATGGGCTCATAATCTAGGTCACTAGGTCAAATTAAAGAAATACCTTTAGGGCACTCTAGAGGTCACATTTCATGCACAATTGACTTGAAAGTTGGTCAGAATGTTTGTCTTGATGAAATATTGGGTGAGTTTGAAATTGGGTCAGCTAGGGTCATAAACTAGGTTACTGGGTCAAATTTAAGAAACACTTTGTGGGAACTCTAGAGGCCACATTTATTGCTCAATTAACTTGAAAACTGTTCAGAATGTTTGTCTTGATAAATTTTTTGACGAGTTCTAAATTGGGTCATGTGGGGTGATAAATTAGGTCACTAGGTCAAATTACGGAAATTCCTTGTGGATGCTACTAGAGGCCACATTTTAAGCTCAATTGACCTGACAATTGGTCAGAAATTGGATTATGCACGTTGAGTGAATTTCGCCTATTGACTCAGGTGAGCGACCCAGGGCCATCATGGCCCTCTTGTCTTGAGGTCTATTAAGTATCCTTATCATTTGAACTGAACCTGTGTTTGGTTGAAGATTATCTTCGGATGATGGAGGGTGTAGATCCAAGATCAAACAGCACGTTTTGTGCAGTCTGATCTTGATCTACACAATCCACCAAGGCTATCCAAGGCAACATTGGAAGTGAAAGAGTTAAACAGTGCACCAAGCAGTTTGTCTCTGCTTTGACGATATGGGATATTACAATGGTTACTACAAACTAGCAGTTTCAAAATGAAAGGTCTTCCATTTTATCACCAAGAAGTTAAATTATGGCATTGGTTTTTGAAAGGGAAGAAAACATTTTGAGTGAAGGAAAAGCAGGTTACCTTCATTGTCTCCTTCTCTTATATTTTTTTTTAATAAATTTCTTCCTTAACCCTTTACCAAACAATCCCGGGTTTTCATGACCTTGGGAAAGAAGGCTTTTGAAAACATTGTGGGAAAAGGAGAAAATGCTGATAACCAGCATTTTATCCTTTTCCCACAATGTTTTCTGCTCTATCAGGGAGCTTAAGACCATTTGTTCCAAAATTGAATTTGGCGTCTGCAAATGCTTTGAAATTGGTTAGTCTAAAATTTTGTCATGTGGTAAAGAGTTAAGGTTGCCAAAACACCAGATTCTTTCACTTAGGCTGAATACACAATTTGTTCCTGAGCAGGAATATGGCTTTACTTGACAGAAATAATGATCGATTGAATGTTTTTTTTTGTGCTGGTTTCAACAATATTTTAGTCATATCATGGTGACAGCTCACATATTCATGTATTTCCTGGGTTTTACCAGTACTAGGCTAGGGCTCTGAAGTGTCTTGCCCAAGGACACACCCATGAAAAACCCAGTGGAACAGGTGGGGCTTGAAACCGGGGCCTCCAGGCTAAGAGTCCCACACTTCACCACTGAGCCATGCAGGATCCCTACAGAAAAACCGATGATACTGAGACTTTTTTTTTATTTTCATAGTTTGCGTGTCAGTTATAATTTATGATTAACAATTTACGATTAACCCTTTACCACAGAGCAAAGTTGTAGACTCATCCAAACTGAAAGCCTTTGGAGACAAAAAATTAAATACATCTCAGATGACAGTATTTGTAACAGAAATTGATTTTAACCCTTTATCAAATTATTTTGTTTTAAAAAAAGAAACTGTGTGAAGCATGCTCTTGAAAATATTGTGGAAAATGATAGAAGGCTTGTACCCAGTATTATCTCCTTTTATGCTGTGTTTTGTTTCTCTTGAAAGATAAACTCTATCATTTGAGCCACATTTCATATGTCCTTTGCAGATGCTTTCAAATTGGACATAATTAAAATTTTGTCGTGACAAATCACATCATTTCAGCCACATTTAATTTGTTGTCTGCAAATATTTTCAATACTGATAGATCAGAATTTCATCATTTGGTAAAGAGGTTTTTTGTCTTGTGATGAGGTTATTGTCTGGATTTTAATCTTTTCTCAAACCAGCCATTGTTTTTAAACAAAAAGATGTATAAGATTCTTGAAAAAATTATTGAAAATGGTGAATGTCCTTGTAACAAGCATTTTCTCTTTTCCACAATATTTTCTTAAACATTACCCAGGGTTGTTGACACATGTGATTGTGTGGGAAAAGAGTTCAGGAGAGAGTTGCCAGTGCTTCCTACAAGCAAATATGCCTTTCTGAACATTATTTTCCATGTTGTGTATAAAAAGGACATTTACCTTTCCTTAAATATTTATCCTTTTTGCCATTTTTACATGTTATTGGTATGTCGCAACTCTATACCTAAAAACCAACCTTTTATCTACTTGGAGGAAGAAGAAATTTTAGGAAAAAGAGAAAATAGTGGTGCTCAGCATTTTTCTCCCTTTTCTAACATGCCTTCTGGCCTTTCAAAGACAAATGCCATTGTTTGAGCCACATTTATTTGTCTCAGGAAAAAGAGAAAATGCCTGTAACAAACGTTTGTCTTAGTCCAACAATACTTTTTAGTCTGTCAAAGGCCACTCTCATTGTTTGAGCCACAACTAAACTGTCATCGCAAATGTTTTTAGTTTGTAGGAGTCTAAAGTTTTGTCATTTTGTAATGAGGTAATCTAGTCTGAATTGTGTAAGTTCATTGTATTGATTTCAACCCTTTATCAAACCGTTTTGTATTATAAAACTATACGTAATATGCTTTTGAAAACATGGTGGAAAATGATTGAAGTGCTTGTACCCAACATTTTCTCCTTTTACACTGTGTTTCTGTGTTTTGTTTCTCTTGAAAGATAAATTCTGTCATTTTAGCCACATTTTGTATGTGCTTTGCACATCTTTCAAATTGGACAATATTAAAATTTTGTTGTTTGGTAAAAAGTAAACCCTTAAAGCGCCTTTCACTACTAAAGTTGCCTTTGTGATCAGTGTAGATCAAGATCAGACTGCACAGAATATGCAGTCTGATCATTGATCTACATTGTCTGCATTGCTGGAACGCTACAAATCCAGGCAGCCACAGAATTGCAATTGTCTGGCTCTTATTCTAGAATTAAAATGCTCATTGCAGGGTGAAGAAAGTTAGTATTGTGAGTAGTTTGTCTAAATTTTAACCCTTTATTGAACCGGTCATTGTTTAAAAAACCATGATTAAATAGGCTCTTGAAAACATTGTGGGAAAATGGTGAAACTGCTGGAAAGCAGCATTTACTCCTTTTCCTCCATGTTTTCTACCCTTTCATAGACAAATTATATAATTTCTGCCACATCAAATTTGTTGTCTGCAAATACTTTCAGTATTGACAAGTCAAAATTTTATCATTTGGTAAAGAGATTTCTTTTAAATATTCTGTATTGCGATTAGATGATTGTCTGGATTTTAATATTTTCTCAAACCAGCCATTGTTTTTAAACAAAAGGATGTATAAGATCCTTGAAAACATCATGGAGAATGGTGAATGTGCTTGTAATGAGCATTTTCTCTTTTCCACAGTATTTTGTTAAACATTCCAAAGGGTCGTTAAAACGTGATTGTTTGGGAAAAGAATTAAGGATAAAGTAGCTAGTGCTTCCTACAAGCAAATACGCCTTTCTGAACATTATTTTCCATGTTGTTCATAAAAAGCATGTTTACCTTTCCTTAAATATTTATCCTTTTTGCCATTTTTACATGTTGTTGGTATGTCTCAACTCTTTACCAAAAAGAACAACCTTTTATCTACTTGGAGGTTGGAAAAAATTTAGGAAAAGGAGAAAAAATGGTGCTCAGCATTTTTCTCCCTTTTCCACCATGCCCTCTGGCCTTTTAAAAACAAATCTCATCATTTGAGCCACATTTATTTGTCTTGGAAAGAAGAGAAAATGGCGGTAACAAGCGTTTTGTCGTAATCCCACAATACTTTCTAGTGTGCCAAAGACCAATTCCATCATTTAGATCGAACATACGACTGGTTGACTATGAATCCTACACATCAACTACTTGACCATGCTGAAACCCTTTGGCTGAGGCAGGAAATTCACGTTTTACGTAAATGAGTGAGCCACCAGACCCGGCATCGAACCCCAAACCGCTAATTTTCTAGCCTATTGTCACCAATGGACCTACCGAGCTCGTCATTAACCCCATTGCTAAATTTTCTGGTCCCGTACATTACCAACTGAGCCCATTACGACGACAATTATTTAACCCCTATCTTGCTAAATAAGTAAAATAAAGCTTTCAAGCCGATAGTAAAACCTCAAATAATGTTATTTCAGACTTGTCTTGTGGAGAAAAATATCTCCTTATCGGACAATGTAGAACCAATATCAGACTGCACATTCTGTGCAGTTTGATCTTGATCTTCACTGTCCGCAAAAGGTCAGTGAGCCGCGCGTTGCAGTTTAATGGTTAACCTTGTTGGGGGTGACAACAAGTGACGAAGACGACGATACTAGAATATGATGATGATTACACCAAAACTGACATTTAAAAAGGAGAAGAGGAAAACCAAAACAGTAAACTTTAACAAACTCACCACCTCAATGCTTATTATTTTCCAGAATTTATATGTTTATTAGATAATCCATCTAATAAAAAAAAAACATTGTCTCACAAAACAAACATTTTACACATGCGACACACTAAATACACTAGTCACGGATTTCATGCCGTTTACAAGTCATTTTGCAACCAGTATTAACATCCATAGTACCAAACGATAGCGGAAACATTATTCTACAAGAAAGTAATATGACAAGTTGAGACATTTCAAGTTGCTAAGAAATATCTAGCTTGAAACTGTAAAACAAACCAACTATGGCTGTAATATTGGTAGTAAAATGACTTGTAAACAGCATGAAATCCGTGACTAGTGTTTTGAAAATACTTTACGAATTGTTTACTTTCAGTATATTAGTGTGTAATATATAATTTGAGATACTGTTGCCCACTGTCCACCTGTGGCAGCTACTGGAACAAACTTACCTCCTGAAATTAGAGCTATCCCTTATTTTTCTGCATTCAAGAGAGCAGTAAAAAAACATTTTTTGTCGTAGTGAATGCAAATATCACATCTTGCAGCTGCCAATATGGTTAAATTTGTTCTTTATTAAATTTATTTTCAATTTTTCATTCGACCTTTACCACACAATCCCAACTATAAACCACCCTGAGAAAAACATTGTAGGAAAAGGAGACAAGAGGACCAAGATGGTCCTATATCACTCACCTGAGCACCAAGCAGTAAAGGTCTACAATGAAGGTAAATACCGAATATCAAAATGCAAGGCTAAAGCTCTAGGTCTTCTTGGTTTAGACAAGAACATAATTTTTCTTAACCAAACCCGGTTATATAAATACTTGTGAGAAGTTTGAATGATATTTGTCCAATAGCTGTTGAAAAATAGGGAGAACAAGAAATTTCATCAAAGGAAAATAACTTTGTAAAAATTCAATGAACCGTCACCAAAATACAATATGCACATTCTTGCTTGGCACCAAGTCTCTCTATAGTTTGAATGAAATCTGTCGTGTAGTTGTTGAGAACTAGCTCTGACAAGAACATGCTACAGAAAGACGGATGAATGGATGGATGGATGGATGGACCGACAAGCTGACTCCTATATACCTCCAGAACAGAGTTTTGAAGGAATAATAACAAAGCCCTGGGCCTTTTGGTGTCTGGCAAAAAGTTGCCTGATTTGAACAAACTTAGTAGAGAATGTTTGCCAATTCAAGACTTTCTATACAAGTTAGTATTATAATGTTGTTAAATACACCAACAACTACAGTGGTTGTCCAGGGACATGTTCATGGGTAATTGCTATTGTAAACATATAAACAATGTATTTACAATGCAATAGTCTTGCACCAACCTTTCAATGCATCCAGCTTACAAAAATTTGACCTTCAAGCATGACATTGACCTTGGCCCTACCTGAACAGATCTTTCAAATGGTACTTCAATTCATGGTAGAGTATAAAATCTAGTGGGGGGGGGGGGGGATTTACAAGATAAAATCTGTACTACAGAGTTAAATGAATGAACAAAAACAATGAACACAATGTTCAAAGATACATCCTAACAGCCAGGGAGAAAAATGCCGTCAAAGCCTTTAACCCTTTACCCCATGGCAAAATTTTAAATCTGAAAATTGAAAGCATGACAACATTTTCATATTGGCTCAAGTGACACAATATTTCTTTGATAGGGTAGAAAACTTTGTGGGAAAAAGGAGAAAATGCTGGTTACCAGCATTTTCTCCTTTTCCCACAATGTTTTCAAAAGTTTTCACAGAATGTTTCTCATCATGTGACCTAGCGCATATTGTCAAGGTTCTGCAATTTATACCTGCATCATGGAAAAAGGGGTCTTCATGTTATATTTCATTTTTCACCAATATCTCTTTAACTACTGGACATATCTCAACAGATTTAGATGAAATTTTCACACATCAAGTGACCTAGCGCATATTGTCAGGGTTTTGGAATTTATTGCTGTCATGGAAAAAGGGGGCTTCATGTCAAATTTAAACTGCATCCGTCCATCCTGAATAGATAAAAGGAAAAAATGATCAGGTGGGAACCAAGGCTAGGGGTACGCAATGCAGGATGTTTTGTCAGACAGTGTAGATAAAGATCAGACTGCAGATGGATCTTGGATATATATATGCCTTATATTCTGCAAGATAGTATTGCCTACAACAGAGTCTTGAAATGCATATTACTTGGTTTACCTTTATCTCTTTACCAAACAAAAATTCTAGACTGGTCTATAATTCAAAGCATTTGCAGACAACGAAATAAATTTGTCTCAAAAAATGAACTTGGATTTGGAATGGGTAGAGAACATTGTGGAAAAGGTTAAAAAAATGCTGTTTACCTGAGTGCTTGGCCCAACTGAGATTTAAACTTGACATCCCTGCATAGCTAGCCCTGTAGGTAATGAGCTAACAGGCTTGGCTCAAATCATTAACAAACAACAAAATTTAATCCTTAAACCCAAAGGCCATTTTCATTCCAGAATGAGTCCAAGATGATAACAACTGCGTAGGTGCTTTTTGTTTGCAGTGTTTCAACAAAGCAGACAGTATAGATCAATGATCGGACTGCACATTTCATGCAGTCTGATCTTGATCTACACTAGACACAAAGGCAACTATAGTAGTGAAAGGCGCTTAAAGGGTTAAGACTTGTCCAAATTCAAACCATTTGCTGACAACAAAATAAATGTGACTCAAAAATTTAAATCTGATTTTGGTTGGGTGGAAAACATTGTGGAAAAAGGAAAACATGCTGGTCACAAGTATTTCCTCATTTTCCCACAATATTTTCAAGAGCCATATTTCTCACAGGCATTAAAACTTGGGATTGTGTGGTAAAGAGTTAAACAGAACAAGACTTTTAAAGTTCATTCTGTATACCTTTATGTCCTGTTTTGACCCAGGGGCATCACTTGAACAAAATTGTCCACAAGGAAATGCCACATACCAAATATCAAAGCTCTAGGCCTTCTAGTTTTAGACAAAAACATTTTTAAAGTTTGCTCTATATACAATTTTGCCCAAAATTGTGGCCCCTGGAGTCAAAGGGTTAATTCAATTCTTTTAACAACTTTGGTAGAACTTCACCCAAGGAATATGCCTGTCAAGTTTCAACATGATTGGTTTATGAGGAGAAGATGTTTAAAGGAATTGTGGATAGACAGACGCTGGACAACAACAAATCACAATACCTCACCCAGCACTTCGTGCTCAGGTGAGCTAACAAATAGGCCTAACCATTGTCTGTGGCTTGTGATAAACAACATAAAGATGAAGTTTCATAACATTTTGTCCTGTAGTTAAAGAGATATTAATCCATAATGACAATATATGTGAAGCCCCCTTTTTCCATGACATGACATTTGATCAAAAAAGCTAAACTAATGATATTGGCGGACTATCATAAGGAACACATGTATGAAGTTTCACAAATTTTTGTCCAGGATTTTGAGTTGAAGATACACATATATTGATCCTTAACAGAAATATACATGAAGCCCCTTTTTCCTACGAGACAGTATTTGATATCAAAAAAGGAAAAAAACCAATAAATACCAGCGGACATCATTAGGAACAAATGTATGAATTTCTATTAGTTTTTGTGCAGGATTTTAGAAGATATCTGTCCTGAAAGATGGACAAACAGATGGTCATTGGTCCATGATGAAATTAAACATTTAGCCCCTTTTTTTCATGACATGGCATTTCATGAAACAAAAACAAATAACTATTGTCTGTGGCTTGCAATAAACAATAAAAAGATGAAGTTTCATGACATTTTGTCCTGTAGTTAAAGAGATATTGCTCCACAATGAAAATATACATCAAGCCCCGTTTTTCCATGACACAGCAATAACTGATCCTATTAGACCTACAATCAAACTCATTCGAGATCTTACATTCATATATATTTTGACCAAGTTTGGTGCTGATTGGTTTAAATTTGTAGATGCTAGAGTGTAAACAAAGTCAAATATAGCAATTTTTTTAAATTCAAGGGCAAATAACTCCAGTCGTTCTGGTCCGATTAGACCCATAATCGAACTCATCCGAGATCTTATGGTAACATACATTTAGACCAAGTTTAGTGTTGATTGGTTAATATTTGTAGATGCTAGAGTGTAAACAAAGTCAAATATAGCAATTTTTCTAATTCAAGGGCAAATAACTCCAGTCGTTCTGGTCCGATTAGACCCATAATCGAACTCATCCGAGATCTTTTGGTCATATACATTTTGACCAAGTTTGGTGCTGATTGGTTAATATTTGTAGATGCTAGAGTGTAAACAAAAAAATGTGAACGGACGGACGACGGACGGACGGACGCCGACGGATGGCGAGTGATCACAATAGCTCATCCAGAGCACTACGTGCTCAGGTGAGCTAAAAATGCTGAAAACCAGCATTTTCTCCTTTCCCACAATGTCCCCCCCCCCGAAAAAAATCAATTTTTGAGTCTTATTTATTTTTTGTCATCTGCAAATGATTTTAGTTTTAACAAGTGTAAATTTTTGTTATTTGGTAAAGTTATGCCAGGCTATCACAGTCAACACTTTACCAGATGACAAAATTTCGGACTGGTCCAAATTGAAAGCGAAAACAGACAAATGTTGCGGAAATGAATGTTTTTGTTAATGAAGGGATGGAAAACTTTGTCGGATAAGGAGAAAAATGCTTGTAATCAGCATTTTCTCCTTTTCCGGCAATGTTTTCAACCCCCCCCTCAGGGTCAATAAAACTCGGAATGGTGTGGCAAAAGGTTTACCCATAAAAAATTTGTTAGTTTAGTGTTTAATGTCCTTTTCAATATAATTTCAATCATGTCCATGCAGCCAGTGCTCCTATCCATGCTTTCCTTCAGATTCTTTTTTTACCAGTACTACACGTAACACACAATATTCTTCCCAAGCCACTCAATGCTTTCCAACATAATCAAAAACAATTATCAGCATTAAGGAAGGTATGAATCTCGTCGCAACAGCTATCTCTCAGAAAGAAATTTGAGGAGCCAGTGATTCAATCAGAGACCTACCCCCAACCCTGGCCCTACTTTCAGGCTCTTCCCATAAAGGATTGAGCTACCAGGCTTGGCACCCAAAGAAAGAACAAATATTTTGGTAAGCAGTAATTTATTGTAAAAAGCACTGATACACTTTAGCAATACATGTATAATTATTCTAAGAAAAACATAACTGCAGTAACAAATGATCTTTAAGTGCATTATTTTTCTGAGTTAACTCTATACCAAACAACAAAATGTTGGACTGGTTGAAAAAGAAAGCATTTGCAGACAACAAAATAAAAGTGACCTTAAAATTGAAATCTGGTTTGGGAAGGGTAGAAAAAATTGTGGGAAATTGAGAAAATGCTGTTTACAAGCATTTTCTCCTTTTCCCACAATGTTTTCAAAAGGCTCCTTTCTCATGGTTGTTAAAAGCCAGGATAGTGGTAAAGGGTTAAATGAAGTTACTCAAATATCATCTTTGCTAGCCAAGGGTGATGATCACTATGTTTCCCACAGTGTTTTCTACCCTTTTTTGATAACCTTCTGCCATTTTCATCAAATCTGAAATTGTTGTCTGCAACCTCTTTCAATTTGGACCAGTCCAAAATTTGTCATTTGGGAAAGGGTTAAGCCATCCCCAGCACAAGACATATAAACACTGTGACCCAGGGAAGTAGCCCTTATTATTGGCAATTTCACTTGCTGTCATTTGCAAGTTTGAAGACATTGTGGCAGAAGGAGAAACAGCTCTTGCAAAACAACTTCTCCCTTTGTCAAATTACTTCTCAAATTATTTCTCTTCAACTAACCCATTTACCAAACAATTCCAAGTTTTAATGACCCTGAGAAATAAGAATTCTGAAAAAATTACAGAAAAGGAGAAAATGCTGGTGACCACAAAATTTCTCCTCTTCCCACAATAATTTTATCCACACAGAAGACAGTCCTTTTATATGAAACACATTCCCTTTGTCATCTGAAAATGCTTTCAATTAAGACCTGTCTAAAATTTTGTCAGAGTTAAATCTTTACCAAGTGACAAAATTTTGGACTTGAATAATGTTAAAGCATTTGTAGATGACAAATGTAGCCAAAATGATGATTATGTCTTTAATACAGTAGAAAACATGGAGGGAAAAGGAGCAAATGCTGCTTACCAGCATTTTCTCCTTTTCCCACAATGTTCACAAAGCTTTCTTTTTCAGTCTTTAAAAATCGGGATTGTTTGATAAAGAAATAACCCTTTACCACACAATACTGAGCTTTAACAACCCTAACGAACAGGACTTCTGAAAATATTGTGGTAAAAGTAACAAGTGCTATCTCCTTTTCCCACTATGTTTTCTACCCTTCCAAAAAAAATTCAAATTTTTGAGGATAATTTATTTGTCATCTACAAATGCTTTCAATACGGAGAATTAAATTATGTTGTTTGGTAAAGAGTTAAGACCTCAGTTAATTTAATTCTACAAAACTATTTTCAAAGTTATCTGCTGTAGTTCTATCAAAAGATAATTAATTCATGATATTCAACATCTTCAACTCAGGAAAGTAAAAAAAATGCTAATAAAGTAATGATTAATCAGTATTGATAACAACATAAATTTTGAGACTATTTGTTTGAAAAAAAAATATTGTATAAAAATGAAAAGTGAAGATAATCAATAAAACAGAGCACAACATGAGGAAATTTTTGAAAATTCCTTCATTTTTAACAAGATCACTGCATGTGGGTGCCAATGCTCAGCTGCAGGTGCTTGATTTTCAATTAAGATTCCAAGTCTAAAAAGGGGCAAAACTGTGTCAAAAATATTTGTAGTTACCTGCCCCTGGTGTATGGATCCCTCTTTTGATAGTCAACAACTTGTCCCAACAACTTGTCCCAGTTTGAAGTAAATGTCTTCAGTAATAACAGAGATCAAGTTTTTGCACAATGCTAGGGTTATGACAAAACTTCCACATTTTCTTCCAGCTGCTGAGCTAAAAATGTGTTCAAATGCTGTTACAGCTTGAGATTTATAGATGTGCCTAAATGCTAGTAAGGAAGGCTATTTCCATAAGTGCCAACGCTGTAAATTAGAGTTCTGGGAGAGCTTTGTCATGGTTGAATTACTTGTCCAAGACCAAGGTAAGTTAATCAAAGTTTTCTGGTGTAATGTAAGCAAAATCAAAATAAAAAAAGTAGAAATTTTTATGTAAAAGGAAAAATTTGATACATCCACAATTCACTTTTTCAGGCTTTGCCAAATGGAGTGATAACAGCCCTTTACCAAACGCCAAAATCTCAGACTTCTCCACATTGAAAGCAACTCAATACAGTATATAAATTGTGGCTCTAACTACAGTATTTTTCTCTGATAAGGATTGACAATATTGTGGAAATGGGAGAAAATGCCAGTTATCAGCATTTTCTCCTTTTTCCACAATTTTTTTCAAAAGTCTTTAACCTTAGGGTGATTAAAACTCGGGATTGTTTGGTAAAGGGCTCACCAGATGATTACAAAAATCAATCAAGAAATTAACTTTTTCCTCATGAAAGATTGCACAAAGTGATTGCAAAGTAACAACATAAACAACTAGAAATACACTGTAAAGTTAAAGACCAGCAGTATATGTTAGACAAATCACAAACACTCAATAACAGATTGTTTTTAAACTAAACTTCATTATTTAATAACACTAGAGCAAAATGATTTTCTTCATAAATTCAAAAACAGTAATAACAAAAAAATGATGATAGTTCTGTATCACTTACATGCTTTTCCCTATTATCAAACAGTCATAACAACAACCTCAGGGGAGGAATTTTGAAAACTTTGTAGGAAAAGGAGAAAATGCTGGTAACCAGCATTTTCTCCTTTTCCAACAATGTTTTCTAGAACCCTTCCAAATACAACTTTAATCATCTAAACCACATTTAATTTGTCCACTGCCAAAAGCTTGTAATATTGAACAGTCTAGAATTTTGATGTTTGGTAAAAGGGTCAAGGGAGAGCAAATTTGATAATATGGCCAACTTTTCACGTAAGGGCCACAATTTTCAAACATGGGATTATTTGGTAATGGTTAAAGGGATCTTCATCATCCGAACAATCGAAGCACACGTAGTGGAGACCAGTTTGAAGCTCAGTATCTTTAACCCTTTCCCAAACAAGCCCTGGTTTTCACGTGTCTGCAGTACAAGTCTTTTGAAAACACTGTGGGAAAAGGAGAAATTGCTCATAACGAGCAATTTCTCCTTTTCCCACAGTGTTTTCTACCCTTTTTGAGACCTTTCTGCCATTTTCATCAAATTTAAAATTGTTGTCTGCAAACTCTTTCAATTTGGACCAGTCCAAAATTTGTCGTTTGGGAAAGGGTTAATCATTTTGAACCCTTAGAACCATAAATAGAGGACAAAACAAGAGCACCTCATGCAGGTGCCAATGCTCGGCTGTGGTTGCCTGACTTTCGGTGAAAACTCTAAGTTAAAAAAGGTGCATAACTGTGTCAAAAATATTTTGGTGGTTACCTGCTATTGTTGTATTGGTTCCCCTTTTGACAGTTCACAATTTGTCCAAGTTTGAAGCAAATATCTTCAGTAATAAAAGAGATATTACAAAATGTCGAAGTTCTGGCAATATGACACAGACTACAATGCAGACACAGACAACAACAGCAGGGCTACGACAATACCTCTACGTTTTCTTTGAAAGTAGCTGAGCTAAAAATCAATCTTTGCATTCTAGAAATAATAAGACCCTAGTAAGACCAATTTCAAGGTTGATATTTTCAAGAATGTTTTAGCAAAGTGTGTGCAGTCTGATCTGAATATACACTGACCCCAAAGGCAAGTAAAGTTGTAAACGGGGCTTTGAGAGTCAAGAAAGTACTGACAAAAAACAGCAACACACATTAGATGATCACAGAAGCTCATCTAACAACATTATGCTAAGATTAGCAAATACATAGATTAAATTTGATTCAGATAGGAATTAGTTACATGACCAAGTCATGTGACTAGGAGACAATTTGCCAGCAAGGACATAAAAGTGCATTTAAGTGATGGTAATTTTTCTTAACAAAAATACATAAGACAAAATTTCCAAATAGAGACAACACATCCAAGCTTTCAACTATTTTTTGACTATTTATGAGATGGCAAGCACTCAACAATTAAAATAATGATCACAAACAAATAGCTAAAAAGTGATACTATCTCATGTGTTCATTATGTATTGTCTGACAGAATTTAAAGTCAAGTCCATCTTTGCAGGTAACCAAAGTATGATAATTTCCTGGAAGTTCTCTAATGATTATTATGGAAGAACATCAATTTTGTGAAGTACAAGTAAGCTGAAGGAGGTAAAAGAAGAAATAAGAGGATATTTGCTTTTTTTCTTTTTGGTTTGAGATAAAACATTATGTCATCGAATGAACATCATCGGTAGTATTTTCACAAGTGACACAGTCATAGGTGAAAATATTACTGCATGATGTTCAAGAGATGAAATAAATTTTGATCTTTCACCGAAAAAAAGCAACAACAAATATTATGTTCATTTCATGCTTCTTACTCCTTTTTTGTTCGGACTAAGTACAGGGGAACTTCTGGTATTTCCGTACCAGACAGATTATCAATCTGTGAATTCAGGTGAGCTCTTGCTATTTCCGTACTAGTGAGTTTATCAATCTGTGAAACAGTGAAATCAACCCATACTCCACAATTATTTCCTGAAAAACTAACGAAAAGCATGAAATAAAGACTGATTATGTCATTCTTCATTTTCCAAAAAATTTTTAAAAAAATAAATTTTTATGTCCAATAGATTCACTGTGCTTTTTTTTTTATTCATTCTGTTATAGTATGTTCAATTTATTCATACTGTGGTTCATCAACTAAGTTTGTATCTAAAGAATGTAGCGCAACAAAATTTACTAGCTTATAACATGTGATATACCTCAACACACAAAGCAGCAATAACTACATTACAAATTTGTAGTTAAAAAAAAATAATCAGATCTTAGAAATTACTTTCATTTTAACATTTCTCTAAGTATTCTAAGTATAAACATTTACATTTTGCAATTACTTAATAAAGAAAAGCATACATGGCATAACATAGTTAAAGCACTGCAATATTTGAGACTATTATGCAGAAACAGTTCAACTACTATTTGATTTTAACCCTTAACACTTTCCCAAACAACAGATTTTAGACTCTTCCACATTCATAACATCTGCAGAAGACAAATTCAAAATTGACACAAAAGTGCTTAAGTTCTCTGATAGGATAGAAAACATTGTTTGAAAAGGAGAAAATGCTGGTTACCAGCATTTTCTCCTTTTGCAACAATGTTTTCAACAACCTTCTTTCTTGGGATCATAAAACTTAGGATTGTTTGGTAAAGACTTAAAGTGCTAAAAAAAGTGTAAATTGGATTTTCATGCTCATAGTAGTTACCCAAAATAATGTTGTGATTTCAAGATCTGTTTGTCCTGAAAAGTCTCATCAAACTGCCTAGATTCAAGATCAGACTGCACATTCTGCAGGGTCTGATCTTGATCTATACTGTCCACAAAAGCCTGATTTCACCCATGGTAATAGGTTAAATGCTGACCTCAGGACAACACTGGGTAAACAGGAAATGTCATAAACAAAAGAAAGGACAGCACAAATAACTGAGCAGAAAATAAATTTAAACTAAAACTGTTGGAACAGAAGATTAATACTCCCACCAAGACCTTAGACAGTGTGTTTGTATTAGAGATTAACACCGTTATAACATTGTAGGTCAACAGGAGGGCAACGAAATTGCGGGAGTTTACAACACAAACATACCAATATTGATTACTCCAAATTCTAGTATACAACCCCTTTTAGAAAACAGTTTGTAATTTGCAACAAAAATTGCCAAAGTAGACTCTACATGCTCCCCCACTAGACAGACTGAGTGACAAATTGACTATAGTGCACCAATAAAAACATGTTTTGCATCTTGTTTAATTATATGAGCCATGCTCTGGCAAGCAGGGGCTTAATGCATCTCCAAAATGCATTATACCAAGTAAGACATCACCTAATCATGGATCCATAAAATCCATATTGACAAAAAACCGACTGAACCATGAGGAAGAATTATCCTTTGAAATGCAGAAAATTTAAAGATAGCGAAAAGTTTCAACCCATGTCAGCCTGCACGGACTGCGCAGGCTGACACCTGTCAATACTTTTTGTAGATGCATTAAGCACCTTTTCACAGAGCATGGCTCATATGTAATGGTACATAAATGCTATTAAATGAAACAGTGTGAAGAGATAATGATTAAGTCCTGACCAAACAGATACCTGGATCTAGAACCATCCAGCTGACAGTAACTGCAAACATTTTGATAAAAGGAGTAATTCATAGCTACCAGTTGTAGATCCTTTGTCCACAATGCTCATCAAACAATGATCTTTGCTTTTCTCAAAATAACCGACCTTCTAGGATTTTCCAATCCAGATGGGTTATTACAAAAGAAGACAGTACATATACAATACAAAACACTAAACTAACACAGATGTACAATGTAGGTAAATTTCTAAAACTTTGAAGTAATTTCTCTTAACCATTTACCAAGCAATCTAAAGTTTCAACAACCCTGAGAAAGAGGGCTTTTGAAAATATTGTAAAAAAAGGAGAAATGCAGGTAACCAGCATTTTTTTCCTTTTCCCACAATGTTTTCTACCCTTCCAAAAACAAACTTCAATTTTCTAGTCATCTTTATTTAGTTGCCTGCAAATGCTTTGGATTTGAACATCTTAAATTTGTCATTTAGTAAAGATGAAAGAGTTATTTTTCTTGGATTACTGTCTTTTTTAATAGATGGTCTTTTCTACAAATCAAACTTTGAATCTTTCTACTTCAGAGTGTAATCATTGTTTGATATGTACAACAATTTTTTTACTCAGTTTTTTAATCAACTGCTTTTACTTTTTTTCAAAGAGTGGTGAGGGTTGAGAGAGAAACATCTTACAGAGCCATACAAAATTGCTCTTCTGCCACTGTAATGTTAAGTGTACAACAGACGTTCACATATCACGTCAGAGATCTACAAAACACATGAATGACTACAAGTATAACATGTTAAAAAACGATGTAAGTCATGTTAGTTGATCAATTAATTTAACAAAAACCTAAGCCTTTATCAGCAATATTACACACAATATTCAAGCAAGGTTGCGTAGCTTGTCGGGTCTCCACCATAATTTGCGTTCAAGGTGACCTTTGTATTTCTGCCATAGGTTAACTTGACGTTGCCCTCCCATACAGTTGGAGATGGTGACGTGAGATGGGTCCAATCATCCCCAACAACGACAGCAACTGCTGATGCAGTTGGAATGATCACCTTGAAAAATACCTCCGGCCCACATCCTGGGTGTAAACAGCACTCTCTTGGGAATTCCATATAGCACCCCTCTTTCCACTGAGCATACTGCTTCGGGAAAGGTATTGGTTGCTGAGTGATTTTCTTACAGTTGATGAGATAGTTGTAAACTCCTGGCAACTTCTGGCTTGTATCCCTCGTTGGAACAGAATAGAGCTGAAGTTTGTAAAACCCGGTGTTTGGCAGGACGACATGAAAGGCAATGGTTCGACCCTGTGTTTGCGTAAAGACCCAATCCAAATACTCTTTATCTGTATCTACCTCTATGAGGTTGGCTGTGACTCTCATATCTTGTGCTGTGGTAAAACCAATCTTTACTGTATTGCAGTCAAGGTGAATTATAGGATCATGATGACTTAAGGTGTTCAGGCCAAACTCGTTGAACATGGGCTGGGCTCCAAGATAGCCAGGAGGCAGTTTTGGTAAAGGCACTGCCTTCACATCTTCATGACATTCTATCAAGAACTGAGCCACATGGTACAGGGTGGTTCCCTCACAAGAGGGATCATTGGCATAGACTTCCAGTCCAAATTCACCACGACTTGGTGCAGTAACATTGAAGTAAGCTGTATTGCCAACTATTCTGTTCATGCAGTAGCCCTCCAACTCTGAATCTGAATGGTTGATATCTTTCAGCTTTGCCATAAATTGCATGTGTTTGGGAATTCTAAACTGAAGCTCAGCTTTACCATCTCGAGTCAAAACAGTGGCTGTTTGTTGGTAAGTAGCCAGACCATACCTGTAAATATTCATATGATAAATAAACATGAAAAACTGGTTACAGAAACAAGCTGTAGAAATTCAAATGTTTGTTTGTTTTAATGGCATTTTACAAACCTTCAAAGGTATTTCATTGCAAAAACTGATTAAATATTTTCTAGGCTTCACAAGAAATATGCCAAGGCTCTGCGATATTCTCAGCCAATGCAAAATGCTTCACTTACCCAAAATCCACTGTCTCAAATATTCTTTATACAAAAATTTCTTGATATTGTATTGCAAAGCAGAAGCAAGATAATTTCAACATTTCTCAAAACATAAGAAGAAAAAAAAAATGTTTTCTGTAGGTATTTTTCTTTTGTTCACTGGCTTTCTCTGTTTTTAAAATAAAGTGTTGAGATGTAGATGGGAATGCTACAAGATCTTAAATTGCCACAATGATCATTTTTTGTTTTTCATCAATGATGCATTCTAAGGGTATTTCATATTGCTTTAAGAGCAGTTTATCGCTGAAAATTATCACTTATTCAAGTATCCTGGATTTCAACATTATAAGCTAAGAGTTTAGAATTCTATATCCAAGCCCACATTCCCATAGGATCAACCCTGAACCTATGGATTATAAATTCAACAATTTGGTAAGTCTGAGTCTCTATTTCAAAAATTCTCAAACATTTTTCACATTTCAATTGAACAAAAACTTAAATTTAAAGCTTTGGTCACACGTGCCTTAAGAACTGTAGCGCAAGATACTTACTAATTAACTTTCTTTTTGCCAAATGTACCTAACCAAGATCCTATAAGGATAAATTGTAATTCATGGCTCTCCAAAGCTTTTTACATGTAAACCATGCTTGATGAAAAATGGGTTTAACACATCTGCAAAAGGTATCGACCCGTGTCACCCTGCATGGTATGCAAAGGCTTACATGAGCCGAAACTGTTTACTTTACTTTCTGCATGGCCAAGGACAATTCTATGTCATGATTTAGTTGGTTGCTAGACAAAATGGATTTTCTGGATCCATAATCATGAGATGACTGGCTTGGTATAACACATCACAGATATCATGGAACCCTTTTTTCCCAGAGTACACAGATCATGTAGTTTTAAATTGAACTGCAGCAGTAAGGTTGCTCAAATAACCAAATATATTATGTTAAGGTAAGTTATTTATAGTTAACTTAAACTATGTTGTGTCTGGCAAAGGCTCTACAGCCAGGATGAGAATATAGCAGCTAAAAACTAGAGGCCCTTGAGGGCCTGAAATTGCTCTGCAGGCAGTGATTTTGCTTTTTTCCAGCATACAATATGAATTCATGATGCAAAAAGGAAAAAGACAAACATGCCCCCAAAAAAAGGGTTGCAACTGGGCTTGAACCCACTGAGACAGCACAAGTAGGCATGGTGAATTGAACAAATTGTGAAAAAAAAAATGAAATACAATTTCTCAAAACCAATTATTTGGAATCCAGCCAAATTTGATAGGATTTCAGTACTCACTGTATTAAACAATCTCTGCAAGTTTCAAAGAAATGTGACTGAAGATGTGGAGTGTGTTCAGTAAACAATACTTAGTCATCAAATGGCTGCTTTTCCTATACTGATGGCTAGAATTTCTTCATTTTTAATACAGTTCAATCCCTTTATGATATGAATAATCTTTGCAAGATTCAAAAGAATTTGATCAAAAATGCAGACTTACTTGTCTAAACAAGAAATGTAAATTTTCAACTTTGGCTCCTTTTCCCATACTGATTGTTGATTGTTTTTCAAAATCAATAGGGTTTAACCCTTTCCCAGACGACAAATTTTGGACTGGTCCAAATTGAAAGAGTTTGCAGACGACAGTTTTAAATTTGATGAAAATGGCAGAAAGTTCTCCAAAAGGGTAGAAAACACTGTGGGAAAAGGAGAAATTGCTCGTTACGAGCAATTTCTCCTTTTCCCACAGTGTTTTCAAAAGACTTGTACTGCAGACACGTGAAAACCAGGGCTTGTTTGGGAAAGGGTTAAGCAATTGATAATATATAAAGCAACTGTGCAAGTTTCATGAAAATTTGATCACAAATGCCAAGCCCTTATCCTGTAAACATGAAAAGATATTTTCAAATTTAAATGGCTACTTTTCCAATAATGATTGTTGATTTTATTTTTTCAGATTCGATAGGCTTCAAGCTGTTGATGATACAAAGTAACTGTGGAAGTTTCATGAAAATCCAATTACAAATGCTGATTTCATCGCGTAAATGAGAAATGTAATTTTTTAACTCTAAATGGCTACTTTTCCCGTACTGATTTTCAGTTTTTAGCTGGCTGTAAGCCAGCTGAGCTTATGTCATAGCGTGGTTTCCGTCGTCCATCAATCTGTCTGTCTATCGTTTTTCTTGTTTACACAAAAAAGTCTGTGTTTGTGGTCAAATTTTTGTGTAACTTGCACAGTTTATCTTATCAATAGCTTGAACCCTTCTGGTTTTGAAAAAAAACCTGACAATCAGTACAGGAAAAGAAGCCATTCAAAGATCAAATTTTCAATTTCTTGTTTAGGCAGTAAAGTATGCATTTGTGGTCTGATTTTCGTGAAACTTTCAGTTTGTTTATCTCATCAATAGCTTGAATCCTATTGCTTTTGAAAAAAAACTATCAATGTGGGAAAAGCAGCCATTTAAAGTTCAAAATTTGCTTCTCTTGTTTACGCCATAAAGTCTGCATTTATGGTCCAATTTTCGTGAAACTCGCATAATTTATCTTATCAACAGCTTGAATCCTTCTGCTTTTGATAAAAATCTGACAATCAGTGTGGGCAAAAAAAAAAAGTAGCCATTTTAAGTTCAAAATTTCAATTTCTTGTTTACATGATAAAGTCTGCATTCGTAGTCAGATTTTCATGGGTCTTGCACAGTTTGTTTATCTCATCAATAGTTTTAACCCAACTGATTTTGAAAAAAAAATCTGATAATCAGTATGGGAAAAGTAGCCATTTTAATTTCAAAATTTCAATTTCTTGTTTACGTGATAAAATCTGAATTTGTGGTCTGATTTTCGTGAAACTTGCACAGTTTTTCATCTCATCACTAGCTTGAATCCAATTAATTTTGAAAAAAAAATTGACAATCTGTATGGGAAAAGTAGTTATTTAAAGATTAGCATTTGTGATTGAACCCTATTAATTTTAAAAAAAAAGTGACAATCAGTATGGGACAAAGAGCCATTTAAAGTTGAAAATTTACATTTCATGTTCACACAATTAAGCCACATTTTTGATTCAATCTTTTGAAACTTGCAAACATTATTTATATCAAGGCATTGAACTCTATTAAGGATGAAGAAAATCTACCAATGGGTTTAGGAAAAGCAGCCATTTGATGATTTAGTATTGTTTATTCAACACAATCCACATTATTGGTCACATTTCTTTGAAATTTGCAGGGATTGTCTAAAACAGAGAGTACTGAAACCCTATCAAATTTGGCTGGATTCCAAACAATTGGTTTTGAGAAAATGTACTTCAGTTTTTTTTCACTATTTGTTCAATTCACCACGCCTACTTGTGCTGTCTTAGTTGGCTCAAGTCAAGTTGCAACAACCCTTTCCCCCATTTTTCTGTGAGTTTGCTTTTTTTTCTTTCCTGCATCATGAATTCATATCATGTGCTAGAAAAAAAGCAAAATCATGCCAGTGGAGCGATTCAGGCCCTCAAGGGCCTCTAGTTTTTTTTTTTTTTTCTTTTCAAAATCAATAGGGTTCAAGCTATTGATATCATCAATAGCTTGAACCCTATTGATTTTCAAAAACATTCGACAATCAGTATGGGAAAAGTAGCCATTTAAAGTTTAATATTTCCTTTTCTGGTTTACTCGATTTAGTCTGCATTAGTGGTCTGATTTTCATGAAACTAGCACAGTTTGTTCAACTGTGAATATTTCATGAACAATCCATCACATGGCGAGTCGCTATCCCGTAAACAAGAAAAGTAAATGTCCAAATTTTAATGGCTGCTTTTCCACATACTGATTGTCAATTTTTTTTTTTTTTTCAAAATCAATAGGGTTTTAAGTTATTGAAGAAATAAACAAACTGTGCATGTTTCATGAAAATCAGACCACAAATGCAGACTTTATCACATAAACAAAAATCTGAAATTTTGAACATTAAATGGCTACTTTTCCACCACTGATCGTCAGTTTTTTTTTTCAAAATCAATAGGGTTAAAGCTATGGATGAGATAAAAAACTGTGCAAGTTTCACGAAAAACTGACCACAATTGCAGACTTTATCAAGTAAACAAGAAATTGAAATTTTGAACTTTAAATGGCTACTTTTCTACCACTGCATCTGATTTTTTCAAAATTAATAGCGTTAAAGCTATTGATGAGATAAACAATCTGTGCAACTTTCATGAAAATCCGACCAAAAATGCAGACTAAATCACGTACACAAGAAATTGAAATTTTGAACATTAAATGGCTACTTTTCCCACACTGATTGTCAGATTTTTTTTAAAAATCAATAGGGTTCAAGCTATTCATGAGATAAACAAACTGTGCAAGTTGCACGAAAATCTCACCACAAATGCAGACTTTATTGTGTAAACAAGAAAAAGAAGGAAGACAGACAGACAGACAGACAGACAGACAGACAGACGGACAGACAGATGACCAAAACCATGCCATGGGTAAGCTCTGCTGGCTTACAGCCAGTAGAGCTAAAAACCACAACATATTAGATTCTGGTCCCTTACTTGAAGAAAGCTGTTCCAGGCCCCCAGTTCAAATAGGCACATGGTGGGAAGGGTACCGGTTCTGGTGAACTAACATCTTCCTGTACTATCTTGTACTCACACACCTGAGAAAGAACAAAGAAACAAAACTGATAAGCTAAAGTAGGTTTAAATCATTTGCTGAATAAAAAGTAAAAATACCTATTATCTACATTTCAATGAGCACTGATTTCTGGTTCTGTCAATATACCGTAATTCGCCAATGTATTCGGACACCCTAAAAGTTCGGACACTGTCAAAAATTTTCAAAAATAATTTATTTTGAGTCCTTATTCCGGACAGTCCAAAAAATTAATTTTCCTACATATTCGGACAGCCTGTAACATTAATTTTCCGAAAAATCAGCCAGTAAATACATATTTTTTATTTAGAAAATGTTTCCGATAATGATCAGCTGCATATCTGCACATTTCTGCATCGATGATATTCATCATTATTAGGTATGACGGATATCCGGGCACTTTCGTTGATCACGTGATAGTAACGGATGCGGAGGTGAAAATAGACGTCATCTTTAGTAGTGTTTGATAGTGAACGAGTTATATTTTAACACCGAAATTCGTCGTAAAAGCGATAGATATGCTGAAAATCTGCAGTGCCATTTGGAAAAATAGAAAATGCTTTTATCCAGCATTTCTCTTTTTAAATTTCGTCTAAAATTTTGCCATTTGTGCAAAGAGTAAAGGGTTAACTCCTTACCACCAGGGATCGTATATTACACGTAATTTACGATCCCTGTTACCACACAACAAAAATATTGACTTGTCAAAAACTGTAAATGTTTGCAGACAACACTTTAAACATTGGTCAAATGATTAAATTTGTCTTTGATACGATAGAAAACATTGTGGGAAAAAGTAAAAAATGCTGGTTACCAGCATTTTTTCCTTTTCCCACAATGTGTTCTAAAGTCTTCTCTATCAGGGTCGATAAAAGTCGTAATTATGTGGTGAAGGGTTAAATTGGTTCAAGGTATGAGTTATGTAAAAGTTTTAAAAAAAAACATTGTGGGAAAAGGAGAAAAATGCTGGTCATCTGCATTTTCTCTTTTACCCACAATGACCAAAATAATAAAATTCAAACTTGTCAAAACTCAAAAGCACTTGCTGACGAAAAATTAGATATGGCTCAAATAGTGATGAAATATCCTGTTTGGGGTTAGAAAGACTTTAGGAAATGAAGAAAATACTGATTACCAGCATTTGCTTTGTTTCTTTAACTTGTCCAGTTTGAAAGCCCTTGCAGATAACAAGGTCGATATGGCTCAAAATGATGGTGTTACAAGGGAGAAAACATAGTGGGAAATGGAGAAAATGCTGGTTTCCTGTATTACTCGTATTATCAAATGTTTTAATCTTTAACTTTTTACCAAACAATCCCATATTTCAATGACTGCGGAAAGTAACTTTGGAAAACGTTGTGGGAAAAGATAAAATGCTGATAACCAGCATTTTCTCCTTTTCCCACTATGTTTTATCCTTCCTTATCCAAATTCCATCATTTGTGTTGCACTTAATTCGTCATCTCCAAATACCTTCAGTTTATACAGGTCTATCAAGAATATTGCCGTGTGGTAAAGAGGAAAATTTTGGGGAAGGAGAAAATTGTCTATCAAATGCAACATTAATTTTACTAGAAATCTATATTTTCTTCTTTCCCTCAGTGTTTTCTGCTCCTAGAGATCAATACCATCTTCTAAACCCTATTTAATATGCTGTCTAGATAAGCTTTGAATTTGGACCATTCTAAGTTTCTTGTGTGATAAGAAGTAATTTATGACCCTCAGCATATCCCTCCCTGGTAAAGATCAAAGGAGGGTGATGTTGTGGTGTTTATTGGATAAATTTAGTGAAACAATGAAACATCCTTTGACTTTCAGGGGCTCCTTAACCCTCTACCCCTAATCAATTTGTAGATAATAAATATAATATGGTTCAACTAATGTGATTTGTCTGAAAGAGAATAGTTAGCATCTTCCTTTTCCCACAATGTTTTAAAAGGCCTGGTTTTTTTTTTTTTTCCCAGGGACCTCAAAACACTGGGTTGTATATGGTAAAAGATTAACTGGTTATTTTTTTTACAACCACAGGGTTTTATGGACCCCAGATTGTTATCTTTGAGCCATAATACCTTTGACATAGCAATTCAGTCAAGATAAACACTGTTAACATAGACATTTTTTCAAAACAAATATCATTTTGTATCAGTTACACATTTCTTGTAGTGGAATTAGATGTGCAAGGTGTGAAACCATTACGGGTAAAACAAGAGGGCCATGATGGCCCTGTATCGCTCCGCTGGCTTATGAATATAAACCATAAATACTAAACATTTCAATTCTAAGCCAAATGGTTTCAAAATGAAGACTTGCAAAGTTTTCTCTGTAAAAGCCCATGTGAAAGTTGAGACCCGTAGGGCAAAGCCATTTTTGATCCCAGAGCTATAATTACTTGAACCCTGGTAGAGGTCCACAAGATAAAGTCACATGCCAAAATAATACAAGTCTATGCTGTATGGTTATAAATAAGGTGATTTTCAAGTTTTGTCCATATGAAGCCTCTGTAAAACATAAGACCCCTGATGCAAGGCTAATTTCAAAAAAAAGATCAAAACAGTGGGATTTCTTAAGTTGTCACTATGTAAGCCCATGTAAAACTTGTGACCCCTGTGGCGGGGCCAATTTTGACCCCAGGGCTAAAATTTTGGCCTGCTTGGTTGAGGCCTACTAGATATAGCTACATGCAAAATTTGGTAGCTCTAGACCTTATGGCTAAGTAAAGGAAGTTTTTTAAAGTTTTCTCTATATAAGCCTATGTAAAACTTGTGACCCCTGGGGCAGAGCCAATTTTGACCCCAGGGCTATAATTTGAAGAAACATAAAGCTACATGCCAAATTCGGTAGCCCTATGCCTTATGGTTTCAGACAAGAAGATTTTTAAAGATTTCCAATATTTTTCAGTTTTGTTGCCATGGCAACCAGAGTTTTTGAAGGAATCAAATTCTTTAAAGAAATTCTGAAGAGGACCATGGCAGGATCATTTCTGTGAAGTTTCATGAAAATTGGATGGGTAGTTTCAGAGAAGAAGATGTTTGAAATAAAAGTTAACGCACGGACGCACGGACGGACGCACGACGGACACCAGGCCATGACATAAGCCCACTGGCCTTTGGCCAGTGGCGCTAATAAATTACTTTATCTTACCACAATTCATTTTTTGGATTTGAACATTTCACTATGTCGATAAAAGGGTTTTATATTCTCCTTTTTTTTAATGGGGTGGGTGGATGTCAGTATTTTACACTTGGCCAGTTAAAAGCAGTTACACACATGTAAACTAAATATTGATCAATTGACGACATTTACATGTATTTTGTTTTTGAAGTGTTAGACGACATTGTGCAAAAAGATGACAATGCTGGCTGCTAGGAACCGCTGCTGGCATTTTCTCTTTGTCCCATAATGTTTTTGAAGGCAACCATTGAGGTGGTTGAAACGCTGGATTGAATGTATTAAAAGGATTAAATGACTTTCAGCCATGGATAGATCAATAATGCAGTATGCAATGCCACTGACAGAAATGAAAATTCATTCTTAATTATTAATGATCAAGCACGTTAGAGCAATTATACCTTTACCACACAATCCCAGCTTTGAGCGAGGAAAAAAGCTTTAGAAAATATGGTGGAAAAGGTAAAAAGCAATTTCTGCTGACACTTCGCACCTCGCGCCCGGTCCCTCATACCTACTATGACTGGGTGGTTTTACCTCTACCCCGATATCAGTCAACTCTACATACATAATATTAAATCTATTTGTAACAAAATTCTTGGTCCGCAATAGTTTGTGATTGCAAAAAAAATAGTTCTTATTCCACGATCAAAATCTCGATCAGCCTATAGTAATAGCTGGTTGCTATGTAACATTTTCACCTCCGAAAATAGCATCCGCTTGTTGCTACGGGAAGTGACGTCACGCCGACATACCCTATGAACATGAATTCCTTAAGAGTCAAGTAACTCGGCGGTTATTTTAAGTCATGAAATAAGACAAAAAAAAAAAATGCAATACCAAGGTTGTCTTTGTTGAAAACTTCTCACCAAAACGAGTAGATTTAGATCAGACCAAACATTCTGCCTAGTGTGATCTTGATCTACACAGGCCGCTCAAGCAACTAGTTTTGAAAGGTGCTTGAAGAGTTTAATGTTTCTCTGCTTTTTGGTGTTGTGCAAGCAGTTTTTCCCTTTTTTCGTAACGTTTTCAAAAGGCACCTGCAGAACCATGAAATTGTCCCTCCATGAACAATATTAAAAAAATTATAAGTACCAAACATCATTGTTTCTTTCCTTTATTTATCGTTATTAAATCCATTTACATGTATATATAAAATTAGATCGAATGCATTAATTGCGTATGCATTCCTTTTTATTTTGGTTGCAAGGAATATTTTCTAAAGGAAAAAACAGGCAGACTTTTTTTCTGCTGACTACACAAATTATGTGACAAAGCTGCCCACGTGTTCCTGAAACAACCATTACTAACCACAAACAGACACTATCAGCTAGTATAAAGTGTGCATGATATACGCTTATTGCGTGGTCATTTTATGTCGACTGGAGGTCAGCATGTAACCCGGGAGAGTGTGTACAAAAACAGATGCTTTACAACCCTCTCGCTCTGGATGATTTGCACATTACGTCATACCCATAATCCAAATTTTACTGCAAACATTTGTGTACCCACGACAGGTGTGAAATCTTGTTGACAGATGGCTCTTTGATGAAGGCAAGATGGCGGAGTCTAAAATGTTGGCGTACGGTGTAGATAGAGATCAGATTATAGAGAATGTGCGGTCTGATCTTGGATATATACCATGCACTACTGAACTATGGTTTTAGAAAGCTACTGCTTATCGGTCTAAGAAATTAAGAAATATTTAAAAAACATGCTTTTAAGATTGAAAACACGCTGGAACTTTAGATATATTACAATTTTGACCCCCTCATCAGTGCTATAAATAGATCTAAATTTTTTGGATTTTACTCTTTATTTTTTCGGGACAAACACATTTGGACAACAAGGTAAAACCTATTATTTCTGCCACCCCCTTTTTTTCAAGATGATAATTTCCTAAAGATTCAGACACAAAAAAAAAATAATTATTTTTTTTTGTCCGAATACATTGGCGAATTACGGTACTGACTTTCTGTTCAACTCTTAACTATATGTCAAAATTTTAGACTTGTCAAAACTGAAAGCATTTGCACAGGACCAATTCAAAGTGCTTCAAATTATAGAAATTTGTCTAAGAAAACTTTCGGGAAAGGAGGAAATGCTAGTTACCAGCATTTCCTCCTATTCCCACAATCTATTCAAAAGCCGTCATCCTTATCAACTTGTTTGGTAAAGGGTAAACACATTTCCTCTTGACACTGACACAAATTTACCTGGAAACAACTTAAAATCCTTGATGAGTACAAATAAATGACATGAATCCAAGTATAGAAACAAGATGTCTGTATGTAAAACAGT